>JAZAVK010000102.1:0-165308 GCA_037954305.1 Neonectria magnoliae | reverse complement strand
GCCACGAGATGCACCAGCACCAATGACATCAACCGTGCCAATTCACCCTGCCCGTAGGGGACCCGGGCGGCCTCCGAAGCGGCCTCGGGCCGGGACGGACGCGCCGGCCCCGCCGGCTCCAGCGGTAATTGGTCCAATGGACCGACTGAGAGAGCAGTTACTTGCGAGAGTAAGAGAAAGCACACCGCTGAACGAGGAGGACGATTGGGAAGATGAGGATTAAGGATAGCGAAGACGACTTGGACCCGCCTTAGGATCGAAGATATCCCGTGATGCTATTCGGGCCAAGCCCTATGAGGAAATTTCGAATGCGGGTACGTGACTAGCTTTTACAGTAAAGCAGACCTACCCACAACTTACGCCGCTGCGTATGCGTACTGAACCCGACTTGCTTCCCCCTCGGGTAAAGGTAGTAGGGGGTTTTCATCCTATAGCTTACTAATTAGGTTTTCCCTCCTACCCTAGACTAGTCTTAGCGAAGAAGGACTGGATAGCTAGTAGCTAAAGCAGTGTATGATTAAATAAATAATAGTATTATTATTATTAGTATCTACTTATAGAGATATTAGTAATAATTACTATACCTCTTTTGCCTAGGATCTATACTAGGTTTATTATTATTATTATTATTATTATTATTATTATTACTATTATTATTATTATTATTATTATCTTTAGCTATAAGAAGTTAGCTATTATAGTAATAAGATTATAGTAAAGCTATAATACTAGTAATACTAGACTAAGTAAATATATATATTAGTAATCCTAGAAGAGGAAAGGATATTAGTTTAGTAACTAAGACTTATAGCTACTATAAGTATAGCTAGGATCTAAAGATAGGGAGACTTATAGAAGTTATTAAAGAAAGAAAAGAGAAAGGAAGGTATTATAAGCTAAGCGAAAGGACTAAATACTAGAATCTAAAGCTATAGCTAGTAGCTATTAATAGCTATAGAGCCCTAGGCTTATACTAACCACTAGCTACTAATAGCTAAGCACTAAATAACTAACCTACTAATAGCTAAATTTACCTACTTAAAACTTAAACCTCTAGCTACTAGCTACTAGTAGCTTAGCGCTATATAGCTAACCTACTATTAACTAAACCTATCTACTTAAATCTAGGTCTCTAACTATAACTATAATTATATAGAGGTCTTATACCTTAGCCGCTAGCGTACTTCTACTATATAACTAATATAAGCTTACTTTAGGTAATTTTTTCCTTCTCTTTTACTCTCTATTAGGGTTTTTTCCCTAACTATAGGGAAATAGGATAATTCTAGTCTTAGTATAAAGAACTATTTACTTATATATAGTAATAGTATAAGGGGCCTAACCTAGGCCTACTATAGATAGGATATAGGTTTTTATCTACTTAGTTTTTCCTATATCTAAATAGAGTAGAAGTACTATTTACCTTTTAGGTCTATAGTATATCTTAGTTTAATAATAAGGTTAGAATCCTTCTTACCCTTTAGGCCTTTTAAAATAACCTAAAACTAAAGCTTTAATATACTATAGAGATCTATAATATTAATTTTATAAAGCTATAGTACTAGTAGTAAGGTATTTAATCCTAACTTAATTAGATTCCTAAATTATATAAGCTCTTAGACCTAAAGGAAGAGATTCTTACTTACTTTATTCTTAACCTAGATTTATAAGGATTTCCTCTCTAGCTTTATAGTATAAAGGAAATAGCTAATTAATTACTTACTAACTATAATATATTACTAATTAGTATATATTAGGCTTTAAACTTTATTAAGTAATACCTAGACCTTAAGATATACTTTTTTTAAAAGTATAACTACTAAAGAGCTAAATATAAAGATCTAACTATTATTTATAATTAGTTTTAGCTTATAGTAAATATAATTATAAAGTATAGTATCTAATTAGATAATCTATATAATTTTAATAAAACTAGCTTTCTTATAAGTATAATTATAAGTAGAATAGTTATTTTAAGTTTAGAAAGGTATTTAAAGCTAAAATTAGTATAGCCTAGAAACTAAGAATAAATTATAGTTATTTAAGTAATTAATATAAAAGGCTAGGTAATCTAGCTATTTATTATTAGTATAAGCTAATATTACCTTACTAATTAATACTAAGATAGTAATCTCTTAAGTAATTAGGCTATTATAATAACTTAAAATAGCTAGACTAATAATAAGACTAATCTTAAGTAACTTAAATACTTTAACTAGTATATAGCTAAGTGATTAAATAGTTACTATTACCTCTTAATCCTTAATAGTTATAAAAGTTACTAATCTATTAAATTTAAGAGATATTATAAGGAAAAGAAAATTATCTAGCTTTATATATTACTTTATTTATTTTATTTACTCTAGCCTCTTAATATTAAGTACTTTAGTATACTAAAGAAGGCTTATAGTTAAGAGATAAAGTATTTAATTAGATACTCTATTACTTATATTTTAAAGACTAAGTTCTTTCTAGCTTTCTATACTATATATAAAACTATTATAATAGAAAGAAATATTAAGAGAGCTTTTAAAAGAGCTAGCTTTATTTCTTTTAATCTAGAAAGTATAGTCTTAAAGCTTAATATATAGCTATAGATACTAATACTAGTTAAGAAAGCATTTAATTAATTAATTTCTTAAGTATTAAGAACCCTAAAAATTATACTTAAGGCTTAATCTTAGTCTAAATACCTTAAGAGATAGATTAAAAAGTACTAAAGTAACTCTCTAGAGTTAATTCTTAAAGTATTAAAGTTTCTTATAAAGAGAATAAAGGTAGTTATATATAAGATAGCTCTTATAAGAGTAAAGGTTTAAAACCTTTAATAAGTAAATAAGATACTAAGCTAATACTAGAGGGTAAAAAGGACTTAGCTATAAAGAAAAGAAATTATAATAGTAAAAGAAAGAAGGTAAGTAATTAATTAAATAGATACTAATATATAAGTAGTAGCTAAATTATTAAGGAGTAATAATTAAGGAAAGTTAGTATAATTAAGTATTTAGTATTATAGTATCTATAGTAAGGCTAGTTATAATATAAGGACCTATTAGGTAGTAATTAAGATATCTAGGGAAGAGTATAGTAAGTAGTTTTAATTAATTAAATAGTTTATAGTATTTTTATTATAATCTCTAGCTTAAAAGGTTAGGATTTTTATTATATATACTTATTTATTATATAAGTTATATATATATATTATATATATTTAGGTATTTAGAATAATTTTAGTAATCTATTATAAAGCTTATTAATAAAACTATTAATCTTATTAATAAAAGTTATAATTAAAGTACTAATAATATACTTAATAAGCAAGCACTATAGATAAGTAAGTACTATACTTTTTAGTACTTATAAGATAGATATTATAATAAAAACATAATAAATTAATTAATTAATTAAAACTACTTACTATACTCTTCTCTAGAGGTCTTAATTACTACCTAATATATTCTTATATTATATCTAGGCTTACTATATATTATATACTGCTAAATACCTAGTCTAACTAACCTTCCTTAACTACTACTTCTTAATAATTCTATAGCTATCTATATATTAATATCTATCTAATTAATTACTTACCTTCCTTTCTTTACTATTATTACCCCTCTTTTCTATAGCTAGCTTCTTTTTACTCTCTAGCACTAGCTTAGTATTTTATTTACCTACTAAAGATCCTATACCTTAGCCTTTAATAAAGTATTCTTATATAATATACTTAATATTCCCTTAGTTAGAGACTTAAGAGTACCTAGAATTAACTCTAGGGAGCTACTTTAATACCTTCTAATTTATCGCTTAAGGTATTTAGACTAAGAACTAGCCTTAAGTACTATCTTTAGGGTCTTTAAAGCCTAAGGGGTTAAGGGCCTAGCCTCCTCCTTAACTAGCATTAGGGTCTATAGCTATATATTAAGCTTTAAGACTATACTTTCTAAGTCTAGAGGGATAAGCTTAGCCCCTCTAAAAGATAACTTAATGTTTTATTCTATTATAGTAGCTTAATAAGTAGTATAAAAGGCTAGGAAGAACTTAGTCTTTAAAATATAGGTTATAGAGTATTTAATTAAATACTCTATTTCTTAATTATAAGCTTTCTTTAGTAGGCTAAAGTACCTAACATTAAGAGGCTAAAGTAAATAAGATAAATAAGGTAGTATATAGAGCGTAATAATCTAGTTCTCTTTATAATATCTCTTAAAGTTAATAGAGTAATAGCTTTTATACTTATTAAGGATTAGAAGATAATAGTAACTAACTAATTACTTACTTATATACTAATTAAAGTACTTTAGCTACTTAAAGCCTATCTTATTATTAGTCTAGCTATTTTAGGATATTATAATAGCCTAATTACTTAGGAGGTTACTATCTTAGTACTAATTAGTAAGGTAATATTAGCCTATATCTATAATAAATAGCTAGACTAGCTAGCCTTCTATATTAATTACCTAGATTACTATAATCTATTCTTAGTTTCTAGGCTATACTAATTTTAGTCTTTTATATCTTTCTAAACTAATAATAACTATTCTACTTATAATTATACCTATAAGGAAGTTAGTCTTATTAAAATTATAAATATCTTCTAATTAGATACTATATTTTATAATTATATTTATTATAAGCTAAAACTAATTATAAATAATAGTTAGATCTTTATATTTAGCCCTCTAGTAGTTATATTTAAAAAAAAAAATATATCTTTAGGTTAGGGTATTACCTAATAAAGTTATAAGCCTAGCGCTTACTAATAGGTAATGTATTATAGTTAGTAAGTAATTAATTAGCTATTTCTTTAATAGTATATAGTTAAGGAGGAAATCCTTATGAATCTAAGTCTAGAATAAACTAAACTATAATCTATTCCTCTAGATTAAATAGTTAGTATAAATTTAGGATAGTATTATATTAAGACTAGATACCTTATTAGTAGTAATATAGCTACTACTTATTAATTTTATAGACCTTTATAGTATATTATATACTTAATTTTAGGTTATTTTAAAGGGCTTAAAGAGTAAAAAGCATTCTAGCCTTAATTTTTAAGTCTAATATATTTAGTAGTTAAGAATAATTTAATTAAATAAAAAGTTAGGTATAAGAGGGAAAAGTATAGTACTTACTTATCTATAGTACTTGCTTATTAAGTATATTACTAAGTTATTATAATATATATAATAAGTAAGTAGGATAAATAAGCGAGTGTAATAAAAATCTCTTAACCTATATTATTTCTATTTAATTAATTAATTCTTAACTATATACTATATTAGACTTAAATATTAAGGCTAGAATCCTTCTTACCCTTTAGGCCCTTTAAAATAACCTAAAATTAAAGCTCTAACATACTATAAAGATCTATAAAGTTAGTTATATAATGCTATAGCACTAGTAGAAGGGTATTCTTTCTACGTATAATACTATTTTAAAATTATACTAACTATCTAATCTAGAGGAATAGATTATTATTTAGTTTATTCTTAACCTAGATTCATAAGGATTTCCTTTATAACTATATAATATTAAAGAAATAGCTAACTAATTACTTGCTAATTATAATGTATTACCTATTGGTAAGCGCTAGGCTTTAAACTTTATTAGGCAATACTAAGAGCTTAAGATATGTTTTTTTCGTAAATATAATTATTAAAGGGCTAAATATAAAGATCTAACTATTATTTATAATTAGTTCTAGCTTATAGAGAATATAATCGTAAAATATAGTATTAACCTAGCTAATATTTATAACTTTAATAAGACTAGCTTTATAATAGGTATTATTATAAGCGGAATAATTATTATAGGTATAGATAGGCATAGAAACCTAAAATTAGTATAGCCTAGAAGCTAAGAATAGGTTATAGTTATTTAGGCGATTAATATAGAAAGCTAGGTAATCTAGCTATTTATTATAGTTACGGGCTAATATTACCTTGCTAGCTAGTACTAGGAAAGTAACCTCCCGGGCGATTAGGCTATTACTATAACTTAAAATAGCTAGACTAATAATAAGATAGGTCTTAAGTAGCTTAAGCACTTTAACTAGTATATAAAGAATCGATTAACTAGTTACTATTATCTTCTAATCCTTAATAAGTATAAAAGTTATTACTCTATTAACTTTAAGAAATATTATAAAGAGAATAATATTATTATACTTTATATACTACCTTATTTATCTTATCTACTCTAGCCTCTTAATATTGGGTGCTTTAGGCTGCTTAAAATAGCCTATAGTTAAGAAATTAAGTAATTAATTAAATACTCTATAACCTATATTTTAAAGACTAAGTTCTTCCTAGCCTTCTATACTATCTATATAGCCACTATAATAAAGAGTAATATTAAGGGAGGTTTTTAAGGGGCTAGACTTATTCCCTTAAACCTAGAAAATATTATATCGAAGCTTAATATATAGCTATAGACTCTAATACTAGCTATAGAAGAGGTTAGCCTCCCTAACCCTTAGGTCTTAAAGACCCTAAAGACTATACTTAAGGCTAGCTCTTAGTCTAAATACCTCAAAAGATAAATAAGAAGGTATTAGAGTAGCTCTTTAGTATTAATTCTTAAGGTGCTTAAGTTACTTTTAAAGGGAATAAAGGCAATAATACATTAGAATACCCTATTAAAAGCTAAGGTCTAGATCCTTTAATAGGCGAATAAGACTCTTAGTAAGTAGTATAGAGCGAAAAGAACCTACCTACATAAAGAAGGGAAAATAACTATAGATAAGGAGAGGGATAAGATAGATTAAAGAGATATTAATATATAGGTAGTAGCTAAATTATTAAGAAGTAGTAGTCAATAGAGGTTAGTAATACTAAGGGAAAGGTACTATAGAACTTATAGAAAGGTAGGTTATAATGTAAGGACCTATTAGATTATAATTAAGACCTCTAAGGAAGAGTATAGCAATTAGTTTTAATTAATTAATAGTATTATTATAGTTTTATTAAGGTTTAAATCTTAGAGATTAGAATTTTTATTACGCTTGCTTATTTATCCTACTTGCTTATTATATATATTATATAAGTTCTTTAGATAGTCTACCTATAGTAGCTAGATACTATTACCCTATATTAGAGTAATAGAGGAAAATAAGAAACTTCTTAGTTACTTAGTAAGTAAATAATCTTATTCTTTTCTTATAAGATATATTCTAGGCTAAGACTTATTAGGCTCCTAGAGGCTTATCTATAGGTTCTACAGTAGCTATAGCTGCTAGCTATAATACTCTTGCTATAGCTATAGAGATTATAGGCTTTATTATAATTCCTTTAATAGGTATAGGTTTATATACACTTAAACCTACTATTAGGGCCTAAGATATTACTAAGCTATATACTATAATAGAATTCTTTAATAGCTTAGGTCTAATAGCTAGATCTACTGCTAATATCTACATTATAACTAAAATCTTACTTTATTGCTTATTTAACTTACCTTAATTAGGATCCTAGGTAGGGCTTTTAGTAGGCTTCCTAGATCCGAAAGTATAAAATTTACTACCGAACTTCTATATATAATTCCTAGGTACTATAGAATAGATAGTATAGTACCCTTATTATACTAGGGCATTAAAGAGACTTATAGAATATTTATAGGTAGATAAGTATAAAACTATAGTTTCTACTCTAGAGGGCTATAGGTACTCTATTAAGTACCTAATTAATATTCAGAATATTTTAACACTACTAGCTATACTCCTAATTACTTATATATAAATTATAAACCTTACTAGATATACTTAATAAGCTAACTATAGTTTAGATTAGGACTTTAAGAATATTTGTATACCTAGGTTTATTAAGGCATTTAACTAATACCCTATAAGTAGTATTACGGATATTATTAAGTTTAATAATAAGAACTATAAATAGGCACTCCCTGCTCGTAAGTTAAGCGCTATATAACTTTCTAATCCTTTTTTATAGTTTATAACCAACTATAGTATTTATAAAGCAGAATAACTTAGAAGGGGAATTATAGAGTTTTAAGGATAAGGCGAAAATAGCTACCTTAAAATAGGAACTTTATAGTATCGCGAAGTAAATTCTTAACGAAGTATTTAACTAAGAATAAATTAATATTATTTTAGCTCTAGGCGACTCTTCGCTATATGTTTATACTACTACCGTAGGTAATTACTCTATAACTCTATCTTTATCTCTTAGCTATTAATAATTCTATAATACCCTCTAGTGACGGTCCTAATTAGGTAGCTTTACTATAATAATTAGCCATTCGGCCTATACCTTATAGTAAAGGCTAATAAGGAAGAGACTCTATTACGTTTTATAGTAGCTTATAAGAAGCTTGCTAAGCCTTGCCCGGTACTGAATATTAAGAATTAGATACAAGCCTGCTATATTTACTATAGATATTATGAGTGTTAGCTGGTTTCTGAATCTTATATGTATACTAGCCTCCTTTAGTAGTGCGCCTATGATATTTCTAGATCCGCTTAGCCTTATGCCTAGCTCTTATGTAAATAAGACCTAGTTGGCTGGATTGTTAAGCCTACGGGAAGGTATACTACTTTAGATTGGTAGGTTAGATATCGCTATAATATAAATTAATATTAGATATTAATCTATATTCTTTACTTGCTAGCGTTCTAGCGTAAAGGGTACATTCAAAGATTAGCGGTTAGGCAATATATATATAGCTAAAACTTATTAGCCTAATATTTAGTAACGCATTTTAAATATAATAGGACTAAGCTATATAAACTAGGATATTATAACAGAATAAGCCGGTAGTAATAATATATATTACTACTATATATATAATATTATTAATACCTTATAGTATATACTAATCTTTATCTAAATTAGGAAACTACTGAGTTACTATTAGTTAACCCCTGAAAATAAGGGGCGTATATATCTAGATAAGCATTAGGGCCTAAGATTCCAATCTTGGATCCATCGCAGGGAGCTAGGTAGGGATCCCAAGCTGTTACTATACTATGCTATAGTAATGCTATTGACTTATATTATAAATTAAGCATATTATAGTAGGATAATAAGAACGTAGGGAACTAACAGCGGGAGATAATAGTAGAAGATATAGTTTAGATTTTAGGGTCTTTACATTCCCTATATATAGAGAACTAATCTATATAAAGCTTTCTTACTTTTATCTTAATCTTTACCTATCCTAATTCGAGATATCTATAATATTATTATAGTAATAGATCTTATCTAACCTTTCTATTGTATTTATTATTCTCTCTACTATTATTCTACTTATTAGTTAAGGTCTAGAGCTATTAGACCTTAATTATATAAAGAGTATATCCTTATAGTATAAGTATATATAATTAGGCTAAGAAATTAGTAATAGTACTAATAGGGGCTCTTAGTACCTACTTTTGAAGTAGTTTACTATTCTTAGCAGACATTCTAGAACGGGTTTTCTTAGAAGTCTATCTATAGAGGCTAGCTAACTCTAGCTATTAAGGAGGTATAGAATAATACGCTATAAAGTAGATGCTTAACACTCTTAGAACTATATATCTAACTACTAAATAATCGCAGTTTACCCTATTCTTATCCCCGAGATATAGGTTGTCCTATAAGGTAATATAAATAACTAATTCCTTACTAAAAGCTTAGACAGCTAAGGTCTCGTATACCTTAAGGTCTTTAGAAATATAGTGTGTCTTAACCTCTTACGGTAGTATATGTATAGGGAGGAATATAACTACTCTTCTCTAAATACCTTCTAAGGCTCGGAAGAGTAGGTAATATAGCGTATAGATACCTATATATAAAGACTTAGAGGGGTGCTAATATATACTAGAGATACAATACTATATTTAATTATATTAATATATAGAATAGCCTAAAAGGAGTTACCTAATTTTAATAGTTTGCATTACTATTAAGATTTTAATATAATTCTCTAATAAACTAGAAGTAATAAGATAGAGGATATAGATGTAAGAGGGTATAGTCTATATTAGTAGATAATAATTAAATTAACCTTATTAGAAGGCGTATTCTTATTTATAGATAAAAATTAGATAGCTCGTGAATATAAAATAGTATAAGTGCTATTACATACTAGCTGCAATATCCATACCTCCCCCCTCTTACTATTTCCCTATTAATACCTCACTTAATATAGAAAAGCACTACTTAGTATTAAAATTACTAATAAAGTACACTATATAAAATAACACTTCTAAGCCCTACGAGCCTAGTAATGTTTCTAGCTAGTGGTCTTCTTGGGTCTATTTATTATATCTAAAGGCCGGGATCAATAGGGTAAAAGCTCTTGATTTCTGTCTATCCTAGCGGGAAAGGAAGGTCTTTAAATACATAATTTAGTCCATAGGAAGGGATAGGAATTGTGTTATCTAGAGCGATAAGAAAGGAAGGGAAACGTGTTATCTAGGATAACTAGGTTGTTAAGGGCATTAAGGTTCGTAGCTAGGTTATTAAGAGAGGTTAAATTGATTAATCTTTATAAGACTATCGGGCCTAGGAAGCTTGTTATATAGGGAAACCTTATGATAGCTAATGCAATATAATACTATTATTACTCAAGCTTTTCTACCTAGTGCAGACTAGCAAAGCTATCAGTAGATCGGTATCATGGCATTAGTATAAGCAAGCTATTCTATTAATAGTAATTATTTTCCTTAGAACCATAGATTAATCGTTAATCAGCTAAAATCTTCCTCTATATCTAGTACTAGGAATTGCTCCAAACTCGACCAGCTATCACCTAATGCAAGTGAACGGGACATATAATGCAACCTCGCCATTCCGTAGCCCACTAGCTCTTAAGGTTAACGCTGCATAGGAACGGTACTGGAGAGTATGGATGTTCGGCATCGATAAAGAGACATTTCGAGCATCGCATCCACAGTATCCCGAATCTACAGTACATCTAGGAAAGAACGGGGAGTATCTGGCGACGTTTGAGGGTACTCATCAACTGCATTGCCTCTACAATCTATTCAGGGCGCCGTACTTAAACGCATACCCGGACGAAAAGGCAGATTACAAGCAGGACCGGCGCAACTAGCACGAGCGTATTAACCACTACGTGGAGATACTACGGCAGAAGCTAGAATAGTATATTGCTCCTCTTAACCGATGCTCACATTAAGGCTAATAGTATATTTATGCTAGTGTAGTTAAGCGAGTGTGCTTACAGAAGGATCAATCAGGATTTCTCATCTTGGTGTCCCGGATACCTATAGAGAAATAAGTAACTCCATGCAATGTAATAACCTATCATCATCACAAGAGTTTAGGCAGTTAGGTTCCGGGTTAGGGCTAGGCGCAGGGGTGGCGGTAGGTCCTGGAGAGGTAGGTTGTCAGGATGATCCTAGGAAATTTAGTATCAAACCGAGCTGGCAAAGCCGGAAGGCGAGGTAATCGCGGGCCAACTACATAAAGCAGCAGTAACCTTGACGCCCAGGCCATACTATCTCCAGAGGGCATTAGTATTAGCACACTCGAGACAAACCGTAATGCGATCGGACTAGCGAGCGGTACAGGTAACTTCGTCCTTAACATGATTCGCAGTAAGGCCTAATAACGTGTCAATACTTCTTCTGACTAGGATCCAGAAGATAACGCACGTTAAAAGACTTAGTATCTTACGGCCTGGGCATCATGAACCTGGCAGAAGCCATGCTACTCAGGATAGCAATAACGAGGACGGTACGAGCGAACTGTATTTCAAAGGTACGTAGTAAGGCTATGATGGAAGGGAGAGATAATTAAAGCTAAAGCTTTCGATAGGATGGAGAGATGATTGTGAGCAAGGCTGTCGGTAGGATAGAGAGACCTTAGAATGAGTTTGGGACTTTCGAATGCTTTTTTATATATTAAATTCTTAATTAAACCCCCAAAAAAAGCAAGAACCGCAACAGTATTCGCAGGCCCAGCACACAGGCCTAGGACGACAGCAACTCAAAAACGCATGAGGTTTCTACCGTCATGGATACCTCCCTACCCTAAAGAACACTTTGGGATACTTCAACCAGCTGGAAAAGCAAGATCTTGGGAAAGATTAAGTGCTCACGCTTGGTTCTATATATGAATCAATCGTGTAATAGGCTCGGCATTATGGTGGGATAGCAAGCGCGCCCACCTCGGCAGTAGCTGTCACTACCAGCTAAGATCGATGGGCTTAACGTTTCAACAGCATACTAGACGCTAAGATTATCCTAATGTCATATAAGTTTTCTTCCATTATTTTTCTTTTTCTTCATTCTATATTAAATCAGCGGAAAATGAGTGTGAATTGGGCCTATTAAGGGCAAGATATTGATTTATATCATAATTATCACCCTTAAATATATATATATAATCTACCCACGACTCCTCGAAGAAACTCGATTAAGTATGGTAAGGCTAGGTAGGAGTACCATTCAGTACGTAGTTACCTCAGCAGTCAGGCCTAGACACTATCCACTGGCCAAAGCATAAGAAGACGCACGCACGCATAAATAGGTTATAGATAGAATTATCATCTACGGTGAAACAACAAGGCAGGTCTCGAAGCCGTCTAATTAGGCAGCTCATCATAGTTGAACTCGAGGTCCTCGGCATGGCGAAGCAGGGTGCTTATGAGGGCGAGGAACTGGATGACGTCCTCGTCGTTATCATCGCGCCAGTCGTTGCGAGCGTTCGTGACCCAGTCGCGGACCCAGCGCTGGGTGTAGCGGACGGTAGCCTGCAGCTAGTCGCGGAAGAACTCGTCCCACGCCGAGACGACATAGTCGGTGATGCCGGTGCGCTGGTAGTGGAAGTCCTGCAGCCGCCGCGGCTCGTCCCGGATGTCGAAGTTGATGGACCGGATGCGGTTCCAGACGACTGGGTCGCGCATGTAGTTAACGGCGATGATGGCCTGGCGGGTGTGTGAGTGAGCAAGTGATACCACAAGGTGATGTATGTGTGTGTGTGTGTGTATGTGAATGCTAATTGTCAAGGGAAACTTACGTTGCGGAGGTTTTAGGCAAAGACGCCAGTGCGGAAGTTACGTAGGTCCCGCGACATGGCGTCCTCTGTCATCCAAGGATTCAGCCAGTTGGCTGTGGCATCCTATCTCCAAAGATATTTTTGTAATTAAAAAAAATCAGCCTCAAACCGCCTTGCTTGTGCCATATATTACTTACAGCCGTCTTAACGAGGTTCAGACCGCCCGCGGTGAAGACCGCATGCTGGGTGTTAGCCCTGCTCCCGAAATCATTGAACAGTCTCCGGATCGGCTCCAGCAGGTTCACGCCGCCGAAGGGCGGGGGCGGGTTCGGCATCTGGCTCTGGAGCGGTGCGGGACCCAGGTCGGGAGCCATGACTTACAGTGAAGACCTGGGTTACCCTTTGTCCACGTCGAGACCCGCGGATCGATTTCGAAGCACCGATCTCGAGGGTACAGGTATACATTGTTCCACACGGGGTGATTGGCATACCAGAAGCTGTTGGTGGCAGGGTAGTACTATAAGAAGACAGAGATGCGTCAGTTTCAGCTTGCCATCTTTGTCGAGCAGCACGCGCCATGGGCAGAGAAGTGAACACAGATCCACTCACCTCTTCACTCTCGACTCGGATCACTGTGCCGTCGCGCAGCCTGATATAGTACGGGTGTCGTTCACCAGGGGTGGCCCTGATGAAGAGGTCTCCCTCCTCCGCTTCCTCTCGGGTCATCTCCTCCCCCCGTTTCGTAATAGCCGTCCTGCCATAGCTCGCTATCCTCCGACACGCACCAGTCGCCACCTCGGGGACAGCAAGCGTCCGAGTCGCATTCGCGGTCGTCCGTCGTGCTGCCACCAACCCAGTCGTTGAAGTCGCTCATGTGGCATGTGATTAGGTACGCCAGCTGGTCGTAGCCGTATTGTATCACCGCCTTGGTGTCCTTGATCCAGGCCTTGAGTTTGGACCACGTGAGGTTCTTGTACTTGGTGGGCACCTGGCCGTCCCAGATCTCGATCTGTCGTACGCTGGCCGTGGCGAGGAGCAGCGCGTAGACTAGGTTCTTGATCTCGTCCTGCTCAAAGCTGCCAAAACTGCTCTGGCGCCTCTCGAGGGACGTGGCCAGCTCCTGGTGAGCCGAGCGGTGGACGCTGGAGCCGGCATGCGCGTGCTGAGAGGTAGTCGATAGGTCCCTCATGTGCCTCCGCAAGTGCGACACCATCCTCTTGGCCGTCTCGGAGTCCTGGGGAGGTAGGATGGCCTCGGAAGAGTTGAGTTCCCTGGCAATCAGAGAAGAAGTCCACGTCCAGCCACCACCGTCCTCGGAGCAAATGGGCTCGGCCAGGAACGACTCGAGGGCGTCGCGGAGGACCTCGTCCTGCGAAGTGTCTCGCTTCTCGACGGTTTGGTGCTTGGGGATGCAGCACTTGGCCCTGGCACCGCGGGCGCACTCGAAGTTGCCGTCCTTGTTCCAGTATGCGTCCATGGCCACGCGCACGCGCACGCGGTCGCTCGGGCACCCGCTGCGGCAGTATTTGTCGTCGTCCTTGCCGGGGCCGAGGTTGTCGTACCACTGGCAGTCGTCCCATTTCTTGTTGTCTTCCTGGTTGCAGCACAGCTTGCGCTCCTGGACCTTGACCGTGCCATCTCCGTAGGATTGGTTCCAGATCTCGACGTTGCAGACGGCGTTGCCGCTGCCGCTGGGGGATCGAGCGACCTCGTCCTGGCCGCTGCTGCAGGATCCAGACATGCACATGGGCGCCTCGGTCCAGCTGCACTGGTCGAGGAGCTGCATGCTGGTCTTGCCCGTGGTGCAGCATGCGGCCTGGTACTTGCTGTTGCTGCAGTGCGTCTTGAGAGAGCCGACCTCGACGGTTCCGTCTGGACACGTCGGGTCGCATTTGCCGTTGTTGTGCTGATACCAGCCGCAGGTTGGAGGGTCTTCGGCCGGGCAGCACAGCTCGTGCACTCCCTCGGAGCAGTGGGATCCGTCGACCATGTATTCGTTATCGCGAGCCTCGTCGTCTTTGCGCATCATGCGGACCCAGCCGGAGGGACACGACTCGCCGCAGTTGGTCCACTTGCACTGCGGATGCTTCGTGGTGAGAGTGAGCACGTCGTCGTCGTCGCCCGTCTCGAAGAACATGGCTGGGAGCGAGGTGAACTTGCGAGCGGCCGCCTTGCCGATGGCCTTGGAGTACGTGCCGTCCGAGACATCCTGTGAG
This sequence comes from Neonectria magnoliae, assembly GCA_037954305.1. Lineage (NCBI taxonomy): Eukaryota > Fungi > Ascomycota > Sordariomycetes > Hypocreales > Nectriaceae > Neonectria > Neonectria magnoliae. The sequence goes on along the minus strand of JAZAVK010000102.1, from coordinate 150,130 downwards.
ACGGCCCAGACCATGATACCGCTCATGCATTGTTCGCGGGCAAAGTCGGCTTTCATCTGCAAGGTGTCTTGATCGTCGCAGGCAACCCACTGGTTGGTGTCGAACGTCAGAATCTTGACCGCCGCCTCCTTGTTGGGGATAGGCTTGCCGCCGGTCCTCTCCATGACGTCCACGATCTCGGACTGGATCATGACGCTAATCTCATTGCTGCAGCGCTGGCGAGGAGCACCGGACTCATACGTGCAGCCCGGGTCGAGACAGTCGGGGCGGGTGGCCGTGAAGGCACGGCCGTAGAAGCCGGTGCCCAGCACGACCTTGTCAGGGTCAATATTGTTTCTCCGGAGGAGGTCCATGGCCTGTTTGATCTCCGTGAGGTTGGTGTGTGCGTTGAGGTAGGGGCCGACCCATTTGTTGCCCTTGTCCCAGGTTCCGTGGAGATCGTAGCTCATACTGAAGTAGTCATTAATTATAATATTCCAATTGCCTGAAGATGTATGTTATCAGAAAGGTCCATACATGTTGAAGAAATCGACGTGCTTCTCAAGGTTGACAATGTCAAAGTGTTTCAAGTACCCTATTCAGATCGGGTATTAGTAAGCGACATTCAATGGTCGACGACCATGGTCGAATCACTTACACATGGATGCCGGAAGCGTCTTGCTCACCTCGTCTCTTCCGGAGGACTTGAGGGCCTTCTTGAGGTTGGCGATGAACCTGGGGAAGTTTTGAAAGTCCTCCTCGCGGCCGCTTCGTTCTTCGGCTGCGGGGTATTCCCAGTCGAGGTCAACGCCGTCAAAATCGTACGTGGACATCATGCTGACGAGCGACTTGATGAAGGCCTTCTGGGACGAGTCGGAGCGCGCAATGTCGGAGAAGGTGGTGGCCGTTGGGCTAGGGTCGTTGAAGGTCTAGCCGCCGATGGCAATTAGGACCTTGAGGTCTGGATCACGCTCCTTGAGGGACGTCACGCGGCGGTAGAGAGGGTGTCGGCGGAAGAGGCCGGGCGGACTTCGAAGGTGTCAGGGTCGATGGTGACAAAGGCGAAGTTTAGGTGCGTGTAGACGCCGGTTGGGATTTGCTCCGGCATGAAGGCGTTGCAGGGATGGCGGGCAGCCCAGCCCTCGTAATAGCCGACGACACGTTCAAGCGTGTGGCTGTCGCACTGGGGCCGGTCGACGTTCTTGTCGCCACAGAACCTTGGAAAGTGTCAGTTACATGTCTCTGTCTATACAAGGTAGATGATATCAAGCTTCGATGGCGAGAAGGGGGGGGGATAAACTTGCTCTTCAGTCCAGCCACAGAAGCCATGCTTCGAACAGCAGACGTTCAGGGGGCACTTGGACTTCTCGACAAATTCGGAGCCGAAGCCGCCAGGGTCGCACTCGGCGAGGCGGTCGCAGTTGTTGAGGCAGACATCCTCGTGGCAGTCTTTCCAGAGCGCACCAGTGTTAGCCGTAATTCCCAAGCATCTTCCAAGGACCTGGCGAGGGAGGGACAGAAAACGCACAGTCTTTGCCATAGCCGCAGAAGCCAAACTTGGAGCAGCAGCCAGCCTTGCAGGGGGTGGAAGCGCTGCACTCCGGGTCCTGCGCGAGGACAAAGCCAGCGAGAAGGAGAAAGGAGAGGGCGAGTAGACCGAGGCAGCCAAGGGGACTTACGAGAGCTTTCATAGCGCGAGAGGTTGGAAACCCACGAGAGTTAATATAGTGAGAGAGGTAGAGGGGGACGCACGCCTACCCAGCCATTGTGAGAAGAAGGAGACGGGGCCAAAAAAAAACATGCGCCTACTGCTATGTATTATCATGTCTCACATCTCGCTCAAATTGGATGCGACCCAAGGCAAACGGCTTGATTCGAGGAAACATTACCATTAACGTTGGCGGTAATTAATTATCAATATCGTCCCACATCACATGGCAGGCCTAGCCACCTACGGCATTCTTCGGCCCCTCGGGGCTTTCCAAAACAGACAGCCAAGTCTAAAATAAGCTTATACCCTAGTCTGAGCCCTTGCATAACCCCATCTTCACGGGATCAGCCCTATCTGCGTAGGGTCAGCCCTATCTGCGTGGGGCCGGCTCGGCCCTTCACTGCCGCCCTAGCTGGGGTCTAGCTGGACCGTAGGCCGTAATTAAAAAGTCATCGTTTGCAAACTCTGGTTATTAGGCTCGGGTCGCAGTGCATAAGGGCGGGATCCTCACAACTTACTCCATCCGTACCACACGTATGTATCATATTGTGACTAGCGAAAAAAGGAAGAAAATGCGAAGTCCCTTATATACATTAGGAATCGGTACTTGGATGCCTGCGGCTAACGTTACATCCAAAAGCTGTGTGGAACGACTGCAGTGTTGGTCGCCGACGCCGGTCTCCTCCAGGGTACATCGTCAACTGGGCCCTGGTGACTACTAGCGACGACCCGCTTCGTCCCGTCTTATACTCGCTCTTCGCGGTCTCTTCTCGCCTCGACAAGTCTCCCATCCTGGCCGCGTCCAGCTTCGTCGGGCTCGGCGTCTTCACTTCCAACAAGTACATCGCGGACAATGTGGGCTGGTGCCTCAACACGGCCGCAGCATCAAGAACGTCAAGATTGACGTCCGTCTCACCGACCCCTACGCCTACGTGTGCGCCATTCACTGGCAGGTCGAGCAGGCCTCGTCGCTCGACAACATCGAGTTCTACATGCAGTACAACTCGGACGTGCCGCACAGCACCCAGCAGGGCATCTACATGGAGAACGGCTCGGGCGGCTTCCTGGCGGACCCGACCTTTGTCGGCGGCAACTTCGACGCCTACTTTGGCAACCAGCAGTTCACCACCAGCCACCTCATCTTCGTCAACTCCAAGACGGCCCTCCAGGTGCACTGGGACTGGGCCTGGGCCATGCAGGACTTCATCATCGAGGGCTGCGAGAACAGCCTCGTCATCACGGGGCAGGGCGTGGGCTCGCTCATCCTGGCCAACACCATCATCGCCAACACTCCCAACGGCATCGTCACCTCGCTGCACGCCGAGAACTCGACCTCGTTCCTGCTGCAGAACGTCGGCTTCTTCAACGTCGAGACCGCCGTCGCCGACAGCGTCGCCCAGAAGACGCTGATCGCGGGCGGCAACGAGGTCTACATCGACAGCTGGGAGTTCGGCCGCATCACCAACAAGGACGGCGCCGCCAGCTTCGTCAACGGCGTCGCGATCCCCGTCATGAACCGCACCGAGGAGCTGGCGGGCGTCCAGAACGACAAGATGAAGGCCAATCTCTTTACGCGCCGCCGGTCCAAGTACTACGACGTGGCCTCGAGGAAGGCCATGAACGTCCGCGCTCTCGGCGCAAAGGGCGACGGGAAGACGGATGACACGGCCGTCCTCAACTCGATCCTGTCGGGCGCCGCCAACACGTCGTCCATCGTCTACTTCCCCTTTGGCGTGTACGTTGTCAAGGACACTCTGCGCGTGCCCATGGGCTCCCGCATCATCGGCCAGGTCTGGTCGCAGATCATGGGCACCGGCGCCAACTTTGAGGACGAGACCAAGCCGCGCCCCGTCGTTCAGGTCGGTCGGCCTAGCGATCCGCCCGGCATCATCGAGATCCGGGACATGATGTTCACCGTCTCCGGTCCGACGGCCGGCGCGGTGCTGATGGAATGGAACGCCCGAGAGTCCAGCAAGGGCTCGGTGGGAATGTGGGGTGAGTAGCGCTGCTATCAATTCAAATCAAGCCGGCTTTTTACGGTATTTGATTCCCGAGATGTATGACTTGGCTCGCGGCAGACGGATTTAAATTGATTTGATGATTTGTTCAAGTCGGCGAATATTACTATGGGTTACCTACATAAAAAATCCCTCCCTAGAACTGATAGTATACCTAACAGCCCGCTTTCTAGCTTTTCAAGCACTTAATTGCCTCTAAAGTTATATCTACTAGGCTGTGCTATTAACTTCTAAAGGTAAGCTTCGCATAGCTAAAAATGCGCTTATATTCTGCTAATATTAGTGGTATTGTGAGGATATTAAGAGCTATTTTTCCTAGTAGAGGATAGGAAGCTTAGTGTTAAAGCTACTATACTATAGGGCACTTAACGGGCTTAGTAGGGTATGAGAGCTAAGCCTGAAGCTCTTAGATACTATTGCTATAGTCTGCTTCCTATTCCTTATAGAAAGAGCTAGGAAGAAGGTTAGGTAGCCTTTATAATAACCCTCTAGTATCTAGTGTAGTAGTAGAAGCTAGTAGTGCGGGCTATTAAAGCTATTAACCCTAGCCTTTCTTAAAGAAAGTCTTAAATCGCTACTATATTAAGTTAGCCTTATAAAGTATAGTATTAGTTACTTACTTTATTATAAGGCTAGGATATAGGATCGTAGCTACCTAGTATACTAGTAACTATTCTAATAGCTCCTTATATAACTCTAACTTCTTAATTATAGCCTTATAGGTAGTGTAAAGGAGGGTATACTAAGGTTATAGCTTAGGCTTATCGGGCTCTTCATATTACTATAGCTACTATAAGTAGGGGAGCTAATTAGTCTTATAGGTACTTAGATTATAAAGGGAATTTAGGATAATTTAATACTATATTTAATACAGCTTAATAGGGACTTTAATAGAGCTTAAAATATATAGTATTTCTTAATTATTATAGATTATATTAAAGTAAGAGATTAAGTAGAATAGGCTCCTTAAAACCTAGTTAATATTATTAGGAAGATAGGATTTAAACCTTATAGTCTCCTTATATAGTAATAATAGTAGATCCCTAATATCTCTAAGAGTATTCTAGTTATTATTAGTAAGGTAGTCTAACTATAGAAGCTAGCGATTAGGCTACTTAGTTAAATTTACTATAAGCTACTAGGAAATAGGCTATTAAAGATAAAGAGTATATTTAATTATTATAAAAGTGAAATTCTAATATTTATTATTATTAATATATAGCTAAATATTATAATATACTTCCTAGAGAGATTTAGCTAACTTTAGGTAAGCTTTATAATATTAAGTAATATAGGTTTAGAATTATTACTTATATTAAGGGCTATAGTATATAAAGGTTATAAGAGAATAGAGTTTAGTTACTAAGCTATATACTAAATCTCTATATAAAGCTAGTAGTAATATACTTACTTAAGGTATATAACTATATAGGAATACCTTATTAAGGAAGGTATAGATAGCTAGGTTAATAATATAGCTAAAATACTATAGTTAGACTATAGCTATATTCTATAGAGCTAGATTTTAGGTAAGTAACTAGAAATAAGTCTAAAATAGATAATAAATATATATATTATTTAATAAGGTATTATTAGTAATAATAGATCTAATTTTTAGTAGTCTATATAACTTAATAATACTATTAATTAAAGGCATAAGGTTATTACTAGAATAAGGGCTAGTAATTTACTTTAAGCTAAGTAGCTAGGATACTAGGATATACTATTTATTAAGAAAGTAATAGACTATACTAAGAATAATATATTAATTTAGTAAGGTCTAAGTATTAAATATTAAATATACTATTAATTATAATACTAGTAGGTCTTCTTAAAGCTAGCTATAAGAGGTATTAAATTTAGCTATTAGCTAATTCTTTATAGTCTAATAATACTATAGTATTACTTACTTAATAATATTTATAGGGGTTAAAATAAGGTACTAAAAGGAATTATATTTAACTATACTAAATAGTATATTTATCTCTATAATCTAGTATAGAAGTTATTACTTAAAGTTAGTAATTATAGCCTTTATAAGAGCTTCTTTTAAGAGCTAGGGATTAGTATATAATAATACTATATATTATAATACTAGCAAGCTTATAGAGCTACTATTATTATTAATTAATAACTAGGTATTAGGGCTAATATAGTATTCCTTCCTAAGATACTTTATTAGTAATAAAGTTATAATTACTTTAAATAGCCCTAACTTAGCTATTCTCTTCTTATTATATAAATAGTATATCTAAAAGGGATCTTTAGCTTTATTATTAATAATTTTAATAAGGGAAAAGCTATAGCTATAGATAAAGGATCTCTTTAGTATATATTAATAAAGCTAGCTTACTAGTATAAAGGACTACTATATAATATATATTTAAGGGAGTTTAGCAAGGGTTTTTAACTATTAGGTTACCCTATATAAGTTAATCTAGGCTTAGATAGTTAGTTCTCTCTATCGTACTAAAGAACTAGTAGGAATAGGAGTAGAGGGAGTTAAAGGTTAGATAAATAGGGCATCCAGTATAATAAAAATAATAATATAAGAGGGAGGTTAAAAATATATTTAGGATCGCGATTAAGGTATAGAAATCTCTAGTCTCTAAGTGGCTAAAAAAGTAATGAATAGTAGGGCTAGGTAGCTATTTCCCGGAAAATGCGCAGAAATCAACCCCCCCCCCTACCCTATAGTATATAACTAATCGAGAATCTATAGATTTGAATGATTTATAAATCTGAAATATTTTTGCTTGATTTGACAAGTCTAAGAATTCTTATATTTGAATTGACTTGATTTGGATTGACTTGGGGTGACTTGCATTGATAGCAGCGCTGGGGGTGAGTACTCCAATAGCCACATCTTCAGGCCATATTTTGAGCCCACCGTCCTCCTTCCCTGTCATGACCCGACCAACATTGTGATGACTGACTTGAGAGAGTATAGATTCACACTTCCGCGTAGGAGGCGCCATTGGATCCAATCTGCAACAGGAGACATGCGCAAAGAACAGTGGCGCCATCAACCCTGGCTGCAAGGCCGCCTCGATGCTCCTGCACCTCAAGCCCGAGTCGACAGCGTACCTAGAGAACGTCTGGGCCTGGGTGGCCGACCACGACCTCGACAAGTCGGATCGCCCCCAGATCGACGTTTACGTCGGCAGAGGCATACTGATCCAGAGCAAGAAGGCCTGGCTCTGGGGAACCTCGTCGGAGCACTGCGCGCTCTACCGGTACCAGGTGTCTGACGCCACCAACATCGTTATGGGCATGATCCAGACCGAGTCGCCCTATTACCAGCCCGTCCCCGTTGCCCCCAAGCTTTTCCGCACCGGCATCTTCCCCGACGATCCCACCTTTAGCGAGTGCAAGGCCGACGATGGGCGCTGCTACTCGTCGTGGGCGCTGCGCGTCGTCGACTCGACGGCTGTCTACGTCCTGGGCGCAGGTCTATACTCGTGGTTCAGCGACTACAGCCAGGCTTGCCTCGACACCAACGACTGCCAGCGGCGCGGCGTCGAGATCCAGCAGAGCTCGGACCTGTGGATCTACAACCTCTGCACAAAGGCCATCATCGAGATGGTAACCCCGGCGGGCGGCATCGCCACTATCGCCAAGGACAACATGAACGGCTTCCTGTCGTCCATCCTCGCCTGGCTCGAGGGCTCCGAGGAGACGTCGGGCCGGCGCGATAGGGACGGCCCCTTGTCTTGCATGCCCTTTTACCTCCGTACTATTCCCGATGCTAGGCTATCCTGCAAAGTGATGGAAACGTAATAACACACTTGACATACATTGGGTGTCTATTACTCTTTGCCTCTCTCTACGTTACCCCCCGCCGTATCCTCAAACTCTGCATACCTCAGCCTCTCGCACCAGCCAAATGAGTCTTCTAATTGGCCTCTCTGTATACCAACGAACGCTTCCCGCAATCTGCGGTAGCAGGGTCCCTCGGGTACGAAGGAAAAGGTTTCTCTAGTTGACCTGCGATGAATGCACCTAACCGACACAAGTCCCGCAGCAGTGCCTACGGCAAGCACCTCCGTGAAGTTACCGAGTTCATGTATTTTCACCTGTCCTTTGGTGTCAGCATGGAGACAAGCCAATATTACGCGAAACCCTCTTCACTCACAGTTCTCTTCGTGACTTCCCATCCGAAGGACCTCGCCAGCCACGCGACGGAATCGGACGTGATACTTTCAATGGCCGCCGCACCGTCCGCCCTCACGACTGTCGGGATTCTCTCCTGTTCCGCGCCCTCCGCCGGACACATGATTCCGATGAACCCGGAAGTGCTAAATTCATCCACGCAAGTCTGCGACTGGCTGTCGACGTGCAACAGCACATCCCATCCCCCGTTCTCGACCTTTTTCGCCTCTCGAGACCATCGAATGACAGGGGCGTAGTTTCCACCAACCTTTACATTTCCCGTCCCCCTAGTTGCGGCGCGGTCGAAGTCCTCCGCTATGAGCGCCCTTAACGTGCCATGGCCGTGGAATGCGATATGGGGCTGAACAAACACGCAAAAAGTAAATTCATCCGGTGGCTCCAATCCGATTTGACATCCAGAGCCGAATTGGAAGGGTCGTATGTACAGGCTGCCGGGGAAATCGTGAGGCGGTACATACTCGGCATTCAGGGCCACGGCCATATGGACCGCCTTCAGGAACACCGGCTCCGGCACTGGCGGCATTGAGACGGCGAGCGCGGATCGGGCCATGCGGGAAGCGTTTGATGCTGGCCGAAAGATCAAAATATCGTTGCTAGACGTCCTACGGGCTGAGGAGGTTTTCGTCAGTTTTCGTCTTCGTCAATGATTGGGAAAATTGATCGCCGATTGAATGGAAAACTCACCTAGCAGCCCTTCGTATACTTGTTGGCCTAGAGAGTAATAATGTCAGAGTCTTCAGGCCTGCAAGGCAGTACGGTCCACGTCATGTTGGCGCCCTTACCATAATGAAGTCCCGGCGCTAGACCGTGAATCTGAATACAGGGGCTCTTCACGAACTTCGGTTCCGTCCAGCAATCCTTCTGTACTGTGTATTTACATTCCACATGTCCCGATACTATGCGCAACGGTTAGTTCAAGCGTTTTGGTTTAGGGCCAGATCCGTTGAAGTAGCGAACCCCTAGCACCTTGGCCTAATATGGAATAAAAAGGGAAGAACTTACCCGTGTTCTTTCGGCTATCGTAAACATCCCATCCTGGGTGAAGAGCATCCTATTAGTAAGTCGGGTAATTCACTCCTACATCTACGTGCTTCTGTGGAAAGAGGGAACGAGACAATAGAGGAATGAATCGGGAGAAAGGCAAACGGTGGGAGGAGTGAGCCTGAAGGATGGTGATGGATGACATACTGTAGATTGGATTTGGCTCTGGGATTCCCATAATGGTTTAGACTTTAAGGACGTTGTTAATGTCTCCTACTCACCCTTCGTAGATTGTTATAGTATGGGCTATTAAATTTAAGGTTATAGTTCGAGGTTTAAACAGGCAGCTTAAAGAACGCAGCAACCGTTAGAAGAGATAGAACAGGGGGTATTGCAGGTAATTATCCCGTTATAAGATAAATCCTACAGTCTGAGCTAAGATTATATAAGTATTATATATAGAGTAAGGGGACTATATTGTATATAGACTCTTATAAGTAGTTTTTACTATATACTTTTAGATAATTAGCTTAAGTAAGAGAATAATATAATTAACTTATTAAAGATATATAAGTAAATTAAGCTAATTAACGAGAAATTTCAAAACACTAGCTTAACTATTATAAAGTAGATTTAGCATTAGCAGCCAGATAGTAATAGCTACTCCTTAGTTAATAGGAGCTAGCTTTCCTAGGTTAATCTACTATATATATAACTGCCATTCCGCTGCTGGAAGATTATCGTTACCATTATCCCCGGTTCCACTTAGGTAGACATCATTAGCTAACCATATCAGACGGACCTAAATCAGTGTTAACATCTATTAAAGAAAGCCCACGGCCTATAGCAGCTGTAGCCTTAGGCAGCCGGGGCCTGTACAGCCCCTAATTCCCTTACCTTAGTTAGCTAATTATATATTATCAATACACATATCTTTAACCTCTTCACAATTCCTAGGGTTAGGATTACCCCTAGCCAGCAAATGCTAAGTCGCCCCACTCACAATACCACACACTAAGGCTTAAAGCATACAGCATAGAGGAGTAATCTTCAACGTTAATTGTAATATATTTCAGGCGTTACCATCACCTAACATAAGCAGAAAGGCTGTTAATGCTATCTTTTTATTTCGCTAGGCGCCAGACGGGGATTATTAAAGGTTAGCGAGAGGCTGTGCCTGGAAATAATCTGTCATGTTTAGCTAACGTAAGATAAGCCGCGGGCGTAAGAAATGCGCATACGTATTAGAATGGATTATATCTCCCAACTCGCATCATGCGTACTAATTACGGCCCAATCGTTAATGGAACGGAGTTTATCTCCTTAGGCCCTAATCATATTCTCCGCCCCCGTGAATATTCCTGGGCACTCCGTAAGTGGGCCAGGCGGTCTCGACGCTTTCTGAAATCTGACTTACAAAATTATTTGCAACTCCCAGAAATCCAACTCATCCGAGACAATCAACTTTATGATATCAACCAACTTTCAAGATATCAGTCATGGCCGAGTCTAAGAAACGATATGCCTTCCCAGGCTTCGCAGCAGTATCTGACCAGGTCTTCGTTCGTGATGGAGAAGATCTCAACGGCAAACCTTTACCCCCAAAACAGCCTCGCGTAGTCATCATTTACGCCTGGGGCGATGCTATTCCCAAGCACCTTGCCAAATACGCCGACGGATTTCGCGAACTCTTCCCACACGCTAAGCAGATTGCAGTGCTATCACCAATCTTCCAAACTATGCGGCTAAATCTGGATCAACGCACCGAGAAGATGTTGCCGGTTGTCAAAGCCGCCTTCCCGCCCGCGTCTCAAGACAGCACAGATCCCGATGAGGACTCTGTCCTGGTGCACGTTATGTCAAACACGGGTGGCATTAACTACGCAGCGACTTTGAATGCGTACAAGCAATACTTGAACCGGCCGCTACCGCACCGTCTCAGCATCCTCGATTCAACTCCTGGCAGCGTGGTCCTGACCAGGGAAAACCTCCAACGTTGGTCGTACGCTATGGCCTTGGGTACGGCTGGATGGTTCCCGTGGCCGTTCATTGTAACGCAGTGCATCTGGGGCGTTTTTCTTTGCGCCAACCGCTTCATCGAGCACATCATTGGCAGAGAAAGCGCACCTCTTTTCAGCGTACGCGCCATGGTGAACGAGGAGCTAAAGCAAAAAACTGTGAAAACGCTGTTTCTCTACAGCAAGGAAGACCAACTGATATCGTGGTCGGATATTGAAACCAACATTGCAGAGTCAAGACAAAGTGGATATGAGGTAGATAGTATTCTTTTCAACGGGAGTGGACATGTGGGACATATGCGACAGCATCCTGAGAAATACTGGGCAGCAATTAAGGACGCATGGGAGGGGAGTAACTATTAATGCGCTGGTAGACGAGCCTAAGTAAACACCCGCCAAATAATTTAGCTTTATGCATTGAGACTCAATAAGGCTATAACTTCGGTATGCTATAGGTAATTATATATAGAGCGTTAATAATAAGTTCCTAGCGGATGAGAATAGCTACATACTATTATACATGGTAAATTATATATCTAATAGTAAGCCAATCTAAGAGAATTAGGCAAGCTAACCTAGGGATTAAGCTAGCTACTTAAAGGGAGTTAGCTCTCACTCAGCCTTTACTAAGGGAGAGGACCTTAGCTTATCTACTCACTCTCATTATATTATCTCCATGCAAATGGGAACTAAATTTACTTGCAAGCCTAAAGCGCGTTAAATGCCATCGCTTCACCACTCACGTCTTTCACATTCAATTCCCTCTCCCGCTTTCTCTCTAGCTCTATTCTGGAGGAAAAGGATCCCCCACTCGCACTCGACTCGATGGTCCTGAACGACACAACCCCAGGCACGACCGGCGTAGAAGCCATGCCCACGGTGCGCTCCACGGGACCGGGAGGCGGGGACCGTACAGATGATGCCACCACAGACGCTCAGCAGCCCGGGGCCGTTACGGGCGTCTCATCCCTCGCGGGCCGGGCCCTGATCATCGTCTCCCTTGGCGTGGCCGCCTTCCTATGCGCGCTTGACGCCACCATTGTTGCGACCCTGATGCCAACTTTGGCTGACGAGTTCAACTCTGTAACCAACGTCGGATGGTACGGGTCGGTCTAGTACGTATTTACCTTGCCATCTGTCGAAGGGGGGGAGAAAGAGCTGTTCTAACTGGACGTCGTGCTTGATCGTAGTCTGCTCGTTACCGGCGCCACACAACCGTTGCTGGGCAAGCTCTATACCATGTTCAATCCTAAGACAATATTTGTCGCGTGCATCGGCCTTCTAGGTGGCGGTTCTCTGATATGTGCTCTCGCGATGAGCTCGCCCATGTTCATCGGCGGCAGAGCGATGGCCGGCCTGGGAGGCGCAGGCATCCTCTCTGGCGCGTTAATGTGAGTCTACAACGGCTGGTAACCAGTCTGGATCTCAGATTCAGGATGGCTGATTGAGATTCGTGGCGGTGGCCCAGCATCACCGCCATCATTATTCCGCTGCACCAGCGAGCCGTTTACACCGGAATCATTGGCGCCCTAGAGTGCGTTGCCCTCGCTGTCGGGCCTGTTATCGGGGGCGCCATCGCCGGTAGCATCGGCTGGCAGTGGTGCTTCTGGATTAATCTTCCAATAGGCGCAGCCCTCTCTGCGGCGCTCCTCTTCTTCTTCAACCCTCCGATGCCTTCGTCTCCTGCATCTTCGGCATCAGAACAAGGGTATTTTCGGGCCCTGTGGGAGGTGCTGCGCAAACTCGATCTCATCGGCGCCACCGCAATCACCGGCAGTCTTTTTTGTCTCTCCCTTGCACTCCAATGGGGTGGCACCGAATACGCCTGGAACGACGGACGAATAATCGCTCTGCTCGTTGTGTTTGCGATATCCTTCGCCTGCGTCGGCGTGCATCACTATTTTGCAGGAGAAAATGCCATTTTCCCCATTCGACTTCTGAGGAATAAGGCATTTGTGGCTTCCCTCTTCAATGCCTTTTGCTTCGGTAGCGGCCAGTACGCTATACTATACTACGTGAGTCGGGAGAAAAATAAATGGTCCTCCCCAGAGCGCATACACGCATGCACTCGGACCGGAACATCACGGTGGTCGGCTTGATAGAGACCCAAGGGTGAATAAGAGCTGATATATACCTCGTACAGCTACCTACATGGTTCCAGGCAGTCAGGGGAGAGTCCGCCATCGATGCCGGTGTCCGGATGCTACCCCTGGCTGTCGCGATAATTGGTGCTAGTGTCACGGCTGGGATCGGGATCTTGTTTGTTGGATACTTACCGCCCTTCGTTATGACTGCTACGGCTTTGGCCGCTATTGGTTCAGGACTAATGCATACCGTGGCCCCGACAATGTCCCAAGCTCAAGTCATCGGGTTCCAGATACTGTACGGGTCTGGTACCAGCATAGGCGTGCAACAGTCCTTCATCGGGGCGCAAGCGGCTCTGAAAGGGTCCGAAGTTGCTTATGCAACTTCGGCAGTAATGTTGGCAAACAGCATGGGTGGCGTCATATCTATCTGCATTTCTCAGAATGTCTTCATGGCCGAGATCGTGGCCCTAGCCAGAGTTCTGCGCACGGTCGACAGGGACACTCTTGAGCGTGGCTTCGAGTCCGTGAGGAAAATTCTGTCTCCGGAGGAGCTTGAGATTGCCATTCAAGGTTATAATCGCGGGGTACAGGATGTGTTCCTTGTGGCCATTATTTTCTGCTGTGCGACGGCCCTCAGTTGGCCTTTTCTTAGCTGGGCATCTGTGAAGCCGAAGGGGAGGAGGCATCAGGAGGACGTTTGCCGTCAAGAGGCAGATTCGAGTCCTGAGCCACTTTGACACGCGGAGTAGTGCCCGGCAAGACCCTGATTCTCGTAAGGTGTGGCGGCTTGCTTTTCCGTTACTACATATTCTAGAAAAGAACCAAAATTACGGAGAATACAGGCGATGCACTCCTCTTCTCATGCCCTTACGGCGCATGCCCCGATTTGGAACGTCTCTCATTACCATTCCTCGCTCGATGGGTATAGCCACCCCGAAGTCCAATTAGACTGGTCGTTCGTCCAAATCAAGTCAAGAACCCCTCCCGCCGCTCTTCCTTCTTCCAAGGAAAATAGCCACTTCTTTTACGCAGGACAAGACAATTTCCTTACTTCGCTCTTCGGTTTTGTCCCTTTCGCAGCGCTCCCCCATCTCTCACCGGCCGGCACATCACTTCACCACCAACGCTACGTAAGAGACATGGCTGGCAATACGGTCTACACCGTGACGGGAGGTAACCGAGGCCTTGGCCTGGGCCTCGTCAAGGCACTTCTCACCCGACCTTGCACGACGGTCATTGCATCGGTTCGCAGTGCTGAAGCTGCTGCGGGCCTTAAAGCCGATGAATTCACTCTCGGTGAAGGCAGTCTCCTTCATGTCATCTTGCTGGACTTCTCAACGGCCCCGTCCCCAGACAATATCCGCGACGCCCTCACCTTGGCGGCTGGGGACTCTATCGACCACATCGATGTCCTTATCAACAATGCCGGCATCTGCCCACCCTTGGCGCTGGCTGCGGAGACGTCGGCCGAGCACCTCCGCCTCGCCTACGAAACGAACGCCATTGCGCCTTTGATGGTGTTCCAGGCCTTTTGGGCCCTCCTGAAGAAGGCCAAGTCTTCACCCAAGGTCATCATGATGACCTCGTCGGTAGGAAGCATCGGCAACCAAGAGTCCGCGCCCGGCGGCGCCTACGGTCCCAGCAAGGCAGCGTTGAATTGGCTCACGCGTGCTCTGCATCTGCAAAATGAGCCACAGGGCCTCATCGCGGTGGCCCTGCATCCGGGCTGGGTACAAACGCGCGCTGGTAAATTTGTTGCGAAGGAGTGGGACTACGCCGCGGGGCCCCCGGAGACTGTCGAAGACAGTGTAAAGGACATGTTGAGGGTGATTGACGGGGCTACGAGAGAGTCCCTGGGCGGGAAATTCGTCACTCAGAGGGGCCAGGTCCTTCTTTGGTGAGTGGACCGAATACGATCTTGGCCGGGGAATGGATGCCGTGGAAATATTATACAGCTTCGTACGAAATGACTGCTGGCAGTTCTAACACAGACCGCCTTCCATAGACAAGAAAACCCTCGTCAATCCTCTAGATTTCTCTTTCCACTTTTATCATTTCTGTTTCAGCCTGTGCGGACGGAACTGTCTAGAAACTAGATAACTTAACACAGTTTCACAGTGGCATTTCTCCACAAGGTTTGCCTTTCCCTAGGAACGAGTTAATTCGGCCGTTCTAAGCCTACTCCACATTGGGTAGACTCGTACAGCGGATTTCTAAATAACAGGAACTACACTACCACAAGGCCGCTATTATTACGTTATATAGCCTAAGCTAACTCTTATAGAAACTGAAATTGAAATGGCTTAAGTCTATATCTGTAAGGTTTCCATCTCCCTAAAGCTTGCTTGCATTATCTTTAAAAAAAAACTGCACTACAATAAAGGTTATTAAGAAATATTAGGACTATATAATGCTTCGCATGCACACATTGATTTCATTAGGGGTGCTGTTAACCCTGTTAGTTATGCGTGTATTTGAACATGCAGTTAGTGCTAGTAACACACTGGCCTTGAATAGTATTACCGCAACTCAAGAGCTGCATCACGGACGGCACGCCGTGCTTCCATGACGAAGTCCTGCTTGATCCCTTCGATCTCGGCTAGGATCATGGCGCGAGGGTTGGCGTAGCTATCGTTATGTCGCTCGCCTGTGGGACCGATGATATCCTCCGGCCATCCACCGGCTTCTTCCGACGCCGTACCTCCGGGGTTCAGCCAAGGGGCAAGGGTGGACGCCTTACGGCCGGCGTGCGCAAGCTGAATGCCGATTAAGCAGTTCTGTCCATGGGCAAAATCTACGTGCTTCTTAGAGTAGGGTACGTGCCCGAGTCCTCCGGTGTGATGCGACCTCTAGCTTGCACTACGGTTGCCTCAATCATGACAAGGCCCGGCTACCCCAAGTCGTTAGTTAGCTTATCAGTCACAAATGCCTGTCTGGCGCCACTGGACTACAACATACGCCGCGCTGAGCCAACCAGCCGTAGTGGGTGATATGCCACGGAGAGTGGAAAAGTCCCGGACCGGGCTTCTGCTAAGGGGTGATGAAAGGAACGCCTTCGGCGCCGGCATTGGAGGGGGTTTCGCTCTTAGGCGTCTGAGTCGTCTTGCTTGCAAGTGCCTTCTCATTGTAGCATTCGCCTTGGACGAGGTCGGTTAGTCTCTGCATCGAGTCGGCTGCCATGATGGTAATAGCTACCTGAAAGGACGTCCTGTTGCAGCCATTGAAAGAGATGCTGACTTCGCGAGGGTTAATTAACTAAAGATGGGGCGGCGGCGCAATAGAGTGTTAAGAAGAGAAAGAGTGACAGCTTAGAAGAGGTGACAAAGGGTGGCTGGAAGTCCAGTCACAAGCAGGGCGGAGATCAGCTTCATTGGATTCTAACCTCCTCCGTTACAGGACTTCTCGTAAGTCAACAAGAAAGAGGCTAACGTAATATTACCAAATATAAGTTATATGATAAGCGGGTGGCTCACGCGACCAAAGTGGTCATGTAAGGGTGGTCCACTTTTAATCCTGATTCAGACTTCTCAATGTGGATATGTTCCCGGTGAGTAGTTGGTTTGATATGGAATATGGAAACGGGTGTAAGCTACAAAGGCCCAATCAATGGACGGACGAACGTCATCCGTAAAGAGACGGTGCTTCTTATGCTCTCGCAGGCCGTGGAAGCCATCTCTTTAGTTCCCAAATATATAATAATCTAGTTAGGTAACGAGGGCCTGATAGCTAACTACTAGCCTTCACGAACAGCCGCTCGTGCACTCGACGTCCAGTTACCTCGATCAGAGATCTACGATAGCCACTGTTGAGAACGAAACCTGTACGCCGCTGAATGGGCGACTTCGGTGCCTGGATGGAGCCGGCTATCTCCGGCGGCCGGCTCTCGAACCTTTCCTCCGGCCGCCCTATGACTCTCCGATACGGCTCACTGGAGACCGAGTTGGTCGTGCCTACCACCCTGTACCCACTCGCGGTTCAGCTGAAGGACCAATTCATCACTCTCCTCCCGCATCACACAGACGACACAGCTGGAAATGACGAGCCCTTATCAGCCTCCGGCCTCGTGGCACGGTATCTCGGCTACGTTGCCGACGAGACAGAGAAACACTACGACTGCGACGAACGAAGCCTCTACGAAGGCGTCCTCAATCTCGTGCTCGACGGGTTCGAGCGCGGCTTTCTGCAAGACAACGATGTCCATGCTCTCGCAGCGGGTCTCCCTGGTCCACTCACCGGGCAGCTCGCCGTTATCCGGAGCTACTACCGGGCGAGACATGTTTCCGGAATAAGCCGTGTCAGTATGCCGAAAAAGCCTGTCGGGTCTGCTCTCTTACGCGCAGCGGCCGATGAATCGGCCGTTATTTGCACCGTCTTCGGCGGTCAGGGCAACGTTGAAGACTACTTCGCAGAGCTGCGGCAGACCTACAGCACGTACCAGCCTTTGGTGGACGAGCTAGTCACACGGGGTTCGCAGCTGTTGCAACGCCTCAGTGCGAATCCCGAAGTAGATGAATTCTATCCCAGGGGCCTGGACGTTATGACCTGGTTGCGGGACGAAAAGGCTACTCCGGACGTCGACTATTTGGTCTCCGCACCCGTCAGCTGTCCCTTGATCGGGCTGGTGCAGCTGGCGCACTACGAGGTGACCTGTAGAGTCCTCGGCATCCACCCCGGTGCCTTGCGCGACCTCAGCAGAGGCACCACCGGCCACTCGCAGGGAATCGTCATCGCCGCTATTACCGCCGCCGCCGATGGCTGGGAATCCTGGCGGGAGCTGACAGACTCGGCGCTCACTATACTATTCTGGATCGGGGCTCGTAGCCAGCAGAGCTTCCCTGGCATCTCTATTACCCCTCGCATGCTACGAGATTCTCGAGATCACGGCGAGGGGGCGCCGACCCCTATGCTAAGCATCCGCGACCTGTCCCGCATCGAAGTTGAAAGACATATCGCGGCCATGAATCAGCATCTGCCCGCTGATAGTCATATTGCAACCGCCCTCATCAACAATCCAAGCAACCTCGTCGTCGCGGGTCCTCCAGCCTGCTTGTGTGGCCTGAATACGCGGTTGCGCAAGGCAAAGGCGCCAATGGGCCTGGAGCAGAACCGCGTACCCTCCCGCCGGCGCCAAGTCTGCTTTACCAACCGCTTTCTACCCGTCACCGTGCCATTTCACAGCCAGTACCTTTCGGGGGCTGCCAAGCTCATCGACAGAGACCTGAAGGACGTCACGATTTCGCCCAAGGCCCTGAGAATCCCCGTCCGCGACACCATCACGGGCGAGGATATGCGACAGATATCCGGCAGTAGTATTGTCCCCGCGCTGGTGCGCCTCGTTACTCTAGACTCCGTGGACTGGGTCAAAGCTACCTCGTTTCCCCATGCGACACATATACTGGAGTTTGGTCCCGGTGGCTCCTTTGGTGTTGGTGTTCTTACTGCCCGGAACAAGGAAGGAACCGGCATCCGCGTCGTCTTGGCCGGATCACTCGGCGGCAGCTCCGGTATCGTCGGCTACAAACATGAGGTGTTCGACCGTGGCGGGCACCGCGCCGTCGCCTACTCCAAGAGCTGGGAGGAGGAATTCGGCCCGCGTCTCGCCACAGTCAAATCGACGGAGAGAACGTACGTCGATACTAAGCTGAGTCGCCTTCTGGGAGTTCCTCCTGTCTTGGTGGCGGGCATGACCCCCACTACCGTTGCTTGGGACTTCGTCGCCGCTACCATGATGGCCGGCTACTATATTGAGCTTGCTGGCGGCGGATACCGGGTCCCCGAAGCAATGAGCGAGGCTCTCGCCAGCATTGAGCGCTCTATGCCGGCCGGACGGGGTATCAACGTCAACCTCATTTATGCTAACCCTGCTGCTATATCCTGGCAGATCCCGCTTGTACGTCGTCTCCGCGCCGAGGGTGTTCCTATCGAGGGTCTCACTATCGGCGCCGGAGTGCCATCTCTCGAGGTGGCCCAGGGATACATCGACACCATGGGCCTGAAGTATATCTCCTTCAAGCCGGGATCCATAAACGCAATCCAAGCCGTCATCGATATCGCCAAGACACGCCCCACGTTCCCCGTTGTCCTGCAATGGACGGGTGGTCGTGGCGGTGGCCACCACTCATTTGAGGATCTCCACGACCCGATACTGGCGACATATGGGCGTATTCGCCAACAGAAGAACATCATACTTGTAGCCGGTAGCGGGTTTGGCGGCGGCGAAGATACCTACCCCTTCCTGACGGGCGGGTGGTCGGAACAGTACGGTCGTCCACTAATGCCTTTCGACGGGTGCCTGCTCGGTAGCCGCGTCATGGTTGCCAAGGAGGCCCATACCAGCCCGGCAGCGAAGCAGGCTATCGTCAATACCTCTGGCGTGGATGATACTGACTGGGAAAGGTCGTACGACGGCCCGGTCGGGGGTGTTATCACGGTGCGGTCGGAAATGGGCGAGCCGATCCATAAGCTGGCTACCCGCGGAGTCGTCTTTTGGGCCGAAATGGATAGGACAATTTTCAGCCTCCCGAAGGACAAGAGAGTGGCTGAACTTAAGAGAAACCGCCGCCATATTATCGAGAGGCTAAACCATGATTTCCAGAAGGTCTGGTTTGGACGCGATGCAGACGATAGGCCTTGCGATCTCGAAGACATGACGTACGGTCAGGTCGTGCAGCGGCTCGTCAACCTCATGTATGTGAGAGAAGAATCACGCTGGATCGACCCCAGCTACATGACCTTCACCGGCGACTTTGTACGGCGCGTCGAGGACCGGTTTACGAGTCAGCCTAGCCGGCCATCTCTGCTCCTGGACTACTCCGACCTAATGACACCCTGCCCAGCCGTCCAGGACATCTTGGCTTGTTACCCCGGGGCTGAGAAGCAGCTCCTCCACCCACAGGACATAGAGTTCTTCCTGGCTATGTGCAGGCGCCGCGGCATGAAGCCTGTCAACTTCATCCCGACACTCGATGACGACTTCGAGTACTACTTCAAGAAAGACTCCCTCTGGCAGTCGGAGGATCTTGCTGCCGTGTGCGGCCAAGATGTGCAGCGGGTATGCATATTGCAAGGCCCAGTAGCCGTCAAACACTCTACCGTCGTCGACGAGCCCGTCAAGTCCATCCTCGACGACATACACGACTTGCACATCGCCTGCCTGACGCGTGACCGGTACAACGGCGACAAGACGGCAATTCCAGTCGTCGAGGGCTTGGGAAGGCTCCCGGCCGGGTGCGAGGTATTGACGCAGGTCCCTATCGAAGGCCTTGCGGTATCTTACGGTGACGGCAGCCACGAGGATATCTGCACGTATACTCTCCCCGAGTCTCCATCCGCGGTCATGCCTAGCATCGAGTCTTGGTTAGGCCTCTTGGCAGGTCCGGAGGGCAACTGGCGCCACGCTCTACTCTCCTCCGAGGTTGTTATGCATGGCAAGAAGTTTGGTGCCAACCCACTAAGGCGTGTTTTCGCGCCCTGCCATGGCCTTTCGGTTGAGATCCACCACCCGAAGGATCCTGCCAGGACGCACATCATCGTCAAGGAACGACAACAGGCTCTCGGCAGACCGTACAAGGAGGTCATCGAGATAATGCTCGCGCCTAAGGATGAGATTAGGGTCAGCCTTATACACCATGTCGCTGCTTTAGGTAAACCTGTGCGCCTATCACTTCGGTTCACCTACCACCCTGAGGCCGGTAACGTCCCGATATACGAGGTCATGGGTGACCGGAATGATCGTATCAACGAGTTTTATTGGCGAACATGGTTCGGCAACGAGCCCCTCGAGCTTGATAATGAGGTTGACGCGGTCTTCGATGGCGGTAAATCCATCATCTCGGGCAAGGACATTCACAACTTTATGCGGGCCGTCGGCAACACCGGCGAGGTATTCGCAGAGAATAAGGTGGTCTACGCGCCCATGGACTTCGCTATGGTTGTCGGATGGCAAGCCGTCATGAAGGCCGTCTTCGCTCAGACTATTGGCGGCGATCTCTCGAGGCTCGTGCACCTCTCGAACGAGTTTCGTATGTGGCCCGGTGCATCACCGCTCAGGAGCGGCGATGAGGTCTCTAGCAGCGCTCGGGTCAAGGCCGTAATTATCCAGGACTCGGGAAAGACGGTGGAGGTATCGGGCATGATTGAACGGGCTGGCGAGCCGGTTGTGGAGATAACGTCCCGGTTCCTCTACCGCGGTGTGTACAACGACTTTGAGAACTCTTTCCACCGCAAAGACGAAGCGCCTATGCGCCTGAGCATTGCTTCCAGCCAAGATGCCGCCGTGCTCACCTCGAAAAAGTGGTTTTTTTACGAAGCCGAGTACGCCAACGCAGACTTGGTTGGCCAGACGTTGACGTTCCGTCTGCAGAGTCTACTGCGATTCGAGAATAAGACTTTGGACGGCTTCAGCAGCGTTGGTACGTACGGTCAGGTGCTGCTGGAGCTCCCAAATAAGGACGTCGCTCAGGTTGGCAGCGTCAGGTACGAGGCTGGTCGGTCCGAAGGCAACCCCGTTATCGACTTCCTAGAGAGACACGGCTCGCTACTTGATGAATGCCTCTACTTCGAGAAGCCGATCCCTTTGACGGGACGGGTGCCCCTGCAGCTGCGCATGCCAGCTAGCAACGAGACCTACGCACGCGTTTCCAGGGATCACAACCCGATCCACGTTTCTCGCGTCTTTTCACTTTACGCTGAACTCCCTGGCACCATCACACACGGCATGTACTCGAGCGCTGCTGTTCGTAGCCTGGCCGAAATGTGGGCTGCCGACAAGAGTGTCCATCGTTTCCGCAGCTTCCGGGTCTCGATGGTGGGCATGGTACTACCAAATGACGAGATCGAGGTTGAGCTCCAGCATGTCGGTATGGTGTCTGGCCGTAAGGTCATCAAGGTCGAGGCGAGAAACAAAGCTACCGGGCAGACGGTCCTGCTCGGTGAGGCCGAGGTCGAGCAGCCAGTTACTGCGTACACCTTCACCGGTCAGGGTGCCCAGCATCAGGGCATGGGCATGGAAATCTACGCAAGTAGTGCCGCCGCCCGAGATGTCTGGGACCGGGCAGATAGATTCCTTGTCGATAACTACGGTAAGCGTGGCGCGGCTGCGGAAGTAAAATGCATGCCAGGTAGGCTGATTCTCTTCATCTGCGTTAGGCTTTTCCATTGTCGACATTGTGAGAAACAACCCCAGGGAGCTTACGGTCTATTTCGGCGGACAGAATGGTGCCAAGATTCGTGGCAACTACATGGCCATGACATTCGACACGGTTGATCCCGATGGTAATGTCAGGCCACTACGCATTTTCAAGGACGTCGACGAGAAGACCAGGTCGTACACGTACCGATCGCCTGCCGGCCTCTTATCGGCCACACAGTTCACTCAGCCCGCCCTAACGATCATGGAGCAGGCCTCCTTTCAGGATATGAAGGCAAAGGGTCTCGTGCCCGATACATACTCGTTCGCTGGTCACTCCCTCGGCGAGTTCTCCGCTCTCGTCGCCGCGGCCAACATCATGTCGATCGAAAAGCTGGTTTCTGTCGCCTTCTACCGCGGGCTGACGATGCAAGTCGCCGTCAAGCGCGACATTGCCGGCCGGTCCAACTACTCGATGTGCGCCGTCAACCCCAGCAAGTTCTCCAGCGCTGTGCCAGATGCGGCGCTTGAGCTGGTAGTGAGTAGTATTACCGAAGAGACTGACGACTGGCTTCTGGAAATCGTAAACCACAATATCCAGGACAGGCAGTACGTGGTTGCCGGAGACCTACGGGCCCTCGACACCCTCGCTGGTGTGACAAACCACCTCAAGCGGCAGAATATTGACGTCGGTGAAATGCAGGCCGAGAAGGCCAGAGCCCTGTTACGAGGGGTCGTCAAAGGTTGTGCTGATGAGACGCTGAAGAAGCCGACGCCTCTCGAACTTGATCGTGGCTTTGCTACGACTCCACTTCGCGGCATCGACGTGCCGTTCCACTCGACTTTCCTACGGTACGGAATCGAATCGTTCCGGACCTTCCTACTCTCGAAGGTCGATGAGTCGACCATCGCCCCCTCCAAGCTTGTCGGCAGATACATCCCCAACATGACGGCGAGGCCGTTAGCACTCACGAGAGAGTACTTTGAGTATGTGTATAGCCTTACGCATTCGCCCAGGATCGCTGTCGTCCTGGAGTCCTGGCCGGCTGGGGCAGCTGTACCTCTCATGACCCCAGGGAATGAGCAGACCAGAATCACCAGCTCCTAGGACCCAAGTTGGTAAACGCAGATGAAGGGAGGGCGATGACTGAATATAGACTACAGGAATGACCTCGACAGATCGGTGCGGGTGGGGCAGATAGGACGCGGAACGCCTGGTAGGGAGCGACATGTTAGCTTTCGGGTCCTTTGTAGTAGAAGAAGAACGTTCACCAACAGGCAGTTCAGTTTACGGGGGCTGCTATGCGTCGCCGCCGTAGCTTCGGCATCCTTTCTATGAATCGCGAGGAGACCACCTAATATTATGTTGAGCCTTCTATTTCTTGTGTGATGACGATCGATCCCACTTTTCGAGCCACCACCTCTTCCCCTCCATTTTCGTCGGCGACATTGTCACATAATCCTCCGCTTGCTCTAGGCATAAACGACCTTCCCACTTGAAAGGTTGTACCGGAGACCTCTAACCTTTATCATGTTTCACCAACTTATATTATTATCTTCGTACGGACAGAGAGACCACTCTTACAGTTCGTAAGCCTTTGCGCGAAATACTTCTATTCCATGAGGTTATACCAGTATTATTAGTCAGTCGGCGGACCAAAAGTTGAAAGCTGAATTGAATCCTCTTGGACTAGGTTTATCGAAGCCTAGCTTTGCGGGCTTGTCACTCTACACAACGCCCTCCCCTCATCCTCTTGCCAATGATCGCTCCCGACGCATGTCGGACAGTAGAGAATCCCGCCAGGATCATACCTGGCCTTGATTTCACTCAGCCTCTGCCAATGTGCACCATAGAAATCTTGTCGCCAATTGGTGTCGCCCCAGTCGGCTTCATTCATATATGTCCCTGTAGTTGGTGCTGCCATGCGATATAACGGTGCAATAATATCCCTCAAGTCCGTGAACGCCTCAATGTTGTCGTCGACTTGGGAGCCGTTCATGGACTTCTCAAATATGTCCAAGATGATGGAATTATACCACCCCGGCTGAACAGCTGACGCAATGTGATGCTCTGAGCCTATCGTGGAAGCCTCCAGCCCGTGGTGCACGATTGTGTGAAAGACAGGGCTACCAGGAGATCCGGCCATGATATCCATAGCCTGGCGGAGCCATGTAGCGTTCCCTGCTAGAGCCTTGGTGTCAAGGAGCCGAGATGACATAGCCGAGACACCGCCAACTCTCGCCTCTGAATCGGTCTTGGAATCAAAGTATGACCCATAATCCGGGTAGGCCTGCCATGTGATGGCCACGTGTGTTGACTTTTGGGTGTCGTTAAACCGCAGAATGTCTTCCTCGAAAGGGAGGAAAAGCGTTCGTGCCTGTCCCTCGGACCTGTGCAGCATCGTAAAGGACTGTTGCAACACGTTGGTGTAGTTTGCGGCGACCAGGCCAGGTCGGGAATAAGCCAACCACATGCCGTAACCCGCAAAGCCTAGCTGCGAGAGGGCAGGGTACGAGGCATAAACCGTGGTGACCGCATCCAGGAAGTCAGAAACCCCATCATCGCCTTGGGACCCGATGACGACGTTGGCGACGGCGACTTTCCCCGTAGGATAAGTCTTGACAGTCATCTCAGTCACGACGCCGAAGGTACCACCGCCCCCGCCGCGGATAGCGTAGAACAGGTCTTTGTGTTGACATGGGCTGGCCGTGACGATTTCCCCCGATGCTAGTACGACACGCGCCGAAAGGACCTGGTCTGCTCCGATGCCATAGTACCTGGTGACGGGACTGTGGCCCCCTCCCTGAACCCAACCGCCGGTGCTACATGGACCCTAAGCCCGGGATACTGGGTCAGCTCGTCATATCATTCAATAGCCATTCGACTAGGGCGCGGGGGTACAGGGTTTCGGAACCAACCACGTTGTTGCCCCCCACAAGTATAACGCCTTTCTCCTTTGCGGCGGGATACAAATCAGACCACGCGTATGAGCCCTTGATCGTGAGCGTGCTGTCATTCCAGCCTGCTCCCAAACAATCTTCTAGGCCGGGATGGTCATCGTTTAGCGTAAAGCCTCCCCGAAAGTGATGGAGCCAGATGGAGAGACTTCCATATCCGGTCGACCTGGTCAAAAAGTGATGTGTTAGCCACCACTCAAAGGAATGATATGCGAAGAAGAAGGCAACCCTTACGGAAAGATGCTCATAATTAAAAACGTACCTCTGAAGAAAGTCATGGCCAGTAGACTTTACAACTAGTCTCAAATTGCTCTGCTTGGCGAACATGATGCTCTTAACGATGTCCTCCTCATGTGTCACATTAACCGCGTACATTGGCCAACTCCCAATTGAGCACTCTGAGGACGGAGTGTTGGCGCTCAAGACTGTGAGGGGGCACGAATCGTTCACGGGGTAATCGTACCCAAGCGGGTGCGAGGCCCGAAACGCAGCGCTTGTCCACCCGTCTGTTGCGGCTTCACAAGCCGTTCGGTCGACATGTGGCCCTGAATAGCAAGAAGAACCCAGGGGGGACGTGAGAACCAGTTTGCCATCGACAGTTTCATTGAACCGTGACCATTCGAGTTGCGAAGGCCAACATTCTTGGCCGGGAATCTGCCAGGCAGAAACGTTAGGGTGCGACATTGAATGATGTTACGGCCAATGAGACTACTCACGCATTTGCATTGGCCTGCTATCAACGGTAACATGGCCACGAGGCCTGGGAATAAGAGGGATAGAAAGAGGGATAGATGCATGGCCGCGGCGGGACGGATGAAGGTAAGGGAGAAGCGTTATCGACGGGACCATTGGTCTGGACTTTGAGGTTGCAACTGCAATTTCAGGACGGTAGAGTGACAATATAAATGGAAATTGTCCCCCATACGCGGCCTGCTTCAGGACCAGGCCGTACGGCGGTAGTGAATTCTCATCGTCATCTGGGGGACCGCGAGTCAGATGATGAGCTGAGATAACGTGAGATGCTGTAAGCCATAAGTTATTGTTAAACGATGCACACGGCCGCCTATGGCGGCTGTGGCCTTAGGCAGCCGGGACCTTATACAGGCTCTAATTCCCTCGCCTAGTAAGCTAGAGATAATAAATAATATAATATATATATTTAACCTCTTAACATTTATTATCTTACGAAATCTAGACTCTTATAAAAGAGTTAGTATATATAGGGTAACTTAGAAGATAGAGATAACTATATATTAAAACTTTAACTTAGTAAGCTTTTAAAAAGTGCTTACTAAGTAATTCTAATATAGATTCCTAGTTAGGGCTTAGTTATATAGCTTAGCTTTACTAAAGCTTTTAAAGTTCTAAATTTATCTCCTTATACTTATAAGCTTATATATACTATAAGAATAACTAAGCATTATTAAAATAGTAATTTTAACTAACTAAGTAATATATATTATAATATAGTTATACTCTTCTTTAGTCTTTATATTATAACTAAAATATTTTTAGCTATAAAGAGCTAGATAAGAGTTTATTTAATAAGCTATTATTATAGAATAATCTATCTAAAGCTAAAGAGTAAAAGTAATAAAGGAAGGAAGCTATACCTAAGTAGCTAATAAGTAGTATATCTATAGAGGTAGTCTAGTAGCTAATCCCTAGCCTAGAAACTACTAAAAGGGGTAATCGCTTAGCGATGCCCATTAGTAGGTTCTAGTAAAACCAGAGCCTTAAACCAGGCCTCAGCCTACAATACTAGCATTGCGTGCAGGGAGCACGAGTTTTCCCGAGGCCTGTCTCCCTCTAGAACGGAGCTATGAGTCATGAGATGCCCTTTCCAGGTCCATTAATACATGGGCGGCTACGAGGGGCTACGCCTTCACCACCCAGAAGTCCACTAGAGGGAAGAGTAGCAGTCAAACAGTCACATACGCTTGTGATTGATCCTATTATCCTCTAAGTGTTAGAGATCACAAGTGTGAGGCGACCAAGTCGGTGGCAAAGGTATAAAAGAAGGTAGAACATTTCATAGAGATCGTGCCTGTATATAATCAGTAGTTCTCCTACTATTTGCTTAGTATAAATTAAGCAACTTGAATCTTCTCATTTCAACACCTAGTGCGTCGATAGAGCACCAGCGGAAGACGGTCACTCTAGGAACTAGCTGTAAGTTCTCATTGTTGCTTAAAGAATCCTTAGATAAAAACACATGGACTGTCCAACATCGCCCAGACAAGCAATTCTCCAAGCATAACCATGCACCAAGCCAGCATCCCTCTGCCCACCCAGCACATCGTAACCTTGGAGAAGAAATTTCAGCCGATCTGTCGTGTTTTTCCCATGCTGGTATAGCTCCTAGAGACATCCGAACGTATATACGATATAATTTCGATTCCTTGGCGACCCAGCAGGACATCTACAATGGCATTGCAGCTACCAGGAGAGAAGTTTGCGAAGGGCAAAGCTCTATTCATGCGCTCGCCAGCCAGCTCGATAAAGAAGACTTTTAGAGTCGAATACAGTTTGGTGAAGACAGCCGGGTTACCGCTGTCTTATTCGCTCATCCGGACTCCTTGGCGTATCTTCAGGCCTATCCGGATATACTCTTACTAGACTGTATATACGAGACGAACAAGCATAGTATGCCGCTGCTCGAAATGATTGGAGTCGATGCCTGCCAGCGATCTTTCTGCATAGCGTTTGCATTCCTCAGTGAGGAGACCGAAGACGATTTTATATGGGCGTTGGATCGGTTGAGGTCACTATACGAACATTACAGCTCCAGGCTGCATGAATACTAATGAGATCTCCTTCCCTATGTCTTGCTCACTTCTCTGCCGCTGGGACGCGAACACGGCAGTTTTCCGTTACTGCCGGCCAGCTTCCATCCCCCAAGACCAACCGGGCTCCACCGACCCAGCAACAAACGATACCTTGGAGACCAGCGGCTGGTCCGAATTCTACCAGTTTTGGCACTTAGTCATGGGAGCGCCGAGCGAGGAAGCATTTAAGGACCGAGTTTCGCAATTCGAGAAGAAGTACCTACAAGACTACCTCGAGCAGGTTGGATACGTCAAGACTTTCTGGCTTGAGCAGTACAAAGAGAAGCTTGTGAAGGTCTGGGCTGACCAGCACGCTCATTTTGGTAATACAGCCACGTCCCGAGTCGAGGGCATGCATGCGCTGATGAAATCCCATCTCAGAAAGCCCACATTAGATCTCTTTGAAGCTTGGAGGGCAATGAAGCATGCATTACTCAATGAGTTGTCGGAGCTGAGGTCGAATCAAGCCCGACAGCAGATTCGTGTTCCTATTGAACTTTTGGGGCCGCTGTAGGCTGCAGTACATGGCTGGGTACCACATGAAGCCCTGAGAAAGGTGGAGGAGCAACGGAAGTTGCTGAGTAGGTGAGATCCTCCCCCGCCATTGACTTGCACGGGCTTTTTTACTAGATCCCACGGACTGCCTTACTACCACACTCTGAAATCCTTGCAAGAGCAGGGCTAAGTCCTTTCACTTGAATACTTCCACTAGCATTGGCGCCTGCAGCGCAAGGGAGCTCCGTAACCACTTCTAGAGCCTCGCCAACGAATTGAGTCGACGTTTACACAATCCAATATCCCCAAACGGAGTACCCGAAGAGAACCCAATGCGTTTGAGAGTGTTGAGATGGCACGCAAGGCGCCGCCTACGTGCAGCAGATGCCATGCGGTTGGTCATACCAGGACGGCAAGGGCTTGCCAGCGCCGAAAGATGGTTTGCTGGCCGCAGTCCTCGGCGATCGGCCAGAGACTGTGACTGGGGCCTTGCAAGACTCGCCCGGCGGCGCCTCACAGCAGCCAGGATCCCCTATTCATAAACCATCTCCTTCGCCTGGCCCGCCATCGCCATCACCACCGAGGTACGATTCGCCACAGGCTATATATGGAAGATATGTCACCGTAAGAAGCGCGTGGTACGCAGCGCAGCCGGCTGGCAGCATCAAAACGAACCAACAATATCGCAGGGCGATGGGGCTCCCACTCGGGTATGACAAGCAGAGCTATGAGTGGTGCCTGTACTACAAACAAATGTTCAAGCGCTGTATTACGTCAACAGGGTCAAGAGAATGGGCGAAAGAAGAGATGATGGTATATGTAGACTGGACCAAGGCTGAAGATGAGCGAATTGAAGCCCAGGTCACTGAAGAGATGGGAGACAATCCTTTGGCTAATGGAAGAAGGGGCGTTAAAGACATTTGGAAGAGAATATAAACGGACAGTAGTGAAAAAGAAGCTTTGCACTTGACTAGCCGTATTACAGAAGACTGAATCATTGTTGGATGTCACGAGTGTTAAACGATCAGTTGGGTGGCAAAGCCCTTGAATATTCTACGGCTGTTATATCTGTATATAACTTTAGTGGCCCTTGATGAACTAAGCACCTTGAACCTTCGTATCTTAATAATTATAGGCGAAGGGTAGCTGTCAGCTCCGTTGAACGTGTAAGTTGGTGAACTTTGTTTCATCTTGGGAGGCAGTGCCGATAGCCCATTTTGTATTACCAATTCTGCAAATAGCACTGTGCTTAGTCATTTTCGCGGTACCGGCGAAATCCTAACTTCGCGGGGGTCTTGGAGATGGTAGTTGCGTAGATGAGGGAAATCACTCGCCGGTCAACATGATCAACAACACAGTCCATCAATCAGACACAACGACGTTATTAAGGTCATATCTATCATCAATTCAAGTAGCCTCTTTTGGCATCATTTGATCAAACATTTCCTGTGCCAAAGGCACCCAAATCAGACCGTCAGACCCGACTTACGGAGTGACGAGATCTGACACGATCCGATGCTCTGTACATGATCCAATCTAACAGTTCCTTGCGTACTCCATGTATCCCTCCAATTCTTAGCCAATAACCCAAAATTCCTTGCCTAGCATAAGATTTCTTCGTCTCTAGACTAAGAGCTGTCAATGGTGCGTCACGTAACAGCTGCACAACTGAGTGTGAGTTGATCGAGATAACGACTCTTCGTCAGACTCCGATCTCCCTCCTACTGGTGGCGAAGGCTAAAGTGGAGATGCGGCCCGTTCTTGGCCCCTGTAATGTGATCTCTCAGCAAAAACTCATCTCTTCCACCAGGGCCGCCTGCGTTCCAGGGCAGGCTTCGACGCGATTCGGGTAGGCGGCTGAACTCAAACTTGTATAGAATGTGTGCCAGGCTCAGGGTCAGTTCGTGGTAAGCAAATCCTTTGCCGACACAACTCCTGGGACCGCTCGAGAAAGGCATGAAAGCGCTCCGGGCCAACTCGACCGACTCCTTTGTCGAACCGACCTCCCCGGCAATCCACCTCTCCGGGATATATTTGAAAGGCTCCCTGTGATATCGCGCATTGTGATGAAGGCTATATATTCCGGTGCCGACGTCTACCCCCGCTGGTAGGACCATGGAGTCGACGGTCATGCCTCCAGGTGAAACCTCTCTCCAAAGGGCACCGCCAACCGGAGGAGACATCCGGAGGGCTTCGTCGATGCAGGCGCGGAGGTACGTACATGAGTTGAGCTGGGGCCCCATACGAAGCTCGTCCTGGCTCTGGAACTTGCCCCGGATTTCCGAGGTTGCGCGATCGTAGGCCATAGGGTTTCCGCTCAGGTAAAATAGTGTTGCTGCGAGCGTGGACGATGACGTGTCCGACCCGGCGACGACGAGGGTAGCGCACTCGGCCCTGATCTGAGACTTGTCTAAAGCTTTCCCCCCATCAGGATCTCTCGCAGTCTCGAGGAAAGAGAAGACGTTTCCGTCGTCGGAGAAAGAAGCCCTTGACCGATCCTTGAGTAGGGAGCTAATGAAACCGAGGAATTGGTTCCGACCCTTGATGGAGCTCGGGAAGAGCCGCTTGTCGATTCTACCGAGCGCGAGCATAGGCGCCTGGACCAGGGCGCTTATGCGGATGTTGGAATCCGCCAGTGCTTCGGTCACGAAGCGGAATGTTGTCTCCTTGAGGGAATTGTACCTCATGCCGAAGATGACCTCAGACATGATGTCGAAAGTGAAGTAGTCGCCTGAATATCACAGGTCAGGCGCCAATTGTCAAGTAAAGTGCGAACGCCGTTCTCCTCCGAAGACCTACTTTGAAGGGACATGTCTACTGCCCGCTCTGCCTCGACGTTCTCCTTGATTTTGGTGCTTGCTTCGAGGTTGTCACACAACGCTGCAATATGTCTCTTCAAAATGCCCTCGTACGAGAGTACCTTGGAGTCGGAGAGCGCCACGCTTAGTATTCTTCTCCTCCATGAGTGTTCCTCTTTGCGGCGTATCGTAAGCGTGTTCGGCGCACCGTGGACTAGGGCTTGATAGACGGCCGACTTGAGATTATTTGCCCTGTGGGAATAGGTTTCTAGGATAAACATCCCCTCCATCAGCGACGGAGACCATGGGGGCAAAATTAGCGAGCGTCTACTTACGTTTTGCTGCCGTGTTGGTGTCGATGAGAAGCCGAGATGGCCCGTATCTCACAACGGGTCCTATGTACGCGGTCAGCACCGGCGTTTTCGACAAGGAAGGGATTGAATAACCGGCATACCATATTTCTGATGGCATCGGTACATATCTGTGTGGAGAGTTCCCCTCCACGCATGATATGCAGCATAAAGAGTGGTGCAGCGGCCGATGAAGGGCCCTGGATAACGTGCCAGGGGATGTAGTACGAACTGGCTGATGTAGACGCAGGCTGCCTAACGCGGCCGTATTAAGCAGCTGTGTTGAAACTCGCGTCACTCTCACGGGGTCGAACCGGATACCGGCTACTTACAGCGAACACTGCGGCGCAGAGGTACAAGAACCAAGGGTTTGCCTCGAGCGGGGGGATTCTAAGGCCCATGACGAAGAATTTCTCCATGGCGCTGGTCTGTAGGTTTCCTGTTTACTTGCACCAAGCGGCAGTTATAGCTAAGGGCTGCCCTAGGTGAGGAGGGTGAGGAAACGAGGGGGGACTCCAAGACGAGCAAGTTTAAAATAGGCATCCACCTTCCGTAAGTTTAACCTCAGAGTTCTCAGGACCCTTTGCATTAATTTCCAAACCCTATCATGATCCAAGTCATTGCGTTACTATCAATGCTCCGCGACTCAGGGTTCATACTTTAGGTGAGATGAGGTAATAGAGCATCGGCGTTCCATGTTAGGATATGGTGACCTCAGCATGCAGCGTTAGTGGCAATGCAAGTCTAAGTGATAGATGTCCTACTAGACATAAGACATAAAATTTAACTAAAGTGCGCGACAGAAAGCCCGCCTTCTTTCTGGGGGGAATCGCGTACACCCTTAACCTGAACCCTTCACTGACCATAGTAGTGCCTCTCGCCCTTCGTTCTGCGACCTCCCGCCCACATCGATTTGCCTCCTACGCGTGAATATGGATTTCTTGCGGAATGCTTCCCATTGCTTTCGTCCAATTGCGGCCGGTCTCTCTGCTGCCTGCCTGTTCCTTACCGTGCGTTGTTACTCCGCGGGTGAGACCCGGACCACCTTGCCGGGGAGTCTTAGCTAAAGCCTTATCTTGGGCGTTTTCAGCTTGGGACATGCGTGTACCGGCTGCTCTTTCATCCATACGCCCGACACCCCGGGCCGTTCCTAGCCAAGTTGACGAGCTGGTACTCCGTCTATCACACCTATGTCGGGGATCTTCATACAGACATCTGGAAATGTCACGAGAGATACGGTACGCTAAAGTCGTTTGAAAAAAGCTCCGTCTTCTCCTGGCGTGACGGCGACTCATGTTTCGGCCACATTTGCTGATTATGCTGGGTGTCAAAGGAGACGTAGTTAGGTACGGTCCGAATAGACTCTTGATCAACACGGCAGACGGCCTGAAAGGTATGGATCAGTAATTGACTCCGATAATTCCTATGAGTGAAATAGAGACTTTGAGGGCAAGCGGCTGACGCGCACCAGACATATACGGCCATGGGAAGAATGTGCAAAAGGCGAAATCGTACTTGAGGATATCCCTGGTTCCAGGTGTACATCCTACTTTGGGTACAATCGACAATAAGAAACATGGCAGGCTTCGGCGAATCCTCAATCAAGGGCTGTCTGACTCCCACATCAGAACCATGGGCTCCCAGCTTAAAAACCTCGCCATGGTGTTCGCAGAAGGCTTGGGCGAGGATCGAGATCGCTTCGAGGCGACGGCTAGTACCCGCATAGGGGACGGGTGGAGCTCACCCAAGGACGTGGCGAAGTGGTGTAAGTCTCCCCGTTTGCCCACAAGAGCAACGAAGACACTGACAGTGGTCCTCGGGTGTCGCAAATATCAAGGCGACTTCTTCACTTTCGATGTCATGTCCCAGCTCGTCTTTGGTGCATCCTATGACATGCTCAACATCGGTGAGAATCACTGGATCATCGATGGTGTTTCGGGCCAAATGCGACGCATCAGCTTCTTGACCCAGCTCCCTGAGCTAGAAGACCTAAGACTCCATAAGCTATTGTTTCCGCAGGCCCGCCGGAAGGCCTTTAATCTCTCCCAGAAGAGCCGGCAGATTCTCGAGGCGAGGCAGCAAAGGGAGAAGGAAAGTGAGGGCGTGCTTGATCGCAAGGTGGACAAGAAGGACGATCTCTTCTCGAAACTTCTATCCGCCAAGGATCCCGACACTGGTGAGGGGCTTTCGCAAAAGCAACTCTGGGCAGAAAGCAATCTGTTAATCATTGCCGGTAAGTTCGATTTCTCCCGGCATGGACCGTGAACCCCCCTCCCTACAATGTGAAGATTGAATTTGTCACGCGAACCCGCACACGGGGAGGCAGAAACCCCCTTCCTATTCGGACTCGAAACTGACATAGGCAACTTAAAACAGGCTCCGACACATCGTCTACCGGTCTTGCGGCTGTATTCTTCTACCTTTCACGGAACCCAGACGCCTACAGGCGAGTCACAGAAGAAGTGCGTCGAGTCTTCCCTCGTCCGGAAAGGGTCAACATGGGACCGGATCTGTCTTCCTGCACATATCTCCGCGCCTGCATCCAGGAAGCTCTACGTATGGCTCCCGCGGCTGGGGGCGCGATGTGGCGTGAAGCCCTGCCGGGCGGCCTCCAGATTAACGGGAGGTCTGGGGCCGACATCTATGTGCCTCAGGGCCTCGAAGTCGCTACAGGCATCTGGTCTCTCAACCACAATGCCGAGTACTTTCCGGAGCCCTTCGCATATCGCCCCGAGCGTTGGATACCGGGAGAGTGGCCGGCCGACGCCGCGGCATCAGCAAAGGCCGCCTTCGCGACATTCTCACACGGGCCCAGAAACTGTGTTGGCAAGGGCTTGGCCATGATAGAGATCTCGCTAGCAATGGCGGTTGTGATTAGCGGCTACGACTTCCGTCGGGCGTATTCGCAGCTTGGGCATGTCGGCGAGGGCGAGGGGATTTTCAGAGATCAGTATCAAACCTTCTGGGCGTTCACAAGCTTCAAGGATGGGCCTTTTCTCCAGTTTAAACCAGTGGAGATATAAACTCAAGGACTGCGGGGGAGGCAACGTGGTTCCCGGAGAGTAGGTCATAGGGCGAGTTCTTATGGATGAGGGCGATTGGCGCGAATGGGAGGCGGCGAAGCAGTAAGCCCTGGGAGAAGCTATCAAGACCAACAGTTGGGGGATAAAGTAGTGCCTTGATCGTTGCGTCCAAGAAATGTTTACTAGAATGTCTCGGAGGCCCCAATATTACGGTGAACAGGTTCTCAAAACATGGGTCCTAGATATCGGAAACCCCTTGAATTACAAAAGACCGAGCAGGTTCTATTAGGCGTAAGGGGTCGGCACACAGGCGGACATATCACGATGAAGGCCTGAGAAGCCTTCAACTCTTGCTATTGCTACTTGCTTACGAAGCTGTCAACCCCTGGGCGACGGCTCCAAACCGCACAGAGGGATCTAGTAGCACCGACACCTCACTATCCGGTGGATATGGTGGCTGCTCCTTTACGCACGCCGATACCATATTTTCGTGCATCATTGCTGTCGAGTGGGCTTGGCAAGCACGTTGCCACCTCTTGTCCCTCTTCTCCGTGTACGTTTGATATCTCTCTTTTGGCACCGTGGCGAACAAGTAACGGGGGTGGACGAGGATGGCCTGGGCACCCTTTTGCCCGAACCCGAAGGATGTGACGGAACAGGCCTTGATGCCGGCGCCGTTGCCGCCAAGCCGTACCGTGGTGCCGGGAAATAGGAGATGCCGGTGCTGCCTCAGCAGTTCGTCGACGTTGTCGGCGTTCCTGTTGCCGGGCACGAGGCCCGAATCCAGCATCTGAAGGCACCCGTTGACCATCCAGGCCCCTGCGGCCCCCTTGGAATGGCCGGTGAGCCACTTCTGGCAGACGCAAGGAAGCAGATTGCCCTCTCGGCGGCCCAGGTGTCGCATCTGCTCCTGTATCACCGAGGGTTCGTTGAGGTCGTTCTTGGCCGTGGAGGTCCCATGGAGGGACGCGACAGATATGTCATCGATGGACAAGCCCCAGGTCGCCAGCGAGCCGCGGATTGGGGATATACGCTGCTTTTCGTCGCCTTTCCAGAACTCGTTACCAAGGCTGAATGCCGCGTCGGCGTCCTGCCGCCGTGCATCCTCCCGGATGGCTTCAACAAGCTGCTGCCGGTACTCATCCAGCTCTTCTTCGCCAACCAGAAGCGTCTTCAGCTGCCTGGAGGCGGCAACCTCCTCCTCGAGCCGGGCGAGGCTGTCCTGGACGTATTCGCGTATCTGCTCGCGCCGGCGGGTCAGCATCCGGCGGCGATGGTCCAGGTCCAGGATCGGCCAGGGAGGCGGAGCGTGGCCGGCCGCAACCGGCCGCAGTGGCGATGCCGCAACGGCTGGTCCCGGCTCGCGAGCGTTCACCAATACGCCCTTGCCGGGTGCTGGGACGGAGCGGCCGGCCTTGTCCGCCGCCATGTTTGTGTACGCGACAATGCCGTAAATCGGTAGGCCCATCTCGAGAGCCAGCTCTGCCGACGTCACAACCTGGACGCCGCAGCCCTGAGCCTCCACAAAGCCGCTCCTGGACGACGCTGTAGGGCGCGACATCTCCGCCGGACTTCTCCCCCGGGCGAACTCGGCGTCTGTATCGCAGGTGGCCTGCATGTTTCCGAACTCGAACGAGACATCCTCGACGAAGTCTTCTACGCCACCGACGAGGACGACCTTGGCCTTCCTGGCCGTGATGAGGTCGCAAGCGGCGTCCAGGGACTCGAGCGAGGTCGCGCACGCGCCCACGGGCGTCCTGATGGGACCGGCCGCAGAGGTGAGCAGCATGTTAACCCATGCCCCCGTTGTGTTCACAAACGTCTCCTGGAGGACGTCTCCCTTGACCAGCCCGTCCACGAACCGGCCGCGGTGCATCTGTCTCAGGGACGAGAGACCACCCATGCTCGAACCCAAACAGTTGCCGAGTTCGGAGACGTGGATGTAGCGGTACCACTCGTAGGGGTCGGTGATGCCCGAGCACAAAAGCGCCTCGACGACGCAGACGAGCGAGAAGAGCGTGACGGGGTCGACTTGCTCGATGATCTCGTCGGCGACGCCGTAGCGCTTCGCCGACCAGCCAGTGGGGATTTGGCCGGCCACGGTGCGGTTGAAACGCCCGGCGCGAGGCACCATGATGGTGGCTCCGGCCTTTAGCTGAACGCGACACATCTCGCTGGACCCGCCGCGAGTGACCACGGCCCTGTCCCCGTGCTTACGCCGCAGGTTCTCGGCCGCCTCGGGCGTCGCGTCGAATGGGGACAGGTCCCGTTGGAGGACGACCTCTTGCAGCGACTCCTTGCGCTCCGGATCATAGGCGTTGTCGCACATCTCGGGCTCGATCCGGCGCAGGCCCGTATGGGCAAGAATCGTCGACATGTAGCGGGCCGGGATGTCAGCCTCGTCGACGGCCACGCTCGTCTTGGCGTCGACCCAGCCCGAAAGCGGCGAGCCGCCATTAGCCGTGCCAGAGTGATGCTTGATGAGGCCCATCATCCAAGCCAGCTCAACGCAGCCCTCGAGGGACAACTCACCGGCCGCCTCCATCTCCCAGCGTGTCCGGCTGTTGCCGTGGGGACCCAGCTCCGCGAAGCCGGTAATGACGACGGTACGGCTCAGGTCCACCATCCCTTCGAGAGACCCGGCCAGGGGTGGGATCTCCTTGTCGTAGTCCGGCAACCTGGGCAGGGACAGCTTGATGTTCGCCCTGGCTGACAGTGCCTTCGTCTTCCCCCCCGCGGCCGACGCTCGCGGGCCGGCAGCAACAGCGGCGTCCCGCGACCTCTCCCAGGCGACTGCTCTCTGGGTATCGGCGGAGCTGCGCAGCGAACGGCGGATGGTGGTCACCGCCTTGGCGAAGTCCCGGATCTTCCCCATGCCTCCGCTGAGGTCCACCATCAGAGGTAACAGCTGGCACTCGGCGTTGATGCTCCCACCCATCAAGGTCGCGATACTGGTGGCCATCTCGGAGGAGCGGAACGTCCTCGCGCCCAAGGCCTCCACGCCCTGGGCCACCACATCGTTCTCCGCCATCAGGCCCGTGCCGCGCGTCCACCCGATGACGACGCCGAGGAGCGAGAGGTAGTCGGACCATGATTCGGAGACCCATTTCGACATGAGGGCCTCGAGGGATCTCTTGCTCTCGGAATAGAGCCCGTCGCTCCCCATCAGCCCGTGGTTGGGAGACAGGGGCAGCACAACGGTTGCGGGCCTGGTGAGAACACCTCTAGCCCTCTTGGCGCGAGCGACCGCGCCCAGCATGCGAAGCAGATTTACAAGCATGGCGCGGTGGGCCACTTCCGACCTGGAGTCTAGATTCTCGATGTCTCTGCCGCTCTCGGAAAGGGCGGCGAAGGGAATGATAAAGTCGAGGTCCCGAGTGCCGTCGTCGCTGATCCACTGCACGAGGCTCTCGACGTCCTGACGGCTTCCCTGATTGAAAGGGACGACGCGGAGGATGGAGCCCTTGGCCCCGTACTTGGCGTACAGGCCCTGGTACATGCGAGTTGTTTCCGGCGAGTAGCTACTTGTTGTCAAGATGACTCTCGCTCCGCCCGAGAGCAGACGGCGGAGAATGTGAAACCCAATCGAGTTTTTACCAGCTCCCGTGAGGAGCACGTTCCTCCCAGCAAAAGTGAAGCCGCAATGTTTCGCGATCCTGCGGTCGTTTGCGTAAAGGCTGGTGAGACGGCGCGAGAAGGAACACGCCCCGTCGCGGAACTCTCCTACCGTGAACTCTCCTACTGGCGGGCTGCCAGTGGCATACGCTGTCTCCGGCTTGCTGGGCGGAATTCCCACCTGCGCCTCTTCCCGAGAGCACGCGTTCGGCGGGACTTGGAGAATGCTCGGGCTTCCATCGCTCTCAACGAGAGGCGAGGGCGCCGAGTCCGGCTCCCTGTCGACGAACACGGGGTCCCTATCCTTGGAAGCCAGGCATGCCTCATAGAGCAGCGCCAGCGTCTTGAACTGATGCTTGCCCTCAGCGCCCTGGGCCCCTGCCTTCGACGCTAGGTATCGCAGCTGTGAGACTGTCCGGTCGCATGCTCGGTTCACAATGCTTGCCGATAGATCGTCGACCAGATCGGAGTGCTCCGCGCAGGGATCGCTGCAGAGGACGAGGAGTCGAGTAACATCCTCCGAGCTCCAGTTCCAGTAGGAGTCGTAGACACGCTCCTTTCTCGCGTCGAAGGCTGGCCTGATGCCGGTGGCGTAGTCGTCGCCATGCTCGGCGAGCCACATGTCCAAAAGCTCCGTCGAAGCGGCCGCGGCTTCAACCGCCGCGTCAGCAGAGTTTCCTGGCGGTGCATCATGTCCTTGCCCAGCCAAGTGGTGGCTAAGCGTTTCAGCCACATTCCTGATCAGCGAGATATTCTTCCCGTTCGAGGCGTGCAAAGCCTCGGCATCCACGAGAGGAGCCGCAGCGCCTGGCGAGCGGCCCGTTGCCGCTGGCGGGCGAGGAAGAGCCAACCCTTGTTCATGGAGGTATTCTGCGGCCACTTCGGTCAAGAATGCATCCGAGGCGGCAGGGGACGTGAGTCGTGTGGCAGGTTGCTTCGTGAGCGCGAGTAGCAAGACTGCGTCCTGACGCATAGGACCGAGCCCTAGCCGCTCATTCAGAACTTGTCGCACCCGAGACTGGCCATAGTCGCCGGGAAATTTTGAAGATATCATCCTAGCCACGAGCGAAGCAGTGGCTCTGCCCAGGCGCCCATCGTGGGCTGTGCCCAAGGACTGGCCCAGCTCGGCCAGAGCCGTATCCTCTGGCCGCTCGGGCACATGAGCTGGAAACTCGGCCTGGATATCACCCACGATCTCGTTTGACAGCGTGGACCGTCCTCCGACGAGGCCGCTGATGGTTTGATCAAGAATGATATCTCGCGGCTGTTTCTTCAACTTGATCGCGACGAGGGTCCGCACGATGATGGATGCTGGAACGGGCGTATCGTCCAACAATGTAAGAGACATGTCGGGCGCGACGTGTGTGACGGGCGACACGGACCTCTCCGGCTGCGTTGGGCCTGTAAGTCGTTCCGTACTAGCTGAACTAGGTCGCTGCTCGGGACGGCCCTGATCTCCAGCTCGACTTCCGCTTGGCATCGGATCCTCATCATCCATAGCCGTGTGGTATGTTTGGTAATATGCTTCCGCATATCCGTCCCGCGGTCCGATAAAAGTGCGGTGGAGGTTCCGAGACTTGTCACCAGCGGCAAATTTCATCTCCCACGTCCGCTTCATCATGGTCGTAAGAACGTTGGACGGACCAATCTCCACTACCCTCTGGGCTTGAAGATTGCCAAGGATGTAATCTTGCGTCTCGATCCTATCCACCGAGGTTTCTTTAGTGAACTTGTTTCTTCCGGTTGGGAGGGCAGAGGGGTAGAAGAAATGGAGCAGGCGGGGAACAGAGCTGACACGCTTACCATCGTACCGGGTGGGCGAACTGGTGACTGGAACTGTCTATCAGTCCACAATTGAAAAGGATTTGGCACGGACAAAGGGGGAACAATGGTGGCAGGTAGGCTGAATTGCTTCGACATGGATACGTACGCCAGGAGCTCTATAAGAAGGATATGGGCGAGTGCCTTTTCCGTGTAAGGTTGCATAGTTTCCATTGTCTAGTACCAGGCTGACTATTCCAGTGAGCGTAATCTCCAGGTGCAGGGGGAGAATTCAAGAGCGCCGGGAGCACTCTGATCGCCTCGCAGCAGTTGGGGCACTCGTCTTTGTATAATGCTTCTGGAATTCGTAACACGGTATGAACCGAAGACGAAAAAAATACTGAGTGAATATGATAGTTTGCCATCGGGTGAATATTTCAAATTACTAGGTAGCCTCTTTCTTCTAACATTTTTCCCAGTCGGTTAAGCCTTTTGCTAATCATGTTGATAGTGGTAGGACAAACCCAGGTTGTGTCATTATCTAACGTGATGCAATGCACCCAAGCTTAGTTAACAACTCGCGGGCTGATCTTTTCGTTTTCTGTATAATATTCGTGCCGTAAACTAGTGCAAATTTCTTCATTATCCTAGGACGCGGGATGAGATAATCATGGACAATTCTACCTAGCCCGAGAAGCGAAGCATAATAGAGCGCCGCTGTGGTGTTTCGAAGAGTTGCCATGCCCATGTAGTTGTCAACATTGCACAGAGATATCCGTCGTGCAAGTATCTGCCGCTGCCTTGTGGGTCATGATAAGGAACCGCAAACACAGACCACGCCCGAGGCTACAGGGGGCCACTTCGTCTCTGCCGTGGCAGGTCAGATCTGATGATACCGGTAGATGTAAGTTGCTATCGCCTATCTACAAAACTGCTACAATGGTGACATCTTCACTCTCCGTCAAGCCCACCTTCTAAGTTGGCCAAAGTTTGAAAGAGAAACCTGTTGATCTACTAGTCCTTGCATGCTCTAGATTGCCGACCCCGAAGTGGTCGCTCACCTAAGATATTCCGTAATCGTTGCTAACCTAAGAAACTTCGTAATAGCCCTTGATCTCAAGAACGAGGCCCGACCAGTCACTGTACAAATCAAAGTTCCTCAGATGCTTAAACAGTTCCAAACCGTTTAACCCTCGTTTTCTCTGTAACACTGAGAAGCGCTAAGCTGAGAAGCGCTAAGCTGAGAAGCGCTAAGCTGAGAAGCACCGAGTGGTCAGTACGCCACTCAACAGGATCACGACAAGGGCCAAATGGTTCTCCCTGCGCCATCTTCCAGCGCACTGGACGCCATTGGCAATACGCCGGTTGTCCGCCTCCACAGCGTGGTTCCTGAAGGACATGCAGACGTCTTCCTGAAACTCGAATACCTCAACCCGACGGGATCTTACCAGGACCGCATGGCCAAATCCATCATTGAAGAAGCGGAGCACAGGGGTGCCCTGAGGCAGGGCATGACGGTGGTGGAAGCGACTGTGGGAGCACAGGCTCATCCCTGGCGTTCGTCTGCGCGGTGAAAGGCTACAAGCTACGAGTTGCCTCCTCCGACGCCTACTCCGTCGCGAAACTGCGCACCATGACCGCCTTCGGGGCCGCTGTCGATTCAATCAAGAGCCCCTCTACACAGATCACCGCGGAGCTCATGCCCAAGATGGTAGAACACGTGAAGGACATCGCTCAAAGGGGAGACTGCTACTTGGCGGACCAGTTTAATAACCGTGATGTTCCCCGGTTACGCAAAGCTCGGCCAGGAGCTGCTAGAGTAGTTTCCAAGGGGAATTGACGGCTTTTGCGGCGACGTGGGCGCAGCTGGCATGGTCATGGGCGTGGCCAAGGCCATGAAATCCAGGTTGCCGCAAATCCGTGTTCTCGTCCTTGAGCCTACATCAGCGCCAACCATTACAGAAGGCCGCTACGGAGTACACACCGTCGAAGGTATAGGACTCGGATTCGTCCCGCCACTTCTTGACAGGGAGCTATACGACGAAGCCCGCTCGATCCACGAGGGCGAGGCGCGTACCATGTGCCGACGTCTAGCCAAGGAAGAGGGGCTGCTGGTTGGCATTTCCACCGGTCTGAATGTTGTCGCTGCGATCCTGCTGGCAAGGGAGCTTGGTCCGGGCAGGACGGTCGTCACTGTAGCTTGCGACACTGGCTTAAAGTACATGAACGGAGACCTGTACGGCGATGGCTGCTCTTTGCTTCAATGTGAGTGAACGTCCTACAGAAGGTCAATCACGGCGAATCCATGCGGCGGAGGCATTTGAGACTGCTTTGATCATTACAGCCGTATCTATACTAAGGTTATCTTAGCTTCTAATATTATCAAAATCTCATAATAAATATAAACGTTTATTTAACATACTATATTAGGAAATATACATTAATTAATACTAACTTAATTTATATACTATAGTGCTTACTGTTTGATATAAATAAAGATTTATTTCTATAGAGTATAATAGTAAATATATTATCCTTACCTTAAATATATAAGAAGTTAATATATTTATATATTAAATAGAATAAAACTATAATAATATTAAAGTAAATCTTTCTTTAATTTTAATACTTTAATTTTTCTAGTTTCTTATTATTATTCTAATAATATTTAAAGGGAAGTAATAAGAATGTAACGGTCGGGTCTAACCTAAGGGTCTAGGGTAGGTCCGAGGCGTGAGGTGTATGATCGAGTGGATCAGGACGTCGTGGTGAGCAATGTAGGTCACGGTCTGGTAATGGTAGAACAGTAGGTTCAATGTAACCAAGTGTGTTGATAGCTGAGGAGCTTAAGGCTCTTGTCTAAGGTGCTAAAAGAATGTGTATATATACTCTGGTGTACTCCTTGGATCACGATTGGTAACGGTGATCCTGTTGCTGGATCACGGTTGAGGATCGTAAGTCTGTCCATGGATCATGATGGGGATCGTGATCCGCGCGTGGTTGGCTAGAAATTTGTGGGGGCGTGCAAGGCTCGTGCGCGCCACGTGATAGGGTGCAACCTGGGCCGTGACAAAGAATATATATATAATAAGTATAAAAAAGTTCTAATAGTTAACTTACTAAATCTACCTAAATCTCTTTAATTATAATATATTAAGATTATATAATAGATCTTATCTATATAGCTAGCTATATAGCTAAGTATATACTATTACTTATATACCTAGCTATATACCTACGAGATCCTAACATTATGCAATACCTTACTTAGTAAGATTACATACTAAGGTAAGCTTTACTTATATATCTCCTCACCCTTTCCTAAGATCTCATACACCTTATGTAAGATAGTGTATAGTTAGCTAAGGTAATAAATTAGCCACTAAAGCTTAACTTAACAAGGAACTATACTAACTCCAGTATAATATATCGAGAGCAGCTCTAGTTTCTCGTTTCAAAGAGCCCTGAAAGGAAACACTTTCAAGGCTAAATAACACACTGCTACCAGTCCGCTGTAACTTTCATCGAAATCGACCTACATTCAACGCAAAGTGTATCCCAAAAACATTAGCGACAAAGTCGCAAAGAGAACCGCCGGCAAAAAGGTACCATGTCGAACACGACAACCGACCGGAAAATGGAATCCCCTGCGTCCTTAGCCCACAACGGTAACTTCGTCTGCCAACTTCCTCCCTTCCCGGGAGGAGCTTCAAGTTCGAGCAGCATTCAATGTGAAAAGATTGAACTTGACGGACCGGTGCCGGCGTCATCCATCATCAATGCTGGATGGGGCGTCACACTTCGACTATATAACGGTCACCCCAAGGTCTGTTTCCAGTCCATCTGGTCCAACCAAGATGACAGGGTAGCGACTTGCGAGGTTGGAGAGGCGGATACACTGCAGACCATCGGCCGTCAACTTGCCCAGGCAGAAAGGACGCTAGACAGCGCGTCCCGCGTCAACTCTTACAACACCGCCACCGTATTCGAGGGCGAGGATCGTGGCGCGGGGCTCGGGCTCGTTATGCCAGAGCATCATAAGAAGTCCAACACGCCGCTGGCGGCGAACCTGAGCCCCGGGATACAAGCCGCCCTGCATGTCACCAAATCAGGGTGCAACCTCGTCTACCGACGTAGCTTCATGTCGGAAGCCGAAGCCAGGAACCTCGCGGCAACATTCGTCCATGTCTTGTCCAGCGACGTCGGCTTGCGACGAGACGGCGCAACAGTCCAGGACGTGAGCCTTAGTGCGAGGGACCTAAGCCAGGTCATGCGTTGGAACAGCCGAGAGTTGGTCTCCGACAGGACCATGCTGGCTCACGAGAAGTTTACCACGCGGGCCAACACGCATCCAGAAGCATGG
This sequence comes from Neonectria magnoliae, assembly GCA_037954305.1. NCBI lineage: Eukaryota > Fungi > Ascomycota > Sordariomycetes > Hypocreales > Nectriaceae > Neonectria > Neonectria magnoliae. Next base: position 105,845 of record JAZAVK010000102.1, on the reverse strand, counting down.
GCCATCAACGCTTGGGACGGCAATATGACCTATGGCGCGCTGGAGGAGGCATCGAACGCCTTGGCAAGACAACTCCAGGAACAGGGCGTGAACCCTGGCTCTCGGGTACTGTTCTGCTTCAATAAGTCACGTTTGGCCGTCGTCTCCATGTTGGCGATCCTGAAGGCTGGCGGCGCCTGCGTTCCTGTGGACGTCAGGTCTCCAGAGGAACGAGTCCGTCACATAGTCAAGACGACCCTGGCCAAGTACGCGCTGGCCGGCGGGCCAGAAGCCGCTGCCCTTCTCGCTCGGTCTGATTCTAGCATCCGTGTCGCCGATGTCTTCCAGGCAGATCTCGGCGGCAGTCAGGTCGCGGTTGCACGGCCGGCCATCGCCATCGAGGATTCCGCCTTCTGCCTCTTCACCTCCGGCAGCACCGGTGTCCCCAAAGGTATCGTAATCCCGCATTCCCAGCTCTGTACAGGCGTTCGGGCATACCGGGATCGTTTCGGTGTCGGCTCGGAAGCGAGAATTCTGCAATTTTCCTCGTATACCTTCGACATCGCAATTGCCGACATCTTCACCGCTTTGTTCTACGGTGGCACCCTCTGCATCCCATCCGAGGAGGACCGCATGAACGGTTTGCAAAGCTACGTTCTGCAGACCCGTCCGAACTGGGCGATTTTGACACCGACAGTTGCCAGGTTGCTGGAGCCGGAAGTGGTCAAACATTGCATCTCCAAGCTGCTGCTCACAGGCGAGCCTTCTACGGAGCCCGACATCGATGGCTGGATAGATGCTGGCATCGACGTTTACAACGTGTACGGCCCGGCTGAGAATACCCTGATCACCACCGCCTCTAAAGCCGTCAAAGGCCGGGCTTCCAACATCGGCTATGGGGTCAACACGCGGACCTGGGTGACCGACCCATCCGGCGAGCGCCTCGTGCCGGTCGGCTGTATCGGTGAACTCATCATCGAATCCGGTCACCTCGCCCCTAGTTATGTGGACAGCCCAGTGGCAACCAGCAAGGCCTTTATCGGCGACGTGAGCTGGATACCAAGACGCCCTGGAGACAGCGCGTCCGAGATGAGGCGATTCTACCGCACCGGTGACTTGGTTCGGTACTGCGACGATGGTTCGCTCCTCTGTATAGGACGTGCTGATACTCAAGTGAAGCTGGCAGGGCAACGAGTAGAACTCGGAGGAATCGAGTGTCACATCCGAGCGAACCAGGAGACGGCTGAAGCGGCCGTCTTTTTCCCAAAGACAGGACCCCTCCGCAATCGACTAACGGCACTGCTGCGAGTAGCAGATCTGGATCTCCAGCCACAAGCACAGCGCCGTGACGCCAAGCCGAGTCTCATATGCTGTCCGCCCTTGCTGGAAGAGCGGGCCACAGCCAGGCTTCGGCAGAGCCTACCATCCTACATGCTCCCGTCAGCTTGGATCGGTGTCGACTGGTTTCCCAGTTCCGCCTCGGGCAAGCTCGACAGGAAAGCCCTCGGAGCCCAACTCGAGTCACTGTCACACGAAGCCTATGTCGACATTCTCGGGACCGACGAGGAAGATAAGCCAGGCAGGGAAGCTTCTCCTCCGGCGGGCGACCACCAAGCTCAGGATGCACACGCCGAAGGCCTGCTCCTGAGCATGTGCAGCCAGGTGTTGAACATGCCTGCGGAGAAGATGTCGACGTCGAAATCCTTCATTCGCCTCGGGGGGGATTCTATTACGGCTATGCAAGTCTCGTCCTTGATGAGGAGGTCGCTAGGCAAGGTAATCAGGGTAAAGGACCTCCTGTCGGGCTTATCCCTGAGCCAGGCCGCACTGTGCATCACCGAGCCCTCGAAGTTGTCAAGAGCTCCAGCAATCCAGACAGGCAGGAAAGTTGCCCTTTCGCCCATCCAGCGTCTGTTTTTCGAGACTGCCGAGGTATCATCAGCCTGGAACCACTACCACCAGAGCATCTTCCTGTCCTTGGAGGAACCCAGAGAACCTCGCGTTGTAGAGGCCGCCATACGCGGACTTGTGAAGCGACATCCGATGCTCCGTTCGCGCTTTGAGAAGGCGTCTAACGGAGAGTGGCTGCAATACATCCCTCCGGAAACCGACAACACCTCATACCTACAAGTCTTCCCCGAGGCTATGAGCCCAGAATGTCAGGAGGCCGCCATGCTGAAGGCCCGGCAGAGCCTCGATGTCACAGAAGGGCCTCTCATACAAGCCCAACTCTTCGCGGGAGACGGCACTGCTGGTGCGACCATGTTGCTGTTCATCGTAGCTCACCACGCGGTGGTGGACCTTGTGTCCTGGAGAGCACTCTTGGAAGAGCTCGAGACGTTCCTGACCACTCCCACGAGCGAAGAAGGGCTATCCTCGCCGTTCCAAGAGTCTGTATCCTTCCTGGCATGGTCCGAGTTGCAATCACAGATGGCGGAGAGCCTCGAACCAACCCGAGTAATTCCCCTCGAACCTCCTATATCCGCGGCCGCGTTCGCCTACTGGGGAACCAGCCCTGATGAAAACGTGTACGGCAATGTGAGCGAGACGCGCGTGCCTCTCGGCCAGGCTGTTACGGACGCCCTGCTATACGATTGCCACAACGCCTTGCGTACCGAACCGGTCGATGTTCTCTTGGGGGCGATCCTCGTATCCTTCAAAAGAGCCTTCCCAGACCGGTCAGCGCCGGCCGTCTTCAATGAAGGCCACGGCAGAGAGTCCTTGGAAGCTGATGGCCTCGACCTATCACGCACAGTTGGCTGGTTCACGACCATGTCACCCGTATACGTGCCTGAAGTTAACCCCGGGAACGTGGTAGACGTAGTTGCGCGAGTCAAAGACTACCGCCGGGCTACTCCGGACCACGGCTTCCAGTACTTCTCGAGCAAGTATCTCACTCAAGCCGGTCGCGAGGCCTTCAAGCACCACCTGCCGGCCGAGATCCTGTTCAATTACGAAGGGAGATATCAGGCCATGGAGAGAGAGGGATCGCTTCTCAAGCCGCACCAGTGGCATGCAGGGGAGGCTCTTGCGGACCAGGGCCCGGATCTCAAGAGGTTTTGTTTATTCGAGATTTCGGCAGCAGTTCTACCCGATGGCCAATTGCATCTCACTTGCTCCTGGAATGAACGCACCAGGCACCAAGACAGAATCAGCGTCTGGCTGAACGCCCTACTTCCCGCCGCGATATTGGAAACGGTCTCGACGCTCAAATATGCCGAGCCTCGCCTCACGTTCGCCGACGTCGACCTATTGCGCCTGAATGATTATTCCGCGGTTGAAGCCCTTCAAAAATCGATTCTATCTATACCGGGAGTTCGGACTCTCGCGGATGTAGAGGACATCTACCCTGGGTCTCCCATGCAGGACTCGCTGGTGATGAGCCAGTCCAAAGCCAACGATGGGGCGTACGAAGTCGAATTCACTTGGAAGGTGATGGCCAACTCAGGTAAACCCTACGAGGTCGACACGGAGCGCCTCATCGCGGCATGGCAGAAGACCGTCGACCGCCACACATCCCTGAGGACAGTCGTCCTTGAGGCGACGGCTCCTGGTGCCGGCCTGCTTCAACAGGTCGTTCTAAAGAACTACAAGCCACTCGTGCAAGTCCTCGACGCGAAAGACGTCGAAGCCGCAATCGAGCTTCTCGACGGCTTCGCCTCGCCCAAAGACAAAGGACTGCTCGTGGACAAGAAGCCCCCGCATAGGCTCCTCATCTGCACTACCATAGAAGGCTACACCGTCGTGAGACTCCAAGTCAACCACGTGATTTTCGACGGCATGTCGACGATACCGCTGCTTCGGGATTTTGCCGACGCATACGGGAGCAGAGGGCGGCGAGGAGGAAGAGAAGATAGAAGCATAGCTTTAAAGCCACCAATCGCCGGGTTTACAAGATACATACGAGACCAGAAGCGGCGAGATGAGAGCCTCGTGTACTGGAAGACGTATCTCGCCAACGCGACGCTCTGCCTTTTCCCTTCTCTGATCGACGACGTTCCCCGGAATCAGGATCGGAAAGCCGCACGACGAGCGTGTCGAGGCTCGGTGCCGGTGCCTCTCGACGTAGACCCTTCCGCGCTCGCAGAGACATTGACACAGCTGGGGGTCACCATGCCGGCTCTTTTCCAGATGGTTTGGGCCTTGGTGTTGCGCTTGTATACCGGGAAGAGCCAGAGCGTCTTCGGGTACCTTGCCTCGGGCCGAGACGCTCCCATAGACGGCATCGACGACGTGGTAGGCGTGTTCGTCACCATGCTGGTATGCTTCGTCGACTTCGACCGCCATGATGGCCTCCCCGTTGCAGACATCGCACGCCAGATTCAAGATGCCTCCGCCGACTCCATGGGCCACCAGGCCAGTTCGCTCGCGGAGATCTACGATGCTCTCGCCCTCCCCGGTGCTGTACCCCTATTCAACAGTGCCATTAACTGTCTACCTAGTATGTCGCCCGAGGGCGGCTCGGATGCCTTGATAGCCTTTGAGGAACTGTCAATGAGCGACCCGACCGAGTTCGACCTCTTCCTGATCGTCGGGGCCGGGACCGGGGGTGGGGACGTCTCCGTAAAACTAGATTACCTGCTCTCATCAATTGGCGATGAGCACGCCGTCAACATCGCCGCCACGGTCAACCACGTCCTATCGGAACTAGTCCGCGACCCGCACAGGGTGCCCGATGAGGTTTCGAGCATCAGTGGCCGCGACTCCGCGAGCATCTTCACTTGGAACAAGCAGCTCCTCGCGCCAGCCGAGGAATATGTACGCGAGACATTTGCCAAGGTGGTCTCGGAACATCCCGACAGGGAAGCCGTGTACGCCTGGGACGGAACACTCACGTACCGGCAGCTGGACGAGCTGGCGCGCCGTCTGTCGGCTCTTCTCGTTTCGCTTGGGGTCGGTAGGGAGTGCAAGGTGCCCATCTGCTTCGAGAAATCGATGTGGACAGTCGTCTCCGTCCTCGCCGTTGTCCAAGCAGGGGGCTGCTTCGTCTTGCTTGACCCTGCTCATCCGGAGTCGCGCCTCTGGAAAATCATCGACGAGACCAAGCCGGGTGTTCTCCTGTGTTCTCCCCTCACCAGTAGGACGAAGCGACTGAAGGCAACTGCTGCGGAAACCTCACCACAGTTGGCGATACTCGAGATCGACGGGCCCTTTATCCGCGCTCTTCCTCAGCGACGCCAGGAGACCCGACCACCCTCCACCATCAGCCCCGACGACGCGCTGTACATCGTCTTCACCTCGGGTACAACGGGAACTCCTAAAGGAGCTGTAGCCACACATCGAGCGCTGGCTACCGGCCTCTACGAGCTCGCGGAAGCATGCGGCATGATTTCGCTAGGTTCTTCGCTGCGGTCGCTCCAGTTCGCGTCCTACAGCTTCGACGCCTCTATCGGTGACATCTTCGCTACGTTCAAGGCGGGAGGATGTCTCTGCATACCGCGCGAAGAAGACCGCGACCCGACGGGCATCGCCGCCTTCATCAAACGGAGCGGTGCCAACTGGGCCGGCATCACGCCGTCCTTCGCGTCCCACCTCGATCCCAAGTCCCTGCCGAGCCTCAAGGTGCTCTGCGTGGCGGGGGAACCTCTCTCGGCGTCGCTCATCGGCACTTGGAGTCGCCAGGTCAGGCTGATCAACATGTACGGACCGACGGAGGGTACCGTTGCCTGCATAGCCAACACCGAAGTATCGACGCGCACTTCGGCTGCCAACATTGGACGCGGCTTCCGGACCACGACTTGGATCGTTGACCACGAGGACCACAGTCGCTTGCAGCCCGTTGGAGCCGTCGGCGAGCTCCTCATCGAGGGACATATCCTCTGCCGCGGATATCTCGACAGGCCCGACAGGACCGCCGAGGTGTTCATCCGCAGCCCGCCGTGGTTGGAGAGTATACGCCCCAACAGCCTGCTTTACAAAACAGGGGACTTGGTCCGCTACAACGCCGACGGAAGCATCAGTTTCGTCGGCCGCAAGGACACGCAGGTGAAGATGAATGGCCAGCGCTTTGAGCTCGGCGAGGTTGAACATGCTCTGCGTTCCTCCTTGGAACCCTCTTACGAGCCTGTCGTCGTGGAACTTCTCAAAAGAGGCCAACAGGGCGAGCCTGATCTGCTCGTAGCGTTCGTGTGTGTTGGAGGCGGGAGCAAAGATTCCGACCGTGAGGCCGAGGACCAGGGCAACAAGGATGGCCACGGCGGCGGCGGAGACAACATCATCTCCAGGAGTCGAGCATCCCTATCCAGGTTCCGGGCTGTCGTGCAGAAGCTGCGAGATCCCCGATCCGCCGCCTGCGCACTGCCGCTGTATATGATGCCACAGGCCTACGTTCCCTTGGAGCGGTTGCCGCTCTCCGCGGCCGGCAAGGTGGATCGCCCGGCCCTTCGCGCGAGGTGCGAATCGCTCAGTCGCAGACAGCTTGTCAGCTTCGCACCGCCGGGCTCGCCTGAGGACACGGAGGAACGCGTGGACAAGAACGGCGGCGGCCCTGAAGACCAGCTGGCCAGGCTATGGGAGAAGGTCCTCGGAGTGAAGGGCATCGGAAGGGACAGCGACTTCTTCCGCGTCGGAGGGAATTCCATGGCAGCCATCGCCCTCAGGACCGAAGCACGACGGTCTGGGCATGTTTTATTCGTGGCCGACATTTTTGCCCATCCGACGCTCGCCGACATGGCCAAGCTCCTCTCTACATCGTCGTCGTCGTCGTCATCGTCATCGACGCCCTCACAAGAGACTCCAGCCACCGTCGCCAACCTGTCGTCCGCCTCGAGTCCGAAGCCGGCCCCGACGCTCGCCTCCGCCGCGGCTTCAGCAGGCGGAAGAGGCGATGATACATTTGATCCCTTGTCCTCGTCTCCGTCTTTGTCTTCGTCACCCCGGGTTCGAGACGTGCCGCCGATTATCCATAACCTGGACGAAGTGGCGCGGGCCTGCGGCTTAACCCCCGAGAAGGTCGAGGACGTGTTCCCCTGCACGCCGATGCAAGAAGCCTTTGTGGCCCTGTCCTCGATGCCGGGGGCACAGTCGTCGTACGCCTTGCATGCTCCCTTCCAACTTCCTCGCGGCCTAGACAAGGAAAAATTCCGATCAGCTTGGGAGAGCACCATGAGGACGCATGCCATACTGCGGAGCAGGATGGTCACAAGGGCCGAGGGCAGCCTTCTTGTGATCGGGAAGGATGCCGAGCCGGTGCGGCAGCTGGCAGTCCCTGATCTTTACGGATACCTGGAGGAGACGCAGCGCGAAGGCTTCAAACACGACGCTCCTCTTTGCCGGCTTGCCTTGGTACACGGCCTCCGAGATGACCGTCACTACTTCGTCCTGAGCGCCCACCACGCCGTCTACGACGGGTGGTCGATCAAGCTGATATGGAGCCATGCCCTCGCATTGTACCGCAACGGCGTGGCCCCGAATCCTGGGCCTCCCTTCCGGGAGTTCGCCGAGCGGCTTGATTTAGCACGGACGGCATCGGAGTCGGAGGCGTTTTGGCGGAAAGCCTTACGTGTCGACGATGAGGACGGTTTCCGGTTCCCCGAAACACCCGTCTCCCACACCCCGGCATCCCGGGAGAGTAAAAGCTTCCGCTTTCCTTTCCGCAGAGACGCTGCTGCTGGCGCCACGGCGGCCACCTACATACATGCCGCGTGGGCCGTTACCTTGTCTCAGTACTCTGCGAGCCGGACCGTCACTTTCGGCGCTACTTTGTCCGGAAGGGACTTCCCCATGACGGACATAGAATACGTGGCGGGTCCAACCATCGCTACGGTACCGCGCCAGCTTGAGGTGTGTCCCGAGACCAGCGTGGCCGAGTTCCTCCGAGACGTACAGACAACCGGCGCCGTAGCACTGCCACACCAGCATCTAGGGCTTCACCGGATCCAGGCTCTCGGGCAGGCGGCCAAACAGGCATGCGAGTTCACTAGTTTCATTGTAGTCAACGACGATGCCGCGCTGGGATGGTCGCTAGAAGATGTCGGTATCGTGCCCGTGCCGCTACACTTGCCTGATCTGCATCCCTATCCCCTCGTTGTCGAGATCGACAAGGCCGGTGACGACGACCTTGACGTACGCACTGCGTTCGACCCCGTCTGCATCGATGAATCACTCGTCGAACAGGTCATGGGTCAGTTCGACCACAATCTGCAGGTGCTTTGCCGGGCAGCATCTTCTGCCCCTTCAACGAAACTCGGCTCCGTCATGGACGGCATCGCCACGTCGCACCTCCGTACGGTCTTGCGTTGGAATAGCCACGCAGCGAGCTTTGCCGACCCTGTCGCTAAGCCCAAGGTCCACCAGCTTGTGGAGAGAATGGCCCGGGAACAAGCCGAGAGCCCAGCCGTTGTCGCCCACGACGGGCGACTGTCTTACAAGGACCTCAACCGATGCGCCGACGAGCTGGCGGGCCGCATCCAGGAGACAGGCCTCGTGAGCGCCGAGAACCCCTTCGTCTGCATCCTCCTCGAGAGGTCTGCCACCGCCATGGTGGCTATGCTGGCAGTGCTGAAGGCCGGGGGTGCCTTCATGCCGCTGAACCCGTCTCAGCCCCCATCACGGCTGGAAAGCCTGATTCGGGAAGCCGGCGTCAGGCTGATCCTGTCCTTGCCCGCGCGCGACGACGACGACGACGACGACGTGCTAGTCAGTCTTGGTCGGCATGCCCGCGTTTTGCCGGTAGTTCTATCCGAAGCATCTGGGCCCAGCGGCGGTTATGCCGTCGCGGACGTCGGGTCGAGTAGCCCTGCGTATCTACTCTACACATCCGGAACAACGGGAAGACCAAAGGGCGTCCTGATGGAGCATGGCGCCTGGTCCTGCGCAGTCACATGCCAAGCGGACCACCTGGGCCTGAGCCCGAGCACTCGTATGCTTCAGTTCAGCAGCATCACGTTCGACGGCAGCATCTTCGAAATCTGGGGCACCCTCTACGCGGGAGGCTGCCTGTGCATCCCATCGCAGCGGGAGAGGATGGACGACCTCCAGGGCTACCTCCGGTCACACCGTGTCAATAGCTTCTACCTCACGCCGAGTGTAGGCAAGCTTCTGCAGCCGCGCGAGCTTCCCGGCGTGTCGTTCGCGGGCTTCGGAGGGGAGCCCCTGACGAGGTCGTTGGTCGAAGCCTGGACGTCGCCGGGGCGGCGCCTAGTCAACACCTACGGACCGACCGAAGCCTGCGTCATGTGTACGTCCAGGGACATCTCCCCAGAGTCGCCTCACGAGAAACCGAGCACCAACATCGGGACCGCCTTGGGGGCCGCCACATGGATCATGAGCCCGGCCAGGACGACGCTCTCCCCTATCGGCGCCGTGGGGGAGCTCTGCCTCGAGAGCCCGTCGCTGGCACGATGTTACTTCGCGAACCCGCAGAGGACGGCGCAGTCCTTCCCCGATGACTTACTCGACAACCTGCCGGGGAAGAGGAAGGGGACTCGGCTGTACCGGACTGGAGACATGGTGCGTTACGCTTCCGACGGCACGCTGGATTTCCTGGGCAGGCGAGACGGCCAAGTCAAGCTGAGGGGCCAACGGCTGGAGCTCGGAGAAATCGGCCACCATATCCAGCGCTTCATGGCGGAGAGGGCCAACTTCCGCGAAGTGTCCGTCCAGCTGTTCAAGCCTTCTTCTGGGAGCGAACCGTACCTGGCCGCACTTCTCGTCATGGACATCGCCTTCTCGCGCGAGGTCCTTGGCGTCCCGTGCTCGCCCATGTCGTCTCCAGGCGCCGACGGCAGTCTCCAGGCCGTCGTGGCAGAGTTGAAACGAAAGATTCGCGGTGTCCTCCCCCACTACATGGTTCCCTCCCAGTTCGTAGCCGTCGCTCGGCTTCCGATGGGGCCGACCGGCAAGCTCGATAATGTGTTCGTCAAGACATGCCTCGAGGAACTGACCGACCAGCCTCGTGATGATATCCAAGCCGAGGAAGACCTCTCAGAGAATGCGGCGCGTCTCCGCGGTTGGTGGGCGAGCGTGCTGGCCGTTGATCTGCGATCCGTGAGGAGGGCCGATGACTTCTTCTCGCTCGGAGGCAATTCCATCTCGGCCATGAGGCTAGCCGGGCTCGCACGCTCTTCGGGTTATCGATTACGGCACGACGACATCTTCTTAAGCCCGACGCTTTCCGAGATGGCGCTTCGCGTCCATCCCCTCCCCGGCGTAAAGGCGCTGTCGACGCCGACGCTCGCACCGCGACTCGATATCTTGGTTGGTGACAATGTCAACGACGTCCTTCAGCACGTTCTGCGGCAGCTCAACGTCCCTAGGGAGCGCGTCGAAGACGTCTACCCTTGCACGCCACTCCAGGAATCCCTGATGGCTGCCACGGCAAGGCATCCCGGGTCCTATATCCTAGCCGAATCGATGTATGTCACGGCATCCCAGCTGGTTCCCATGAAGAGGGCTTGGGCCGCAGTGTTTCGGGATTTCGAGATCCTCAGGACGAGGATCGTCCTTGACCACAACCAACAAGCCCTTCAAGTCGTGCTCAGGGACCAGCCACTCGAGTGGGAAGAGTTCCCCGACGTTGGTGCGTTTTTAAATGCCGTCCATACGTCCTTCGTCTACGGCAAGCCCCTGGCCCGCGTCGCCGTCATCAGCCCGCCGAGGCGCACCGGCAACCCTCCCCGCGCTTCCAACGGCGAGGCGACTGGGGAAGGCATGGTACGAGCCATCTTCGGCGCTCACCACGCCCTGTATGATCGTCATTCCTTGTCGTTGATGTGGCAGAGAATTGGTCAACATCTATCCTCCAGTAGCACGGCACATGGCACGCCGAGCACCACGACGACCTCTGTGAAGACCATTACGCCGTTCAAAGCGTTCGTCCGAGCCCTGCTCGAGAACGGCCAGACCGACGAGCCCGCGTCCTTCTGGCGAGAAAAATTCGCCGGCATATCGGCGTCCAGCTTTCCGCCGAAGCCCCCGCGCCTCCCGCCCGGACACCAGCCGTCTGCGACGGAGACTCTCGAGACTAAGATATGCCTCCCCGCCCGCCGCGATCGACGGACAGTCGGCGCGACGGCAGCTACGGTAGCTTACGCATCCTGGGCGCTCACCATCTCTCACTACACCGGGAATCAAGACATCCTGTTCGGGGCGACGCTGTCCGGACGCGAGGCCCTCGCGGACACCATGAACGACCCCGAGTCCATTGCCGGACCGACCATTACCACGGTTCCCTTCCGCGCCGTCATCGACTACAACACTACGGCCTCGGCCTTCTTAGCCACCGTCCAGAAAGACGTGGTACGGGCCGCGCGCTTCGGCCCGATGGGGATTGCTTCCATCTCTCGCCTCGACGCACACTGCCGGGCGGCCTGCCAGTTCGGCAACATCTTCGTCGCTCAGAATCCCTCTGCAGATGAGACAGGAGACGACGCGTCCGGCAGCGTCGTGCAGAGGTCGCTGGAGTCCACTGGCTTCATTCCCACACCCCTCGTTGTTGAGGTCGAGCCTTCGGAGGACGAAAAGGAGATGACGGTTTACCTGGGCTACGATCCCGACATCCTTGGGGGAAACCTACCCCATTTCATACTTGATACCTTCGCCACAATCGTGAAGAACCTCTTCCTAGCGGCCCCAGACGCGGCACTTAGCCAACTGCCTGTTCTCTCCACGGCTCACCTGGCGGGACTCGCCTCCGCCGCGTCTCTCGGCAAGGACTACGACAACCCCGTACGAGCCGATTGCCACCTCCTGGAGCCGTCGACATCACCGGAAGAAGAAAAATGCCTAGACCATCTGATCCGCAACCAGGTCGACAAATCCCCGTTCGGCTGTGCCATAGATTCCTGGGATGGCTCGTTGACGTACGCCGAGTTGGACCACTTCTCATCCTCACTCGCCAGCGACCTCACAAGCCTGGGCGTTGGGCCCGAGAAAGCTGTCTGCGTGCTCTTCGAAAAGTCTAGATGGGCTATCGTGGCGATGCTCGGTATCGTTAAATCTGGGGGGTTTTTCGTCCCGCTCGATCCGGCCTATCCGCAGCAGAGGCTAGAGTACATCATTCAGTCGGTGCAGGCCTCCATCGTCGTCACATCACCCATGCACGCTGGTCTTTGCGACGCCCTACCGTGCCAGGCCTTGGTCGTAAGCGAGACGACTTTGCTTCCGCCGCAGCCGCCCACTACTCCCCGTACACCGAACCCTTCGGGCCAAGCAGTACCCATTCAGCCAAACCACTCAGCGTACGTCCTATTCACCTCTGGCAGCACCGGCTTTCCTAAAGGAGTCGTCATCGAGCACAGGTCTGTCTGCTCGGCTCTCGTCGCCTTGGGTGGCCGCATGGGTCTCGAGTCGCGATCCCGCGTCCTCCAGTTCAACTCCTACTGGTTTGACGTGATGCTCCTCGACGTCTTTGGCACGCTCATATACGGCGGATGCATCTGCATTCCCAAAGAGGAACAGAGAATGAATGACCTGTCCGGCTGGATACAAAAGTTCAATGTCAACACGATGCTTCTGTCGACCTCGGTGTCGAGGCTAGTCGACCCCACACGGGTTCCGTCTTTGAAGACGGTCTGTCTCACGGGTGAAGCGGTTCTCCAGAGCGACCTAGATCGATGGGCATCCAGAGTGAGGCTCATTGCCGGGTACGGGCCCACGGAAACCTGTATCATGTCCGTTTCTGCTGATTTACCGCCGTCGGCCGCTCCCAACCTCATTGGCAACCCTGTCGTATGCCGGACGTGGATTGTCAACCCCCTGAAGGAGAACGAACTGGCGCCGTTCGGGGCTGTCGGCGAACTCTACATCGAGGGCCTTACCATAGCCCGTGGCTACCTCAACGACGAGGAAAAGACGGCCCAGAGCTTCGTGGCTGACCCGCAGTGGATGCCAACGAGCCATGAGCAGCAGCCAGGTCGCCGCTGCTCACGCCGGGCCTACAAGACGGGCGATTTGGTATCCCTAAACCCAGACGGTACCATCGCTTACATCGGACGCAAGGACCTCTCCCAAGTCAAGATTCGTGGCCACCGAGTCGAGTTGGCGGAGATAGAAGAGACGATCAGGCGGCATATCCCCCCTTCGGTCACAGTCTGCGTAGACCTCTTGTCACCGGACGATGGGGCAGACAGGAAGATACTCGGCGCAGCCTTCGGTCTAGGCGATATGGACCGCGACGGGCCGCACGCCCACAACGTCGTCCGCTACATGGAGGACCTTACCAGTCATCTCATCCCGGCTCTCGAAGCCTCGCTGCCGCACCATATGGTCCCGGAAGTCTACGTGCCCCTGACCCAGCTGCCAGCCCTGGGTTCGGGAAAGGCAGATCGCAAAACGCTGCGGAGCATCGCCGGTCCGCTCGCATTCTCGTCCCCGTCATCAGGTACAGCAGCAGAGGCGACGGGACAGCAGCCGGCCGAAACTCGCGGCGAGCAGCTAATGCGTGGCTTCTGGGCCAAGGTGCTCGGCCTCGAGGACAGCGACAGGATTGGCAGGCGGGACAATTTCGTGGGATTGGGAGGCGATTCGATCGCGGCTATCAAGCTCGCTGCCCTGCTTTCGCGGCAAGGAGCCTCCCTTTCGGTAGCGGAAATATTCACCCATCCCACCCTCGAAGCCATGTCCGCTGCCGTGAGGGGCTGGGAGGAGCGTGAGAGAGCGGCCGTGGGAACGACAACCGCCATCGCGCCGTCTCTGGAGCCCCAAGTGCCGCCCACCTCCGTTGAAGGCCCGATTCCTTGCACCGAATATCAAGAAATGTTCCTCGCCGGTTCAGACGCGTTTGCTGCGGCCCACGTAGCACAGTTTGTGTTCCGCCTCGACGGCCGCGTCAGCATGGCTCGGCTCCAGGCCGCTTTCAACCACTGCGCAGACTGGTTCCCGAACCTGAGGACACGCATCACTCGACATGCCACCTCGGGAAGACTGATGCACGCTGTCTCTCCAGCCGGAACCAAAGTCTCCTGGAGCGACTTCCTCAGCGACGACATTGCATCCGTCTTGGCCCGAGACAAGGACCTCCCCCCGCTGGGCCTGGGCAGCCCCCTTCACAGGGTGACCTTGATGATGCCCCGGAACTCGACAGAAAGACGGCTTGTGTGGACCTTGAACCATGCCGCCTACGACGCCTGGACCATCAGAATGATGCTGGCCCATATAGAGCAAGCCTACCTCAACCCCGACTTCATCCCGCTTCACCCGCTTGGTTGGGACACGTTTGCCCAGCATGCGGCTGGTATAGCGGCAACTTCTCAAAGCTACTGGAGCTCCTATCTCTCGGGCATCAAACCAGCCAAGCTCCTGTTCAACTACGCGTCAATCCACGACCCCCTACAAGACCGAATCACTCACCGGCGCATCCTTCTTCCCCGGCGCGAACGCAAAGATACGACCACGGCAGCCGTCATCGTCGCTGGCTGGTCTCTCCTTCTGGCTCGCCTCTTAGACTGCCACGACATCACCATTCCGTACCTCGTGACGGGACGGGCCCTCCCCCTTGCTGGAATAGAGACGTGTCCGGGGCCAACTATTGCGAAAGTGCCCCTGCGCATACGGCTGCCGGATACGCAGGCAGCAGAGCCCGACCTGGCCTTCACGGCTGCGCTCGTCGCCGCCGAGCTCGTCAGGGTCATGCCCCATGAGCATTCGGGCATCTCCGCCATGCGGAACTTCGTGCCACTGGCTGCGGGCGTGAAACAGGAAAGCCAGCCACCGCACGCCGGAGTCGTACTGGGTCGCTTGCCGCTTGATCTCGTCATCCACCCCAAGGGCAATCTTGATTTGTATGAGGGCGACGGTTTAGGCATGCGCCAAGAAGAGGTGCGGATGGTAGCTCCGCCTCCCGGTGGGCTCTCAGCCGAGTGCGCCATCCTGGACGAGGAGGGAGACCGGAGACAAGCGCAAATGGACATTACCGTACTGTGGGACCACAGGGCGGCGGCAGAGGAGGATATAACCGACCTGATTAGCTCGCTACATGCCGTCTTGGCGCACAACTGAGGAGGTGCAGACTTGGTAGCCATCACATGCCTTTTACGGAGTACTTTTGCGCTTGTGTGCGCTTGTGTGCGCGTGTGTGTGTGTGTGAGATAGAACCGTGAGTGGATAATCCTGTGCGCAGTGTTACTAAATTCAACTGTCCTGGGAGGAACCCCCTAGAACTCCCCTTTCCCTTGCGGCGGGTAACCAGCCGTTAAGCCGCTTCAAACCTGTAGTTAGGGAGTTTGTTCCCCCTCACGCTTCCTGACAGGCCCAATCTAACTATATACCAGGTGTCAAACCTCCCCTTTCCCTGTAGCTTATAGCAACACATCGTTTAGTCAATGTAGCGTGGTGGATACGGCGGAGCGGTCAGCTGTTGAGCCTGACGGTGTTATTGGTCAGCAAGACGCATCTTCATCCCTGCCGTGTAGTTAGTCACAAACGCAGCACGTATGAAACGCGGGCGTATGAACATTCCGTGGGCGTGTGATTATAGAGGCTCTGAAGATCGAAAGGCGCCTCAAGGAGTAAACCTTGCAGCGAGGTAACTCATGAGACAGCAACTACTACCGGCCTGGAAGTCGCGTGTAGCGAGGTCAGTAACTATCTGATCCTTCGTTAGGCTCTGGCAGTTGTGAAAAGTGATAGCAAATGCCACGATCAGGGGAAACTGCGTGCGAGCGCAAGTGTCGTTGCCCACTAGGAAATCACGCGTGACTGGAAGGATGGGTACGATTTTCCTGCCCTCGTTGGTGCCCGATGGCTAAGGAGGTTCCAGGACTGTATAGATGACTTAACTTCACGCAGTTCTTGCAAGGCCTGACGGAACCGGGCTCGGTCATCACCAGCCTGGCGCTGTTCCGTGGAGAAGGATTTGAGTAGGATTTGGCCCGTGAAGGTGTCCTACACGAGCCGTTGTTGTGGGTTCAGCTATGACGCCAGTGAGGGCCAAGGGCCTCCACATGGTTGGCTACAGGGTGGCTAGCGTTAAGGTCTTTCCAGTAGCCGTCAAATGTGAGGAGCTCATCAAGCCGGCGATGTGGGTGCTTCAATGTTACCTTTCCACGGCAGTAATCTGGCTACTGTCGACCTTCTGGATTAGTGGGAGCGAGCATGTTCTATGTCTCTGGACGACAGAAAGTAGTGAATCTGTCAGATTGAGACCTCGTGTGGTGACATAACCTGCTTGATCCGGAATGACGGATGCGGCATCATGATAACGCTAGATCCATCTCCCTTTGACACCCTGATCTAGATCCCTTTGAGGATAAAATATAGCCCCTAAGGCCTCAATCAAGGGAGGATCAACCTTCTCAATTTACATCATTTGATCAATTACTTCTACTATTGCATACAGCACATTGCGTATCCAACAGAATCTCAATTCAGTCACACCCGATATTTACATTTGCGCCATAATCTAGCAAGACCCTCATAATCTCCACTCGGTTTAACAAAACAGACAAGTGCACTGCTGTCCTTCCCCCACCATCCCGGGCATTGATACAGCGTTGAATTAGGGTGCTGTTCCCGCCCTCGTTTCCCTGCTTCTCCTCCCTCTTGGATGCTGACGCAGACGGTTGTTCTTTACGTTGACTATGGGCATCGCACCATTCAAGCAACATCCTCACCATCTCCAAGTCGTTATTTTGCACAGCGGTGTGAAGTAAGCCCTTGCTGTCAGAGTTGGTCGTGGTCACATCAGCGCCGAGCTCTAGCAGCGCGCTTGCCATGGAGACCTCACCGCGCTGCACGGCGTGGTGGAGGTTTGTGTTCCCACTGTGGTCTGGGTCATCCAGCTTAGCACTAGAACCAAGCAGGAGACGGGCAACTTCCAAGTTTCCCAGCATTACAGCCGTCAGAAGCGGGTTCTTGTGACTCCACTCACCGCCGCCGCCGCCGCCAGCACGGGAGTCGCAAGCGGTGAGTTCGGCCGCCGTCCCTTGAGTCAAAGTCTTTCGAGATGCAGATAAGCTTGTCTTGTCTTTCAGCGTCGACGATGAAGAAGCAAACGAGCATCGCGTGGAGGGCTGGTATCTTAGTGACGACAACGACGAGGGGCTGCCACTAAACGGCTCCAAGACATTGTCGGCCTCCGCATCACGGTTGTTCTCGCCCCGGGATGACGCGAGCCTCAGGGTTTGCGACCGGGTAAGCCTGGCGTTGGGCAAGACGCTCTGGCTCGGCGGGGAGGTGCTGATAACGGCGCTGTCGTTGAAGGCGTCGTTGGCCATAGTAGGGGACACAGCTGGGGATTGCAGCGCGTTCGGTGGCGAGTCGTAGCCGATGCCAATCCAATCATTCTGATCGAGTTGAAGGGTGTCGAGATAGTTAATAGAGGCCATCGCATTATCAGGGGAGAGAGTACCGGTACCCGCTTCAAAAAAGACGTCCTGCTGGCTAGACTCCCGACATTCAGATTTAGAGCCATCCGCTTCCAGCGAGCGACTAGCACCACTAGCAAACATGAGCTGGTCTAAATGCGTCGCCGAAGATGGGCGTCTCCCGGCACCGGATATTGGGGCTCCAGTGGAAGAGGACGGGAGAACTGAAGTGTCGCTATCATAGACTTGGGCACCAGTATGCGAGACATTGTTCTTGCCCCTCGATTTGATGCCCGAGAAAAAGACATCTAGGGACGGCGTATCATGCAAGACGGCCTCGGCGAGTTGTATGCGTAGTTTTTGTCGTGTCCCTATAGGCGTTTTAGACAGTTGCACTCGTTTTCAGGTTTCCCGTTGACGTGAACTTGCCTTCCGGCTTATCTATGTAGATGGAATATGTCGGTCATGTAGGCGGGAAGGTTGGAAGTATCGCAAAGGGGTAGTCTGTCGTCACTTACGGTAGTTTTTTTGAGCTTGGCGATTCTGAAGTTTCCGCCTCTCGTTGATATCTGTTACTGTTGACCAGTCGATACGCGAGGGAGGCATAGTTTGATGATGCGCTAGGCTCAATCTTTTTGGTTCCAGAATGATAATGCCTGATCAACCTTTCGTAGAAGAACGTGCTCTGAGGATGCTAGTGGCCAAGTGGGAGAAAGTGGATGGGGGAGCCGTGTCAGGCGGTTTCCCGAGTCTTTAAGGAACATTCTATATCTTTCTTCTTTCTTGAAGAGTCGACACCTTAATTCGTGGGCAGGAATTGTGTATTTGACAGGGGCCTCACTGCAAGTTGATATGGCAGGACCTTCCCGGCGGGGTGGCGCAGTGCATGCATATAAGTATGCATGTAAGTATGCAAATACCTTAACTTGCCGATCCTAGGAGCTAGGCGTGATAGTTTCCACGTCCCCGGTCCGGTTCAAAGAGCTAGAGCAGGGATATTAGCTACCCGGATGAACTTCCAAGGTCCTTCATAACTAGCTTCGACAGTCTGTCATAAATTTGTCCAGGAGTGGTTCATGATTCCTAGATAACTAACAAAAATATCCGAGGTCTGAATGGGGTCGAGGTTGAATAGTTGAAATAAACTTTACAGGGGTTGAAACCCGGCTAGTATATTCGGTACTTTATTCCGGTTCGCCCCGATGGTTCTTTTGAGTTCTTTTGGTTGGATCCCGCGTAATAGGGGCCTTGAAGTTCTGGTCAAATCAGCTGGAAGATGCGTCCGTTGACTTCCTCCCACATCTCCCTGCTCCGCCCGATGTAGACCGTTGAAAAGGTCGACATCCAGAGGTTTCCACTGTTATAGCTGCTCCCCGCGCAACCGGAACTACCGGAACTCAATCCCGAGCCTCGGCATCTAATATCGCAATCACTAATGTTTCACTAGGTGGGGAAGCTTGGTTAGAGGAAGACTTCGTTGACTGGATCGACAAAACGAGACTGACTAACAGCTACGACCTAGGTGAATTTACTCTTAAGACCTGCCTTATTCATGCTGGCCGGGGCATAGTGCCTAATACTGTTAATTATAGAATATGCCTTAATATATAAATAGTGAGAATAGATAACTTAGATAGGCTTATAGTATTAGGATCTATTAGCTAGCTTTAGCTAGAGGGTTCTATAGACTTTATTAGTAGGATAAGGATAGTTTAATATAATAACTAAAGAGAAAACTAGTATAAGATAAGCCTTATAAAAGTTAGTAAATAAGTAGTAAGAGAAGTATAATACTATATAATAAATTCACTCTAGCTTAATAATAATAAAACTAAGATTTTATTATTTACTCTAACTAGATATAATATATATAATAAGTAAGTAGGCTAAAAATCCCTTAATCTTTTATCTTTTTAATTAATTAATTAATTCTTAATAACTAAAGATATCTCTATTAAATAAAGAGGGAAATATCCTTCTTACTCTTTAAGCCCTTTAAAATAACTTAAAATTAAGTATCTAGAGCGCTATAGAGATCTATAATATATATTATAATACCTTACGTTACTAGTAGAAAGGTATACTATCTTAATGCAATACTATCCCTAAATTACGTAAGCTATCTAATCTAGAGGAATAGATTATTATTTAATTTATTCTTAACCTAGATTTATAAGGGTTTCCCTTATAACTATAGAGTATTAAAGAAATAGCTAACTAACTACTTACTAACTATAATACATTACCTATTAGTAAGCGCTAGGCTTCTAACTTTATTAGGTAATAACTAGAGCTTAAGATATATTTTTTTCGTAAATATAACTATTAGAGAGCTAAATATAAAGATCTAACTATTATTCGTAATTAGTTCTAGCTTATAGAGAATATAATTACGAAATATAGTATTAACCTAGCTAATATCTATAACTTTAATAAGACTAGCTTTATAATAGGTATAATTATAAGTGGAATAGTTATTATAGGTATAGATAGGTATAGAAACCTAAAATTAGTTTAGCCTAGAAACTAAGAATAGATTATAATTATTTAAGTAATTAATATAAAAGGCTAGGCAATCTAGCTATTTATTATAGTTATAGGCTAATATTACCTTACTAGCTAGTACTAGGAAAGTAACCTCTTAGGCAATTAGGCTATTATAATAACTTAAAATAGCTAGACTAATAATAAAATAGGCCTTAAGTAGCTTAAGCACTTTAATTAGTATATAAAGGATTAATTAATTAATTACTATTATCTTCTAATCCTTAATAAGTATAAAAGTTACTACTCTATTAACTTTAAGAAATATTATAAAGAGAATAATATTATTATACTTTATATACTACCTTATTTATCTTATTTACTCTAGCCTCTTAATATTAAGTGCTTTAGGCTACTTAAAATAGCCTATAGCTAAGCAATTAAGCAATTAATTAGATACTCTATAACCTATATTATAAAGACTGAGTTCTTCCTAGCCTTCTATACTATCTATACAGCTGCTATAATAAGGAATAATATTAAAGGAGGTTTTTAAGGGGCTAGACTTATTCCCTTAAACCTAGAAAATATTATATTAAAGCTTAATATATAGCTATAGACTCTAATACTAGCTATAAAGGAGGTTAGCCTTCCTAACCCTTAGGTCTTAAAGACCCTAAAGATAGTACTTAGGGCTAGTTTATAGTCTAAATACCTTAAAAGATAAGTAAAAAAGCATTAGAGTAGCTCTTTAGTATCTATCCTTAAGGTACTTAAGTTATTTTCTAAGGGAATAAAGGTAATAATATATTAAATAGCATTATTAAAGTCTAAGAACTAAATCCTTTAATAGGTAAATAAGACTCTTAGTAAGTAGCGTAGAGTAAAAAGAGCCTACTTATATTAAGGAGGGAAGATAACTATAAATAAGGGAAGCGGTAAGATAGATTAGAGAGATATTAATATATAGATAGTAGCTAAATTATTAAGAAGTAGTAGTTAAGAAAGGTTAGTAATACTAAGGGAAAGGTAATATAGAACTTATAGAAAGGCTAGTTATAATATAAGAACCTATCGGGCTATTATTAAGATCTCTAGAGAAGAGTATAGTAATTAGTTTTAATTAATTTAATGTATTATTATATTTTTATTAAAGTTTTAATTTTAAAGGTTAGGATTTTTAGCCTACTTACTTATTTAGCCTACTTACTTATTATATATATTACTAATAATAAGATTATTTATATTTAGGAAGGATTAAGGAATTATATAATTATAATAGATATAAAGTTAATAAAATACTATAGAATTTAGTATTAAGATACCTAAATATTAAGCTTAATTAAGAACTAAATTAAGCTAACTAAGTATTATAAGACTTAATATTAAGATACTTTAATATTAAACTTTATAAACTTACTAAAGAAAAACTTAAATACTTTTATTAAGTAAAACTTTATAAATAGTACTTAGCTACCTTTTTAAATATATTAGCTATAGTACTATATAACTAATATACTTAATTTATATATAAAACTATCTTAATAAACTAATCTTATAATTAATTATCTAAGCTATTAAAATACTATTCTAGTATTCTTAATAATAAATACCCCCTAACTTAGTAGTCTTAGTAGAGGTAATACGCTTAACTTAAACGACTAGGTTAGTATAAGCTTAGAATATCTTTGTGAACACTAACATTTTCCCCATGAGAGGGGTTCTTTTAGGTCTTTCTCTGCCTCCTTCCATACCCGTGCACACCAGCAGGCTACCAGCAGATCGAAGAACTTCTCCTCAAGAGTAGCTTCGATAGCAAGGCGAGGCAAGTCTTGGACCTTTCCTTCTTTGTCGCGGCTCAGCTTGGACTCCCTAGCAATGACTTGGCCATCGGCATCTTTCCAAAGTATGATGTTATTTCGGCCTTGGTTCAGTCGCCCTCGTAGATCAGCTTCTGCCCTTAAGAGGTCGGTCACCTTGAATGAAGAGGTTGACAGGCCTTGTGACATGATCAGTTTGGGATATGTGCGCTTCTGACTTGTTTTTCCAATGAGCTCAACATTCCTGTCATTTAGGCTGGTCCAATCTCCCTTGAAATCGTAAATGTGGTCGACACGAGACTTCAGACTTGGCTCTGAGCTCGCATCTGCAACGCGGTATCGTATCTTTTCGATGCCGTAGATCTTGGCCGATGCGTCGCATGGAGGATTGCTGATCTCGTAGAGGATGCGGGAAGGAGAGGAGGCAGAAAAGATTTGGCTTCCATTGAGGACTAATGTTGGTAATTCTTCGGGTGCCGGTAGCTGTTCTTGACGCGGCTGATCAATTTCGTATGGAGGTGGCTGTTCTGATGCGGACTGTCCAGCTTCGCCACTCTTCGGAGCAAGGTCCATATTCGATTTCGAGCCTAGAATCTCTAGAGAGCCCATGATCAGTAGCGAGAGTCTTGTGGACTAGACGCAGCTTGTCTTGGGTTCGACAGGGCTGGGTATGACGTGAGTTGCGGTAGAAATAGGCTTCGGAAAAAGAGCTTTGGTGAAGATTACGTCTCTCAAAATCGGGGTGAACAAGGTGACGATTTTTGCTTTACCCGTGCTGATCATCACTGACTCAAGTAATTGATATCTTCCTCCGAGCGAACGTTGGGAATCTTGTATTATTTATCCTTAGTCAACGACAAAAACACCTGCAGCCTAAATGGCAGGCGATAGGCAGAAACAGTCACGAGAATCGTCTGCTTTAGGATAAACGCTGCGCTGGGTCTTGGCATTTCTGCCTTGGCGCCTTGTGTGAGGCATCATCTGCCCACCGGTGAGATTGGATACGAATCAGGTCTTTCGCCCCTGACGAATCGCACAAGGCGGGCGACTTCTCGAAGCGAGTTCCACCACACACGTGATGTGTGGGAATGCCCTCATTGCCTTGGCGCATGAGGCTGAGTTCAATGGGACAGGTGAATCAGGCATTTGAAGGATGCACCGAAACGTTTATGTTGGAGGAAGGGCACACGTCATGAACTGCAGCATTTTGCACATTGTTATGATACTTAACATTGCTATCTGTACCTTTCTACCATTCTGCCGTGTTACTAGACTCGAAAACAAGGTGACCTTGGCAGCTCAGCTTAGAGTAATCGAAGCTTAAGAGGTCTGAGTCAACACATGGCCTGTGACCAGCTGAGCCTTGGTGATGATGATGATGAAAGTTGGAGGGCGCCCAGGATCTACCCCTGTAGCATGCCCATAATAAGCTATCGGTGCCTGGTGGCGTCGGGCAGTTAGGCCGGTGTAGAACTTTGTGCACTGTGGGAGGGCAGTATCAGTAGGTTTAGGGCCTAGTAGAAATCCGGTTTTAATTCATTTCAAATACAGAGGGTAACCCTAGACTGCGACTAGTCTACACATCAACTAATCATTTCTGCCTATTTCACCACACAGCCTTCCAGTTAGTTGCCGTGGCTGAGACCTCAAATTCGCGCAATGCTACATCGATATCTGCAGTATCCTGGTTGAGTTAATATAGATTGACTGACGATTCGCGATCGATCTTACAGGCAATGCCGGACGGTTTCCCATGTAGAGACATTCCGATTTGGAGCCCCTGTCTACCTCAGCAACAACCTCTCCCTCCAACTAAAATAATGACCCCTGGCCTATTTTTACGACTCGCTCAGTCCTAGTACCTTGCAATCTAACGAAGCCTTCCCTACTATCAGGAGCGAAGATAATGCGCGAAGCACCATGCCTTGATCAAATCAACAAACAGACAAAAGGCCGACCTTCAGAGAGTTCAAAGCTAGAAACCAAGAGCTTCTACGAGTCTGGTTCGATTCATTCTTGTGCGATACACGGAATGAGCGGAACCATACACTGTGGTGCTTCTTTTGCAATCATCGTCCATTTCGTGGCAATATCATCACTTTCTAGTGCCTGATCCTTTGGTGGACTGGACCTGCATCTTTTCTCAGAAGCACCGAAATGCCATGTGATGCTGTATCTTATCTTACCATGCACTACGGGTATACCGACGTACAGAAGGTGACGACGGAATCAATTTCCTGGGTTCCCGCCCCATGGGATAGCTTTCCCACACCGCAATCTACTGCCGTTGTCTGGGTCGATCGCCCCATCATTATGACCACTCCCAGAGGTTGTTACGGAACTCTACATTAGACTCGGTCAATAAAATGTGACCTCAAGGACACTTAGCAAAACTGATCTCACGGATTATGCAAAGCACACCATTTTATTATAAATGCACATCCCATGACGCAAGATCATGTTATTCTATTTGTCTCATGCCTAATGCCACACACATCTTTGGGTGGCGAAGAACGAGCTGGAGTGGAATGGATCGAGTGTGGGTCGATGTTAGGTTTGAATGTGCGCACATGCGCTGTGGCTAGTGGTATATCAGGGCAAGTAGGGATCCTACTTGAGTAGAGGTGTAAAAGATATTGGCTATCATTGAAGCACAAAAGGTATGCATGGATCTTGATGTCTTTTATTCAAGTGTGGAGTATCATTCGCTAATGGTATTTAATGACCAAACACAAACGCGCACAAAATCATCACAAGCAACACTATTGACCGATGGCAAATGTACCATATTCCTACGATACTGTTGTAGTAGAGCAGGCTATCACCGACGAGCCTGACTCGTACGACACCAGCACATCTCCAACAACATCCACAGGCAAGAAGTCCTTCGACTATAACACGATCACTTCATACACTTCTACATGTGCGTTTTCTTAACTACCATGTATCAAAATTTATATCTCTTTATTACAACATTCCGCTAACAATCGTACCTCAGGTACACCCCGCCGTCGCCTAAGCGCCCACGCGCAAGCCGATGCTGACCGTGCCATGCGTCACACGAACAGCTGGACGCCCGTTGTTGAGCGCCGCCAGAGCTGGAATAGAGAAGATATGAAGCATGAGCTCCACATCATGAGAATCGCTACTATCACGACAGGTCCGGGCTTCACTGAGAAGAAATCGGCTGAGACACCTAGAGTGAAGATGTTGAGGGTCACTGAGCTGTGAATCCTGTGATGGATAAGAGTCAAGCGACCTTTTCCCAGCTTTTATACCAATCAAGTGCAAAACTCAGTGAGGAACAGTCAACCGGCTCAAACAGATTGGCAAAGTTGGCATGTATCACGGAGAGCTCGGATGAGTGATATAAGCTTTTTGAGGATGGATCGTTATGGATACTTGTATACTGGATGGATGATCCCTTGGCAGTGAATTTCAGAATGACGAAACCAGCAGCAGGGCCTATTTCTGGTGGGTCAAGCTAAGCAGCACAGATGCATACGGCTAATATGTAAAGTCAGGCAAAGTTTGCATCAAATGTGCACATTCATATTTGCTCCTCTATTGTAACGAGAATTGGTGAGATAATAATCAACGTTCCTTGTCAGTTGTCACGATACTGAGTGTGGCAATCTAGGAAACTGAGGGCTCCCAACGACTGATGTGGGTACATTATACAGCGGATTGCAGAGCCAAACGAGTATAAATCTTGACTACATGATGACAGTTCATATACGAATACAAATATAAATTCAACAACTTGCATCTACTCTACGTAATGGTTGAAACCCTAAAACACGAGCGAGATTAGAAGTGACCAAGCCCCCGAATGTGTACGGCCGAGCTTGCTAATCATGTTGAAATGAGCATATTGTATTTTGTATTAAAGGAGAAGAGGACTAGCGTTAACTAGCGGAAGCGATTGACAGGGAGACATCCACATCCCAGCCATCAATGGATAGCCATTGATCCGTCAAACAACGGATCTCAACAGCCAATTTGTCTTGCACCACGATTGTTACCGATGAGGCTCACAACTATCAACACCACTTGTCCATTGCATCCCTTCTCGAGTTTCATAAGTGGTTAGGATACGCCCACAGTAATCAAAGTCTCGTCATCGCATCTCCGTGGCTAGCAGCACTCCCGGGTCCTACAAACGAGGCCCATCTGCTCGTCTGTGCTGTGGAAGAGACGCTATTCGGAAGGCCCCATCGGTCGAGAGCATTTCTTTAACGAGTTGCTGGTTTAGTCTATGGCTCGGACGATGCAGGCGCACGGAACCAATCACAGGAAGGACTAGCAAGGACAGGTCGCCTAGAGCGTCGAGAATCTTGTGCCGGACGAACTCATCAGGGAAGCGCAGCCCTTCCCGGTTGACAGTAGAATCACCATCAAGCAACACCGTGTTGTGTACGGACGCCCCTAGCGCCGGTCACGACTCTGCAGGGCCTCGGCATCTTTGAGGAAGCCAAAGGCCCTTGCGAGAGAAGCGGAGAAAATGCTGCTAGAGTTTGCAGGCATGACCCGCAGGAGGGTGAAGATCGGTCCTGATAAAGACGACGCCGCGAGTCTCGAGCGCGGGAAGAAGTCGGACTGTAGCATTTCGACCGGAATGGACTCCCACTCCCGAGAATTCTGCCGATTTGGCGACCGTTCGTTGCAGAGTCATTGCCACCTCTGGACTATGTGGGAGCAAAAGTCGGCTTCGATATTGCCAGCCATAGGCATCAATTTAAGACCTTGATTGTTTTGGGTTCAAGCGAGAGCCCAGGGTTCTGGTGTTTTGGCCTTGACGGCCATTTGTCAGACTTGCCTATCGTATTATTCATAATACCGGTCTTTTGCAGCTAAACATAGATGATCCCACCGAGTGTAACTCGATCAACCGGCACGGATTCCCAACCAGCCTCACGACTAGGAATGGTGGTAGTACGAGCCAGGCCATAACTAACTTTGAAGATTGAAACAGCGGTGACAATACACCAAGAGAGCACAGGAGGATTTACCAGCATCAGCTGTGCAACTGTGTCCCAGCCCCCTGAGGAAAACGAAGCCGTCCAAGTTACCTTTGCGCTTGTCTCCAAGGAGCCACCAGCCCAAGCCTACCCTCGTACTCATCTCACCTGTCGAAATATAAAGTCGAACTCATGTACCAAGTAAAAATGCAAGACAAGGCATCTGGAATAATTCCTGCCATCAAACACAGCTCAACAGACTTTCCCAAGCCTTTCATCCTTTTCTAAAAATGGGGAACCCTTCAACTCCAGCACAACTCCGACCCGCCGTCGTCCATTCTTCCAGTGTTGTTCATGAGAGTTCCACCCTGGGTCACGGCGTAGAAGTCGGTCCTTTCTGCTTCGTGGGACCCCACGTTCAGGTCGGAGACGGGACGAAGCTGCTCTCCCACGTCTCGATCGTGGGCCACTCAACCATTGGTCAACGCTGCACCATCTTCCCGCACGCAACGATAGGGGCTGTCGCGCAGCATGTGCTCGGGAAGGGAGGAGACGAGGCGCGCGTTCTCATCGGGGACGACTGCCTCATTCGAGAAAACGTCACCATCCACAGGTCCACCCACGGCCTCGACCGGCCGACAACCGTTGGCAACGGCGCCTTAATCATGGCCGGAGTCCATGTGGCCCATGACGTCGTCCTGGAAGACGACGTGATACTTGTTACAGGGGTGGGCCTGGCCGGCCATGTCAGAGTGGGCAGGAAGTCGATTGTGGGAGGCCTGTCCGCCGTTGTGCAGTGGACACAGATTGGAGAGCACGCCTTCGTGGCCGCGGGCTCCGTGGTCACCAGAAACGTCATCCCCTTCTCCCTTGTGAAGGGTGACCGAGCGAGGACATTGGGCGTCAACGTGGTGGGCTTGAAAAGACTGGGCTGGGAAGACGCCAAGATCCAGAAGCTGATCGAGGCAATTCCAATGGTCCTTGAGAACAACGAGGTTGGTATTGCCGCGTTGCTGGCAGATGGAATCGCTCGGGATGAAGTTCAGCGCGTGGTCGATTTCTGCAGCAAGTCAGAGAGAGGACTTTGCCAGCCGCCAGGCGTGCCGGGTATCATCAGAGCAAACAAGTTATAGGCTGTTCATTCTGTATTAGATCGCATACGAAACGGGATAGGTAGACATGAGACAGCAGCCTCAGCAGTTGCT
Source organism: Neonectria magnoliae (assembly GCA_037954305.1). Lineage (NCBI taxonomy): Eukaryota > Fungi > Ascomycota > Sordariomycetes > Hypocreales > Nectriaceae > Neonectria > Neonectria magnoliae. The sequence continues at coordinate 78,153 of JAZAVK010000102.1, read as the reverse complement.
GCAGCACGCGAGCAGTGGTCCCGGCTTTCCTTGCGAAATATATCCGCCTTATGTCGGCATTGCTTTGATGAACCTACGCGTTAGCCCCGGCATTGCCAACCCAGAACCGGATCCTTTTCGGGTCCGCCGTCGTGTAAGGTAGGCATTGCATACATGATTCACGGTTGAGGCTCGGCGTGAGCGAAACGTGGCCTTGGCAACCGAGTCATTGGACATTCCCCGAATGTTGATCATCTTCCCGTCTCGTCTGCCACAACTCGCGATAGGCCAGCTCCTCCATGTAACACCCCCTGTTGCGCCCCGGGACTCGGATCTATCCGTTGCGCGTCCGGACGCAATAACGCGGCAGCTATTAGAACCCTTTCCCATGCCAAGGATTGCTTCGGCAATACGAGGAACCCCGTTCTTGTTCCTCCACTTGGCGCTCTCGTAACCTCTTGATTCGTGATCCTAGCCCTCCGGCAAAAGCTCGTACCCTTGTTTTGAGTTCTGGTCAGAGCCTTGGCTCTTGTTACGAAGTCGTCCCTTTCTTCTATCTCCGAAGGCCCCTACCGAAGGTTGGCACAATCCCCGTTCCATGGCTTCGCTTGGGCAAACCTGGACACCCTGATTGAACGTCACTTGTTTTGCCATATCTAGCTGTTCCCCGGGCTCAGGACACGATAGGCCCCAACCCAATGCTAACAATGGCTTCGTCTCTGTGCCTCAACGACGACACCCTGGGCCCTGCTGTGGAAGGATGCCGTGGTGATTTCGACTTCACTCAGCGCTTCGAGAGCGTTATTTTGGCCAGCATCCCCGCAGCCACCTTCGTTGTGCTGGCATTACTGCGTGTTGCCTGGCTTTCTCAGCAGCCCCGGATAGTCGGCGGCGCAGCGCTGCAATATGCCAAGTTGGTAGGACAATGGCCCTCATCAATGTGTGCCTCTGATCGCTAAAGATTCTTCAGGCAGCCAGTTCCGTATCGGTGGCCATCGCGTTATCGATTCTCGTACACGTTACAATACACAAAGGCTATGGGAGGGACGTCTACACCACTGCCGCTGCAGCACTTGGCATCGGTGCCGGCCTGGCGGTTCTGGCCTTGTCGTATGCCGAACACTCTAGAGCTGCCAGACCATCCACCCTGCTGATGGGCTACATGCTCATCCAGATCCTCTTTGACATTGCTATGACACGGACATCTTGGATGGTGGCCCGGTCCGACTCGGCCATCTCCTTCGCCGTTCTTCGCACCGCCTCGGTGGTCTTCAAGGCTGCGATTCTCGTTCTAGAAGCTCAGGGAAAGGCACGGTGGCTGCAATGGGGCTCCAACAAGCACAGCCCCGAGGATACGACTGGCATCTTTAGCCTCGGCACCTACTTTTGGCTGAACCGCCTCCTGCTACGCGGTTACAAAGGAGTCTTGTCCATTGACGACTTGTATACGCTGGGTCGGGAGATGCACTCTGAGCTTCTGAAAAAGAAGCTTCTTGCCCAGCTCGAACAGCTGCCGCACCCCGGGATCAGGTTTGGCCTGGCCAAGAAGCTGGCCAAGGCTCTGGCCGCCCAGCTATTATACCCCATAACGCCAAGGTTAATTCTCATCGGCTTCAAGTACAGCCAACCGTTCTTCATTCGCGCGCTCCTTGATCATCTTCAGCATCCGGAGGCACCGAGAAGCATCGGATACGGCCTCATTGGCGCTTCTGTCTTGATCTATGCCGGAATCGCCGGTTCTCACGCTCTCTATTGGTATCTCCACCAGAGAGCCCTGTGCATGTCCCGCGGCTGTTTGGTTGCCGTCATCTACAAAAAAGCCACTGAGGCCAAGGCAGAGAAACTTTCCGACGGCGCAGTCGTGACTCTTATGAGCACTGATGTAGAGCGCGTCATTCGCGGGTTCACCGGTCTTCACGAGTTCTGGGCAAGCATCGTCGAGATCAGCCTCGGGTTATGGCTGCTCGAGCGCGAACTCGCCAGATCGTTCATGGCATCCATCGCTGTAATCCTGGTATGTGTAGCTATGACCGGCATCGCCGCCAACTACACCGGGGATCGCCAGTCTAGGTGGATGGCTCAGATACAGGAGCGCGTCGGCCTCACAGCGAACCTTGTCTCCCATGCCAAGTACCTTCGTATATCCAGTACCATGGCACTGGTAAGCCAAGCTTTGCAGAAGATGAGAGTTCATGAGCTTCACGCTGGAAACAGTTTTCGCTGGCTGCTTATCGCTACTGCGACCGCCGGATTTATTTCCAACGCCGTCGTTCCCGTCGTCGTCTTTGGCCTCACCTCGACAGACCTCGACAACACCACCATCTTCACATCTTTCTCGTATACGGTCCTTTTGACTGCCCCCCTGGCAACCCTGTTTCAATCTGTTCCGGCTCTCAACGCTGCCTTGACGTGCCTGGGAAGGATCCAGTCATTCCTCGAGGCGGAAGGCCGCCATGACTTTCGACAGTTTTGCTCCCCTGTGGCCCCAGGTGTGGGATTCCCCTTGGATGTACATTCAGAGAGTGATGAGGAACCCAGCAAGAACGCCTGGACACAGCCAGTTGAAGATTCGGTACAAGGCAATCGGGCGCCAACTATTTCCGTCGTCGATGGCACCTTCGGATGGACCAGGGAAAAGATGGCACTTAAGAACATTTCTGCCACGGTCCCGGCTTCACAGCTTACGTTTGTTGTTGGCCCGGTGGGCTCTGGGAAGTCCACTCTATGCAAAGCCCTTCTGGGCGAGGTGGTTATGACAGCCGGGCAAGTCAATATGACTTCGGGCCAACCGGTTGTGGGCTACTGCGATCAGAGACTCTTCCTAGCGAACTCATCGGTCAAAGAGAATATTATCGGATATTCGCAGTACAACCAGCACAGGTACGACGAAGTTACTGAGGCATGCATGCTGCGCCCAGACTTTTTACAGATGACCGATGGGGACAACACCAAGATCGGAAGCAACGGTATCAAGCTCAGCGGTGGCCAGAGGCAGCGAGTTTGCCTTGCCAGGGCCTTGTACCTTGAATGCGATCTCTTGGTTCTTGATGACATCCTCAGTGGCCTCGACACGAACACGGCGGACGAAGTGTTCCATCGCGTGTTTGGCCTCGGTGGAATAATTCGGCGTCGCAAGGTCACTGCGGTCCTCTGCACTCATTCTGCACGATATTTGTCCTTCGCCCACCACATCATTACTCTCGCATCAAACGGCACCTTGGCAGAGGAGGGGAGCTTCTCGCATCTCATGCAAGACAAGGGGTGCATGATCGGTCTCGGGGTGCCAGCTGAAGGGGAACTAGGACCAAAGGACTGTGTCGTCGATGAAATGATGCCAAGTGAAGTGTCCCGAGACAAGCCTGCGTCCTTCTCGGCCGATCTCGAGGAGAAATCAAGACAAACAGGCGACAAGAGAGTCTACGGGCATTACCTTCAGAGCATGAGTACAGCAGCGGCCGTAATCTGTTTTGCCACGGGTCTTCTCTCTGCCGCCTTTCGCAACATACCCACCATCTGGATGAAATACTGGGCCGAAGACGCGCTCCACAAGCCCGACTATTTCTATGTTGGAATTTTCGGTCTGTTCAAGGCCCTTCAGCTCCTCTTCGTCTTCATATTATGCATCGTCGTGGTCATCTGGATGACGACCGAGGCTGGCATAAAGCTCCATCAGGAGCTTCTCGAAGCCGTCGTCAACGCGCCACTGACATTCTTCACCACCACCGACTTAGGAATCGTGGTGAACCTATTTTCCCAAGATATGACGCTAATTGACGGAGACCTGCCTCTCGCACTGCTGAACACGGTCATGAACGGCTTCGATGTTATTGCCATGGCTATGATAATGGCAGTCTCATCGCCCTATGCAGCTATCAGCTACCCTGTTCTACTCTTAGTACTCTATGCTGTGCAGAGATTCTACCTCCGGACCTCCAGACAGCTCCGACTGCTCGATTTGGAGGCCAAAAGCCCGCTGTAGTGAGTTTCCGTGTTGGATCTGGCCTGGAAGCCCCGTGCTGATGATTTGATTTGAAGCACTCATTTTCTCGACACTATCAGTGGCATTGAGACTCTGCGTGCATTTGGCTGGATCGAAACGGAGATTACGCGCAACCAGCAGCTCCTAGATACGTCACAGCGCCCCGCATATTTCCTGGCCGTCGTCCAGCAGTGGCTCTTCTTCACATTGCAGGTCTTTTCCATGTTTGTGGCTGTTATGGTTGTGACGGTGGCCACTCAGACGACGAAGAGCAACCCGGGCTTCGCTGGGGCCTCGCTGATTACGCTAATGTCGTGGTGCGAGACCATTTCGCTTGTCATTCGCTACTACGCACAGCTCGAAACCTCGCTTGGGGCCGTGGCCCGTATCAAGGCCTTTTCTGAAGGAGTCCTCACGGAGCATCTCGAGGGCGAAGATATTCGGCCTCCAGAGCGGTGGCCAGAAAGTGGTAGCATCGAGATTAGGGGCGTTTCTGTCTCGTATACGTGAGTCTCTTCTATTCAACTGCCCGGAGTCCCTCCCAGTTACTAACACCCGGGTTATTAAGCGATGTTAACACTATTTCTACTGTGGACACAACTTGTCAGTCTCGAGGAAATGTCGCCTTGAAGAACATCGATCTTTCCATTCTGCCAGGGCAAAGAGTCGCAGTATGTGGCAGGACTGGGAGGTGAGTTCCGCCTCGACCTACTTCGTGTCAATTCGCCCGTGGTGTTAATACGCAGCAGTGGAAAATCAACACTTATTCTTCTTCTCCTTCACCTCTTAAATCCTGTCGCAGGTTCACCCGGAAGTATACATATAGACAGCGTTGACTTTAGTCGCATTGACCGCCATACTCTTCGGCAGAGGATAATCGCTGTTCCCCAAGACAGTGGCTTTTTCCTCGGTGGCAGTAGCATCAGAGAGAACCTAGATCCTGGCAAGGCCGCCTCTGACTCTGACTGCATTGAGGCGCTACAGGCGGTGCGACTGTCCGAATTCCTAGAGCAGCACGGTTCCATTCACTCTGTTATGAGAGAGAATGCCCTTAGCACGGGTGAGAAAGTGCTATTCAACTTAGGGCGGGCAGTTCTACGACGCAGGATCAAAGACAAAAAATGTGAGGAGGGGAGGTATGGCGGGATCTTGCTGCTAGACGAGATTAACTCGAACGTAGATGTTGAGACGGAGAGGATTATTCAGAAGATCCTCGTGGAAGAATTTAACCAGTATACAGTCGTCATGGTCGCACATCGGGTGAGTATGTTTATAGACTTCTTTGATAGAGTGGTAATGCTAGATCAAGGAAGGGTTATTGAGACGGGACGGCTTTAGAGACTTGATAGTACAGAAGGGAATTTAGGCTGTGATTGGGAACGCAATCTGGAATGATCATCGGACATCTGGGTACCCTAGACGCTAGTTAAGAGTTCGATAGTAAATACGATGCCTGCCATTGCCCCAAACGCCTGAACCAAAACTATAGTCAGTGAATGCGTCAGGCAATTAAGATTTAAACGGGATAAAGACTTATCTGTGCGTAGCCACTGCGCTCAACCCATGGAACAATGGCGTAAGTGAAGCTGAAAGCGAATATGGCTTTCAACCCATTGATGAGGACGATCGCCCTAGTGGCTACTACATAGTATGAGTCCATAATGTAAATGAATCCTATACCTGTCATAATAGAGACTTGGTAGTTTGTGGTGCTAAGACTGACGAATAAAGTCGCATCGGTAGATGCATAATCAAGCTTGGCTGAAATGCCCGGGCGAATTGCCTCCACTATGCCCTGGAAGCTGGCTTGGAGCATCTGCCCCTTAACTTCGACGACTGCAAGGCTGATTTCGCCAGTGGCATCAGGGCCGATAGATTGGCAAGATCCCCGGACGAGTTTCGCGTGAGCAGTGCATCGGGCTTGTGAGCACGTTGTGAGATCAATGTCGTAATGCACTGTGTATCCCGTCGATACCCATGACCAAGTTGGACCAACCACTCTGAGGGCTCATGGGGCCGAATTCCCACGTGCTTCCCAAGCAAGATCCTTGATTATAGAAGCTTCCTATAGAAGGCAGGCCTAACTAGTCATCTTCACGAGAGACGGCTAGTTATATACTGTGGTTCAAGACAAGGTTTTCATGAATTGGATCTCAAGGCTACAGGGAGGTACCCAGACGGGTTGCAAGATCAAACTCAAGCTTTGTCCGGCAAGTGCAAATGCCTCTGCCATTTGTCGGCTTCTGGATGGACGTACACCCTCGTTAATGGAGCTCTTGTGGTTTTACCGGCACGAAGATCCGATTCCTTGATTGCGGCTTTCCAGAATTAACAGGGGTTGAGATCAAACAGCTCAGTCTTGCAGAAACCAATCAGTCTTCACCAGCTAAGGCTCCTAAGCATTAGTTAAATTCAATAGCTTCAATACAGCCCTACACTCTAATCTCTCAAGAGCTAAGCAGTTGCGAGCTGATCAACAAACGGAATTGATAGTGGGGGTTAATCCCTATAGCGCAGGCTATTGCCACGCCATTTCCGTGAGTGGCTTTTCACATGGGACTGGTTTATAAGGAGAGAAACATCCATTTTCTTAACCTGCGCCCTTTCCCTTTTTTGCAAGGCGGTTGCTTCATTCCAACTCACCTTCGTCACTCGTTTTATAACATGCGTTTCACTGTTTTATTCTCGCTAGGTCTCGGCCTTCTTGCCGTTGACTCGGCAGTTGCTGGCCCAGGCCGCCCGGGCGTCACTGGTAGGCAATACAATCACATGGCAGAAGAAGATAAGGGGCTGACTTTCTACAGCTTCGTCGTCTTCCACAGCAGTCGAGTCCACCTCGGTCGTCGATCAGACAACCTCGGCTACAACCGCAGAGTCGTCTTTCACCACTACATCGGTCGCATCGCCCGAATCTTCCACCGAGGAACCAACATCGTCCACTGAAACTACGTCCACCAGCTCTGCCCCCGTATCCGACCCGACCTTTACTAAATTAAGCGCCTTAGTAGCTACATATTCATAGCATACTAGCAGCCCCTATGCTATACACATGCCTTTATCCCTGTAGCATATTACATCCAGTCTTTTTAATATTGATTTAAGTTTGATTCTGAAGAAAATAAAATAAAGAGGAAAGAAAAGAAAAGAGAAGCAGAATAATATATCTAGCCTAGTAACAATAGAGAGAGTGCCTAATATTCCTTCTCTAAAGAGTTTCAATAGCAAGGCCGCTGAGTAAGTACAGTAAGAGTGATCACTGCGCCACTGCTTCAATCTTAGCCTTGTCCGAGTCAATCATCCTCTTCCTGGGCTTTAAAACTGCCCTCCAATTACCCGTGGCAAACTGCATGGTAATGAATTGTCTAAAGTCGATGTACTGGCCGGGTACCTCTTCAACATCGAATCTGGAAAGGATATTCGCAGCAATCATTCTCATCTCCGCCCAGGCAAAGCTGATAACGAGTTAGCATGTGTTTCCCTGGTTTACTCGCCACCTGTCACGATCAATACTTACTTCATGCCAATGCAAGAGTGCTTGCCGGCCGAGAAAGGGTAATACGCGTCTAAACTGTGGTGTGATCACTCGTCAGTAGGCATTTCGACTCACCAAAGGATTAGTTAGGGAAGGATTCTCACTCAGCTGCTGGTGCGTCGCCTCTCTCTTCCCCTTCAAGAAAACGCTCAGGCCAGAAGCGCATGGCCTGCGGAAAGTACTGTTCGTTGCGATGTAGGTCGCGGTAAGATGCCGAAACAACGGTGTGTGGTGGCAGATTGTATCCCACTAGGTTGACCCACTGATCTCCCGTGCGGCGGCCCATCTCAGAAGCAATGGGATGCATGCGAAGAGTTTCCTTGATGCAAGCTTCGAGATATTGGAACTGAGGCTCAGTGCGAACTGCCTTGCTGCTGATGATCTCGTCGTGGGCGTCCAGGATAGGCAACGACTGAAGCAACTTGGCCCGTACGTCAGGGTTGCGAGCCAGTTCGAGGAACAGACAAGCTGTGGTGCCCGAGGTAGTCTCGGAACCGGCAAGAAGGATCTCAGACATCTGGTCGACAATGTCACGGGTGTTCATTGTGGTGAGAGTGTCTGGCTTCTTTCCCTCGTCGATGAGATGCTGCAGTAAGTCACGCCGAGAAATATCGTGACTTTTACGGCGCCTCTGGACCACCGCATCGATAGCCTATAGTTATCAGCTCAAGCCTGTTCCCACTCCCCCCAAGGCGACTCTTGAGACAATTTCACCTACCGTGATCATCTCCTTGGGCCAGTCAAACTTGACATCAATTCCCATCTGTCTGAAGAACTTCTTGACGTAGACAGTCTGCAGAATTACACCCATCTCGTCAGCTAATGCACAGGTCGACGGGATCAATCACACATTACCTGATATCGCTTGCTGAGTCCATCGAAAATGGACCGAGGGATTGATTTCCAGACTTTTTCGTCTACGCCTTGCTCGGCTTCGGTACCTGGGTTGGTCTGTCCAAAGCCCTTACCGAAGGAACATTCTCCCATACTAATTTTGGCAGCCATTCTGTTAGTACAGACTCCACACAAATTAATTAGGAACAACTTACATATCGAGCGCAACGTTATGAAGATCGTCCATAAGGTCCACCTCAAGGCCGTTCCGAGACGAGCTGCCCGTGGACAGACGCGTCTCATACTTATTAAGCAGGTCACGGATCGTACCCCCAAAAAATGTCTCCAAATTGTCGATGTAAGCTACAGTGAACGCAGGTGAGAGGAAGCGCTTGAGTCTCTTGTGAGGCACGGGTCGACTGCAAAGCGACATGGCGGATTAGCGATTCATAAGTGAAACGACGGGTTCTGCCACTTACATCTCTCCAAATAGACCGGGACTATATCTGTCGCGAGAAATCTCGGCATACATGGCCACCTTTGGTAGATCGATCTTGAGCAAGATCTGCTTCATAGCATCCTTGTCGGATATCCAGACCTGCCGCGGCCCAAGGCGAACAATAGGACCGTATTTCTTGTGGCTCGTCTCGGCCAGTTTCCAAATTTTGCCTGTGGCGAAGCCGTATCTCAAGTGCATAGTTGTAAGGGGCGCATACCAAGGTCCTGGGATAAGACGGAGGGGAGACCTTAGAGCTTTGAAGACCTTGCAGAGGTACCGAGAGACCAACAACGAGATGATCACCACAACAGGTATGATGAGCACTCTGTTGTCCTTTGAAGAGGTGAAGATGTGTCTCATGCTGGCGGGAGAGGGGATGATGTGTTCCATCTTGGAAGAAAAGGCGACGAAGTATGACTGGTGAAATGGGAAAGACTTGTGTGGAAGTGAAGGTGGTTGTGTTTCGAAAAAAGAACTGGCGAGTAGAGGCCCTTTTGAACTCCAACTTCAGGATCGTTATCTCACCATCTAGCAACAGAAACAAGTAGGGGATCCATATTCGTGATGCATAACTACGTTCACCCTCTCGGCAGTTGCACTTCCGCCTGTCCGAGTCAAATCCAGGCTGCATGGGCTGCATCAAGGTCGGCTGATTGTCTACCCTTGTCGAGGTGATATTTGTTGAGGACGATGCATCGGATAGTTTCGGGTTGTTGAGTTATAGCATCAAACTTGGAAGATGATGGGATCGGGGTAATCAACCGCCCCAACTCACGGCGCGTGGTATTTCCCATATGAGAACGGCGAGTCTCTGACAGAATCAGAGGTTCAGACACTCAATGACTCCAGCTTTATCTTGATTTTTACGAAAGTTTTGCCAAAATGGTTGACAATAGAACCACCGTCTCTATGGAGCATCAGAAAGGACAGGTGAGTAAAGGCACAAGCACCAAGCATATGTTGTGACTTGAGCTGGCTCGGTGCTTCCATTACATGCCGATACTAACAAACCTAGGGTACCGAAGAACATAGGACCCCCGACATCAAGTCCCTTCGAGATGCCATCCCAAAGTCCTGCTTCACCCCCTCGACATTGAGATCTCTGGGCTATTTGCTCCGCGATGTTCTCATGGCGGGAAGTCTTGTTTGGATAGCCGTCAATCTCATCCCGGCACTCCCTCACCCCGTGCTGCGCATGGCCGCTTGGACTTTGTACGGGTATGCTCAAGGCCTGGTCTGCACGGGTCTTTGGATTCTCGCCCATGAAGCTGGCCACGGCGCCTTCTCCGTATACCCAAGACTTAACGACACAGTGGGCTGGCTTACGCACTCTGTTCTACTGGTGCCCTACTTTTCTTGGAAATTTTCACACCATCGTCACCACATTTTCACGGGCCATATGGACAAGGACATGGCTTTCGTGCCCAAGATGCGTGTTGATCACTTTCAGCAGATGCAAGCGGCCTTTGTGGACCTCGACCTCTTCGAGGACATTCCCGTTGTGCAGTTTGTCCGCCTCTTTCTGCATCAGCTGATTGGGTGGCCACTTTACCTGTTCTTCAACGTATCGGCGGGCAAGGAGAGCTTGCAGAGAAAAGCAAGCTTGCTTCGCCAAAGCCACTTTGACCCTGGCAGTGCAGTGTTCCGTCGCAGCGAGGCATTGTATATCGTCCTATCGGACATTGGCCTTGGCATTATGATTGGAGTCCTGTACTTCTGCTCGGTCAAAATCGGCATCGAGAAAGTCATTTTGGTGTATGGGCAGTCGTACCTTTGGGTCCACCACTGGCTGAGTATGTTATTCGAAGCAGATCATTTCCAAGTTGGTTGACAGGGCCCTATGAAAGCTGACTCGCCTTCCTAGTTGCCATTACTTATCTCCACCATACGCACCCCAACGTCCCCCACTACACGGCGGATGGCTGGTCATTCGTCAAAGGGGCCTTGACAACTGTCGACAGGGACTTTGGTTTCATTGGGCGCCATTTCTTCCACGGTATCATTGAATACCATGTCGTCCACCACTTGTTCCCGTAAGTTGAAAGCTAGCCCGGCACTGACGGAACTGGACCCGGACTCAGAAGTTGCAGGGGTAGCTGACACTTTTAGGCGAATTCCTTTCTACCACTGCGAGGAGGCAACCGAGGCAATTAAGCCGCTTCTGGGAGGGTTGTATTGCCGAGACGACCTGCCGTTTCTGAGACAGCTATGGACAACCTTCACCCAATGCAAGTATGTCGAGGAGGACGACGCAGACCCCGGAACGGTGAGGTGGGCGTCTGAGGGATCAACTAAAGGTTGAGGCTCGGACTCAAGCCCTGCAACTCGGGAACTTTGGGTGCTTGGGTTGGATCCTTGGAGCCATGTGCTTGGTTGGAGATACCATATACGGTGCCGTCAATGAAATTGTCAGATAGATCCTATTTAGAAAAACGCATCTCGGCCATTCTTTGCAATTCCCATGGCATGATTGGTAATTAACGGACCGCCGCATGACTGCACTAAGCAAGGATGGAATTGACGATCGGGGACTCGGAAAAGCTATTGAATCGAAGGAGACCTACCACGCGTAGCACGGATATAGTCGAGGTCTGACAGGCTCGACCCATTTCAACCGGTCCAAGCGTGGGGGTCTAGTTGGGAAGATCTTTCTTTGATAGGCTCGATGCGTGATAGGTCATTTAACCGGATAAGCTTTTTAAATTAACTTTCTTTGCGTGCGGTTGAGCTGGTGACGTGCGTGTCTGCTGATAGCGGCACCTCGTGTCCAGGCTGCGGCCTTAACTCGGCCCGTACCGCCTCACACGTCGTAAACCAAGCTGCTTCTTCTCGCCCACTGTATAAATTCTCGGTTGTCCTGGAACGTCATCGGGGTTCCACTTGTCGACAGTGGCCGCAGCGGGCCCGGGGACAACGGGAAGACGCGGAAACGCCAGCCGGCCTGCGTCGGACAGGTGTCGGCAGAGGTTTCACTTCGACTATCACCGTGTTGAAGGAAGAATCAAGCCGCACGCCACGCCAAGAGAATCCGGACTGAGCATGCAGCACTTACAGAGGCTGCCGGCACACGCTTTGTTAGTCGGCTCCATACTCTAGGTATTCTACGCTTAGTTACTGTAAGAGGTCCCAGATCTTATCTCGTATTTAAGGTTTGATTAGCTCCACCTTTACCCGCACTTCCCGCCCCCTGTTCTACTCTTAGCTAAGAGGCTCCTGCATATTATCTCATATCTAAGGTTTTACTGATCCTGCTTTTACCCGTACCTACTGCACCTACTATGCCCTATTCCACTTAGCTAAGAGGCCCCTGCATATTATCTCACATCTAAGGTTTTACTAACCCCAACTCTACCTACACCCCCCCATCCCCATCTTATTCTACTCTCAGTTAAGAGGCCTGCCTTGCCTGTACGTGTTATCTTAGATCTAAGGCTTAATTAACCATCCTTTACCCGCACATGCCGCACCTCTTGTACGTCATTCCACTTGGTCATCAGGGAAGGTTGTGTCAGGGCCCGGGTCGGCTGACGTCTCATGGAAATGGATGCATCCGCGTGCCTTCGAGTCAACGTTGAAGAATTACATCCAGATATTGCAGAGACATTCGTGGGATACGTGGAATTGGCGATGAATCTGTACGGTGCCCAGCATATGTTAGGGACATGGCATCTTGATATTGATTATCAACCATCTTACTCACACATATATTGAACTACCCTTTGCTTCTTATGCTTTTTCTCCACGACCAGCCTCTTGGGCTTGGGTTGAAACGTATCAAAAGACCGCAATGTTCACCATCCTTCAATAATCTACCGATTATAAGTGTGATAGCTTTGAGATCCATAGGTTCCAATTGCTAATCTCTTCACTCGCCTTGGAGCGGAGTACCTGGCGAATTATCTTCCCAGACTGTGAGACTATTAGCTTTTCTTTCCCAGATATAATAGGTCCTGTACTTACTGGATTTCTGGGAATAGCATCCGTGAAAACAACACCGCCCTTTAACCTCTTGTGCTTAGCAACCCTGTTGCCCAGCCATTCGGCAATCTCCTTCTCTGTCGCCTTGGATCCGGGTGACAGCACAATGTATGCCCTGGGAATCTCTTCGCCGTGGATGGTAACACCGATGACAGCAGCGTCTGCTACCTCGCTCCTCTCTAAAAGCAGGGCTTCTAGCTCAGCTGGCGCTACCTGGTTTCCCTTCACTTTAATGAGCTCCTTGATTCGATCAACAATATGGAAAAGCGCCCCCGGCTGGTATGAATCCACGTATGCAATGTCCCCTGTCCGTAACCACCGCGTGCCATCTATATCCACCACAATGGCCTCAGTTGTCGCCTTGGGATTCTTCCAATACCGCCTCATAACTATTGGCCCACTGATCCATAGCTCGGCCGACTTCTGGCCCTCTAAGACGTCCTTTCCTGTACTGTCGACCAGTCTGGCACTGCAGTTTGGCAACAACTCACCCACGGAGCTTTCTCGTTCTCTTCGTGTCGGATCCCACGCCAGGGCCGAGCACGTCACCTCCGTCATGCCCCATCCTTGCCTGACGAACAAACCCGGCTTGTTTAGTATCCGCTCTGTCTCAGCCGATACATCCGCCGCGAGAGGTGCCGCGCCACACCCAACATTCTCGAGACTGCTGAGGTCGAACTTCTTGGTGGCAGGATGCTTCGTCAACGCAACGAGAATGGGGGGCACAGCTGTCAGGTGAGTGATGCGGAAGTTTTGGATGTGGGCGAGGACTTTAACAAAGTCGAATGCTGGCATGACGTACGTCGGTATCCCCTCCTTGGCGAACCTGGCGATGAAGATTGTCTGCGCGTATGCGTGGTACATGGGCAAGAAGCAGAGGCTTCTGTAGCACCGGGCCAAGGTCTCACAGTCTTGTGGCAACGATGAGACTTTGACTACGCCGACAATGTTGGCGACGAAATTGTAGTGTGAGATCTCAACGCCCTTGGGTACACCCGTTGTGCCTGAGGAGTAGTTTAGGCAGCACGTTGCCATGCGTGCGTCGGACGGCTCGATCCAGGTAAACCTCTCGGCGGTTGACCTCGGAGCGACCAATTCCGTCCAGTGACGGCTGCCTTCTGCGACCGGCTTCTCAAGTTCGTCTAGGTCTGGGGCCGTCGAATCAAAGAGAAAGACATTGTTCGTCGAGAGACCGACTTCTTTAGCTGCCTCCAGCGCGACATGAAGACTGCCCTCATGCGCAATCATGAATAAAGCGCCGCTGTCTTTGAGCTGGTGCGCCAACTCACGTGTGACATAACCTGGATTCGCACCAGTAAAGATGCCACCGGCCATAAGAATGCCGAGAAAGACGGAGGGAAAGAAGACATTGTTTCCAGAAAAGAGGAGGACCCGGTCACCAGGCTTGAGGCCACGAGATTGAAGGCCAAGAGCGATACGCTTAGCCAGCAGGCGGTATTCAGATAGGGTGACGTAGTGCGTGTCTGGGCGATCGGCGTCGATGAAGACTTTGCGATCTGAGAGAGTCGCGGAGGAGGAACCGAAGATCCATTGTTGTAGAGAGCTGTTGGGTATGGGCTCAGTCCAGCGCGAATGAATAGGCATGATGTGTAGGGAGGACAGTGACGAAGGAGTTCTCCTGACGGGAAAGATCAATGGTATGCGAAAGTTGAAAGACCACGCTCGAAAGAAGCAAGACTGCCAACAATGCTTCTGGAGTAAAGTATGCGTTGGAAGTGGGAGCTCAAGGCTTGATTTGGAGGTTCCAAATCGACAGTGGCCTAGCCAACAAGAATGAACAAGAAGCTAGGACGGACAATTTTGTGAAACAAGACGGACACTGGCTTTACCCCCAAACCGCCGAGCGTCCAAGCGTAGGCCACGGACAGACCATTCAGTAGGCTAAACAAGTTCCCGGCATGAAGAAAGACGCAAGATGTCTATCTCTGCATGTTGAACCCAATAATCCAAGTGGATCGAATTTCGTATCTGTAGCTTCGTAAACGCAAAGCGGCCCATCGGCACTTCATGCTGGCCCCGTCGACCGCTCTCGGCAGTGCTATCTACGTTCTGTATGTCAGGCGATCAACCTATTCATAGACTCCCTTCACTTGATTGACCGAGACCGAGTCTACACTATTGTTGGGTGATCGGGTAATGTGATTACCTCATACGATGCAACAATCGCAGCCCCCTGGCCCTGGCTAGCTGGCCCATATCTACACCAATTGGCACTTGTTCCGGGGCTGTATTTGCCTCACCCACACCAAACTTATCACGCATGAGATTTAACTGCCTTTGGTCCATACATGATAGGAATCTGCCGCCAAGCGGCCGAGGCGCGAGGTGGGGGATGTTGCTAGAATGCTCATTGTTCCCTTCTGCCCGAATGCTGACTATTCCATTCCCACCGAGCTGCTTGGTACTATCGAACTTAATGCGATATACTCTAATGCCTGCAGTACTATTGACGTTGACTCGCCAAGCCTGTACATGGATTTCGCACGTTATTTTTGGCCAAGGAAAAGGAGCTTAAAGTCACGTCTTCATCCTGCATCACCTATACCTCGGTAAGTGAAGCCTACAAGCACCCATAAAACACCACAATCATGCCAAACCACCCAGAACCTCAAGGTGCCTGCTCAACACCTCTCTCGGCGCCGCTGACGTTTGAGTTCAGTGGCAGGGCAGCTAAAAATCGCTTCCTAAAAGCCGCGATCAGTGAGCGCTTGGCAACATGGGACCCCAAGGAACCGGAGGGCCGAGGGTTTCCAACCAAAGAGCTAATTAATGTCTACCGAAAATGGGGTGAAGGCGGCTTTGGTGTCATCTTGACTGGCAACATCATGTTCGAGTTCGACCAACTTGAGGCTGCTGGGAATCCAATTATTCCTCGCGGCTCGCCGTTCTCCGGTGAACGATTTGACGCGTTTGAGAAGCTGGCGACTGAGGCGAAGAAGCAGGGAAGTCTAATTATCGCTCAACTCAACCACCCGGGGCGACAAGTCAAGAGCAGCATCCAGATGAACCCAATCTCGGCAAGCGACGTACAACTAAAGGGAAAGGCCATGGGTATGACATTTGAGAAGCCACGCCCAATGGAGAAGAACGACTTTGACGCTGTCATTGCCGGCTTTGCACACGCCGCCGAGTATTGTTACCGCGCTGGGTACGACGGCGTTCAACTCCATGCTGCACAGTAAGCCCTCTAGTGATGCAGTGTCGACGAGTGCTAACCACCTCCAGCGGTTATCTTCTTGCTCAGTTCTTAGCCCCATCAACCAATAGTCGAACCGATAAGTATGGAGGCGGGCTGGCCAATCGGTCTCGCCTAATCTTTGAGATTTCGGATGCCATCAGGGCTCGTATCCCAGATAAGTCCTTTATTCTGAGCATCAAGGTCAACAGTGTTGAGTTTGAGGATGGAGGATTCTCAACGGACGACTGTAAATCCCTGTGTGTACAGCTGGAACGCCATGGCTTCGACTTTGTTGAACTGTCCGGTGGCACATACCAAACCCTGGGCTTCACGCCCAAGCGTGAGTCCACAAAGAAGCGCGAGGCCTTCTTTCAGGAGTTTGCCGATGTCATCATTCCCGAGCTGAAGATCACCAAGTGCTACCTCACCGGCGGCCTGCGAACAGTGGCTGGCATGATGAGCGCTTTAGAGGCTGCGGATGGTGTCGGGCTTGCACGCCCAATCTGTCACGAATTTGACCTTGCCCAAAAGATGTTGACCGGTAAAGTCACGGCTGCAAGAGATTGTCTCATAGACGAACAGAGCTTTGCGCTGACATCTGTCGCTGCCGGGACTCAGTATGTATCTCCCACAACGTTGTCGGATGCAAAGACTAATGAGGATACAAGAATTCGCCTGGTTGGTAAGGGAGAGGAGCCTCTGGACCTTAGCAAAACTAAGGACAGAGATACATTTAGGGTGGCGATGCGACGATGGCTTGAGCTTGGTGCCCTTGACAAGGATAATTCTCGACATGGGTTCATCGATATTGAAAGGCCTAGACTTGAGCTGAGCGGCACAATATGTAGCAGACGGGGAGCGAATTTAGCCTAAATACATGGGTAGTACGGCAGATGGAAATAGGTTTAGCTAGTACAAGACAATGCTAACAGCGTTTATGCTGCTTTGGTTCTATGAACGACCTTGTCAAACTGCAATGGCACCACTGGACCTTGTAAGCTGCCTTAATTCCAAGACTGAAATGCTTGCACCGAGCTTTTTTTAATTTGGGGCTCTTACGAATTTTCTTGAAGTCAAGTTGTATAACTTAAGTTCATGTCCAACGTGATTTAATTTTGTCTTCTCCTGGCTTAGCACACCATGTCCGACAAGCAGTCACCAACAGACCGCAAACCACTCGCGGCGGTCCCTCGGCCGACTAAAAAGTACCGCTCAGAGCCGTACGATCACATTTCGCTAGCGAACTCAGGTTTTGCTGGGACTGACAAAACAGTGTTCATCGTTGGTGGAGGTATGTAATCTTCTTCCAGGTAGCTTGACTTTTATTTGACCTGATTTCCGTTAGCTACGGGGGTTGGCTATGCTATTAGCAATGCATTTGCTAAAGCTGGCGTTGGACGGATAATTCTTGTCTCACGAACAGTCGAATCCTTGAAAAATGCAAAGAGAAGCCTTTCGGCACAGTATCCCAGCCTCGAGTGCCTGGTCTTCTCCGCCTCTCTCACCGACTACCAAAAGATTACTGATATTGTTGAGCAAATCAACGATATCGATGTCCTGATTCACTCAGCGGTTATGGTCAATGAGACCAGTCCCGTTGAGCAGATTCCACTTTCAGCTGCTCAAGAAATTTTTGCAACTAATGTCTTTGGCGCTCTGAACTTGTTCACGGCATATTGTCATTGTGGGTTCCGGGGACCGAAAACCATCATCAATGTCTCTTCGGCCGCTGCTGGAATGCTCTTCCCACTGAATTCCCTTTATGGCGCGAGTAAAGCAGCCACGGCACAAATTATTCAGCATATGGCAGCGGAGCAACAGATGAAACCAGTTGACGAGCGTGTCAGGCTCTTCTCGTTTCATCCTGGACACTTTTACACTCCTCTAGTAGCACAACATGTAGACAAAAATTGGGTTGACTGGGATCAGATAGAACTCGCGGGTGACTATGCTGTTTGGTTAGCAGGCTCAAATAGCGCGTTTCTAGAGGGTCGATTCACATGGGCGACATGGGACATGGACGAGCTTCTCGCTTTGAAAGCACGAATTGAGCAGGATTCAAGCTACTTAACAATAGGGCTTAAGCTATGAATTTAGAATAACGTTTTTCTGCAAAGAGATCATCATATGCGGTTAATTTTCCAAAACTTGACTAGAAGCTAAGTTTGTTAGTATATTGCATTAAGAAAATGAGGATTAGATATAGAAAGAAGCTCTTGATTTCTATGTAATGAGAGTCTCACAGATCGGTCTTACAGACCTAGCTGCAGTCAGAGGCTGGCCCGGGACTGAAAGGTCTAGTAGGGCAACGTGAGGTTCATCAGGTTATTGAAAGGTCCGATGGGCTGTTAGGGTCCTGTCCCAGCGGTCTGACGGACCTGGAGCCCGGGTCTGGTCGTCCAACGATCCCGATTAGGTCTGACTATCCGGAGCTTGTCAGGGCCCCCGGCAGCAGCCCGAACTCTGACTCTGGGGCCGGAATGCTGGTCTCAAGGTCATCCTATGATTTGACACAGAGTTGCGTATATAATCAACAGACCAAAGGACTTAAGTAGCAGAAGGGATACGAACACGGAGGGGAGCCTTTTATCATGTAACGAGAGTTTCTTATTATACTTTTTGACAGCGGCCATTTTTCAGAGGATATTCCTGCGGATTGGGTGAGCGCAGGGGACTTATAGGCATTAGAAGTCTTTGATGCGTCTTCACGCCTTGTACTAAGGGCTCGAGTCTAGTCTATGCGAGGTCAATTGCTCACTGGGTTCTCTCCTAGACCAGCATGACTCGTCCCAGCCGGAAGACGACAACGAAGACGATGAGAGTCGCGACGACATGACGGAAGACGTCGCCGGACATGAAGCCCACGAGTCTTATCCGCCGCCGCCACAGCAACAGCAACAGCAACAGCAGCATCACCACCACCAGCCAGACTAGTACGGAGAAAACGCTCGACGACCGCGCCGACAGCTCCGTTTCGCCATAGAAAAGGCAGAGGAGGAGCCAGCGGACGGAGCCGCAGAGTACCCCGAATCACCGTCTCCCGGCGCATATGGGTGGCCAGCTCGACTGGGTGCAGACGCCGCTGCCGCCGTACATCAAGCGTCTACCGCGCCCGGGCAAAAGGACATCGACTACCTCGCCGACTAGGACGCGCTGACATTCCCCGACGACGAGTTCCGCGACGAGCTGCCGCGGACGTACGTGAGAATCATCCACTGCTTCATGCCGGCGCTCGGCCTCGACTGCGAGAAGCAGCTGTTTCAGGTCCTCATTTGGCGCGCCAACATGATAGCTCCTTTCCTCATGTTAATTGTCGATGGACCTTTTGCGACAGTCAAGCCTCTAGGGTAGCCCTCTCACGGCCAGGACTAACACCACTCTTCAACCAGATTTCAAAAGTCACTGTGGGCTTATAATAGCCTCTTTAATGCAGATGTTTACGACCTTACACTGAGTACGTGGCGAAACAGTCATTCCAGACTCAAAACCATACCGGGTGTCAGGAGTGCCACTGTCACGAAACAAGCCATTTTGAAGAATGCGATACGGTCGACGTACCCTACGTCAAACGCCGTTCTCCAGCCGAAGACTTAGTTATGTGCATTAGAGCGAATTCGGCCGAAGGTGCCCCAGACCCTTGCTCACCGACATCCTTCCCTCGAAGATTGCGACAGAACACGGCAAGAAGTTCGGGCCAAACCCGAAGATAAGAAGAAAACCAACGAAATGTAGGACAACAACAATGATGCCAGCAGCTGCGTTGTGCCGCGCAGGAGAAACAAACGCGGGTGAGGTCGTCGTGGGACAGACACGACATGGCGAGGTGCTCATTGATTTCCTCCCCAGCCCGCTGGCATCAGCACCAGCACCAGCAACCCCTACGAGGCCGAGTCTTTTCAAAACCTTGGCCTACCGGAAGAGAGCACAGCCTTGGTGCCTGGCCTTAACCCGAGTGCCACGGACTTTGACATGGACGTGTTCAACGAGTACGTCGACATGGTCCTCTTCATCTATTACAACTTCATCCGAGTGGACGCTCCGGGGCCGGCATGGTCCCACAACGCATCCATCATGGAAGAGGAAGGGTGCTTCCACGTGCCAGCAAGGCCAGCAATGGATGATTTCGTGAGGCTGTTCTTCCTCTACGTGCAGCCCTTCATGCCTCTGATCGACGAAGGCCATTTCTGGAAAGTCTACTCGGCCGGCGACTCAAACGACCTTGGCAAGTATTCGCTCTTTGTCGTCCAGGCACTATTGTTCATGGCATGTCCAGTAAGTTGCCTACGCATCTCGAGCCAACACCTCGCCATTTTCGTCGGTTCGCAAGGCCAGGGCCACCTTTTATTCTCGAGCCAAGGTATGTGTATACCATTTCTGAGGCCGAGCTTCGGACCAGCCACAATACTCACCTTCTCTTCGCAGGCTTTATTTGACAATGACTGTTGCCGCTACGACGTCTCTAAGGCCCAAGGCGCCCTCATGTTGACATACCACTACTCCAACCACCTCAGCGAGCTTATAAGCACGTACTGGCTTGACACCACCATTCACTTCGCCAGCAGAGCCGGCGCTGACATACTCACCGACGCCTTGCCCCCGAGCCAAGCGCGCAAGAGGCTGTGGTGGTGTTGCATCCTACGAGACAACATCATGTCGCTGGGGCTGCGGCGCCATCTCAGCATACGACGTCTAAAACACGTCGACTGTGAGCAATTTGCCTTGACTGGGGATGACTTCGAGAATGAGATCTGGAATCCGCAGGTCTGCAAGCCGGACGAGAAGCAAATTCCCGTGCGCCTGTTCACGTCACTCTGCAAGCTCGGAATTGTTCTCCGAGATGTGCTCGAGCTGGTCTATTCCCCGGAAGACGATGGCTGCCCGAGGGCAACGGTGAAGAACTGCCAAGGCGCCAAGGCAATGTTGTCGAGGCTCGACTTGTAGTTCCAAGTGGTCCACGTCAAGGTTCAGATGCACGCATCCAGTTACGAGGACCACCAAGAGTTCATCAAACTACTCAGCAACTCTGTCTATATGAACTACCAGTAAGTCGGATGACTACGTTGGGATGCGTCGCCCTACCATGTCGGATACTGAAAGTCGCCAGTTCCGCACAGAAACCCGCGCCCCAGAGCGCGCGGGCGATATAGACTTCCCGACACAGCAGTCCCCAGCGTCTCAAAAATTGGCGAGCCAAGATCTCTTCCGGGGCGTGGTTGTGGGTGATCAGCGCTGCTACCTTTGGCTCACATTGAGCATTGAGTACTCGCTCTGCCACGGGAAATTGCCCAAAATTGTCGACTTCCCCAAATGTATACAGGGAAATGCCAAAGCCATCCTCGCGGGGCGATGCTGCCGGGCAGGGGGGGGTTCGAGATGTTCGTGGAGCCAATGATGGCTGCTTTGGTCTTCCGGCGTTTTGTTCTTTGCGTCCGCTACTTGCGTGCGCTACGAGGCGATGAGATATGTTTGATGTGTGGGCGCCTAGAGCCGAGACTCAATATGGTTCGAAACAACGAATAATCTCGTCATCTGGTATGGCGCCTCGATTTGCTGATGATGGAAAAGGAGTTCTGCATGTTGACTGGAGCACTGTGAGTTTGTGCCCTTGTAGAAAAGAAGAGTATCCACGAGTTGCATCTGGCTTTGGAAGCTCCAACAGGGCGCAGGATCGCCTTTTCCCGGCAAGAGAATGTCTCATGCATAACCACGACTTACACTTGTATTAAATCTGGTTTTCTTTGCTGCATCACCAGAGCTGTCTGTAATCTGGGCCACAGATGGACTTCGGCCTTTATGCTGAGTCTCTCATTAGGACATTTCTTGCAACAGATTGGCAGGCAGTTGTGGTGTTTACATCACTGGCGACATACTCTGACACAAAAGGCCAGTCACAACACCTTGGCATCCTCGGCTGAATCTCCGCTGGATGCACTCCAATTTCGCGTTTAGCAGGTCCTCTGGCAGAAGCAGTTCCCATAACCCCGTGTTTCCCGGGTGAGAAACACTTTGCCGAGGGCTACGTTTGGGCCAAGTACCTTTACTCGTGAATTGCCCAAGCATGGTGCGCATGAGCGTTTGTCAATACTCTGGCCTTTATTAATATTGCATGATTGAATGCGTGGATCTTTAAAGTGATACTCGAAAACGCCAGGTTCGCGTACTTGACGCGTGAATTAGCATTCAACCAAGACAATATCAGCCACCGACGGGTGTTACCAGCAATAGAGTAGCAGACTACGACAATGGCCACCTTTTCGACTCTTCGTTTCCTTTGCCGAACGGGCTTTGGCCAAAGGAGACTTACAGATGGGGATGCCCGACGGCCTGAACTTTGAGCAGGCTGCCACCCTCGGCCTCGGTACCATCACCGTGGGCCAGGGCCTCTACCAGAAGGCTATGCAGCTTGATTTGCCGTCAGCCTCGCCAGAGAAGAAAAAGGAGAATGTGCTCATATACGGCGGCGGCACTGCCACGGCAGCTCTGGGGATACAGTTCGCCAGACAGTGAGCGACCAGCCACACACCAGAGTGTGAGCTCGCGTAAGGAAACATGTCATGCTAATTCGTTCTGTAGATCGGGCTACTCTGTTGTTACCATTTGCGCTCCCGCAAATTACGACTACGTCAAGAGCCTAGGTGTGGACCTCGCTCTGGATTTCCAAGAGGAAAATGTCGGCGCCAAGATCCGCCGGTACACGTCCGACAAGCTCAGATTCGTTTGGGACACTATCGAAATCCCGCCCACGGCTCAGATTTGCGCTGACGCACTCACGACCCAGTCGGACCTACAGCCTGCATATGGCGCCGTCAATCCGTCCACCTGCCCCAGATCGGATGTCAAGTCCACGTCGACGGTCATGTACACCGTCTTTGGAAAGGCTTTCGAGTTTGGGCCTCAGCACATGCCTGCGAGCACCGAAAACCACGAGTTTGGCAAGAGGTTCTACAGGATTGCGGAGGAACTATATGCCAAGGTGAGTACATCTCCTCAGCAGTTGGAGAGATACCGTAGCGCTAAGCAGTCCGTCTGTGCGATTAGGGCTTGGTGAAACCACACCCTCATACTGTCGGAAAAGGAGGTCTGGCAGGTATTCCTCAGGGCTTGCAAGACCTGGAAGATGGAATGGTTCGAGGCGCAAAGCTTGTGTTCTTGATAGAGCAATAATACGGGAGAAGTCGCTTATCCGCCTTTTGCATGAATAAGGCTATTTGGAGCGAGATATATAACGCAGAGATGCACAGCCTTGCTGCTGCCCAACATTCTTCGTCGTTCACAGACCCAATGTAGCACCCTTGGTCTCCGTCCATTCAATCCAGATGATTCCGCAAGTGTGATCTAGGGTTCTGTAACATCCAAGTCCCTCAGGCCGATATGCCGCGGAACTCACCGCTTACGAGTACTCGCCGGAATGTAGATACTGGGCAGACCACTCTTTACTCAATGTCGAGCGCTAATGATCAGGTGCATGATGGGCGATTATCCTCGGCAAGACCGTCCTCGGCTACTCGGCCATTTCAGAGCGGCGAACAACGGATCCCTCTGCCAAGAGACCACACTTGGCATAATTGACGGCAAGTAGACTACGTTTCACCGCTCGCCATCTCGTTTGTTGGCGCACCATCTTCAGCCTTGCCAGTCACCTGAACACACTGTAGAGATGGCAGACGGGCCACCTCTGAAGGGCATAAAAGTGATTGAGTTTGCTGGTCTCGCTTCTGATAAGGCAGTCCAACACCCAGATGCGAACAAAACCCACAGCATCTCATACTTCCTTAGGCCCGTTCTGTGGACAGTTGCTGTCCTCCTGTGGCGCGTCCGTCCTGCGCGTAGACCGGCCAGGGCCGGCGGGCAATGATGTACTCACTTCTCACAACTCCTCCATTGTCTTGGACCTACGACTATGAGCAGAGGCCACTTGTCCATCTGCACACATCTCCGGCGTAGCCTGTCGAAAGTCTGTGGCGTGGGAAGACGATGAAACCAGGGGATAGAGGCCGACAAACCTTGAACGACTGGTTCGGCTGTGTGGAAAACAAAGATTACACCACGGGAAAGGGGCAGGTACTCGCCATTCTAGATAAGGGCAAGCTATAGACATATTTCGCACTTGTGAGAATGTTTGTCTTGGGGCACCAAGAGTGTTCTCTCTGTGCCAACATGGCGAGAGACTTGTCTGGGCCGCATTATCTTGTTGGTTGGTGCTGAGCCTCATTGTCTGTGGTGCAACTGAGCTATGGATAATGGCGCTTCATAAAGTGATCACTTTGATCCTTTGAACATTGTACATAACGTTATGTAGTACGCCGTATTATAAATCGAGCCCTCGGCCCGATAAGCTTCCGAGGTCGCCTCGCCTCTAGCATTGTTCGATGGCGATTAATCACGCACGAGTATAAAGAAGCGGGGTTAATATATATATCATATGAGTGGGCAGTGCTTGCAACTGCTAGTAACAATCTACCCTGACAAAACGACAAAGGCCAGCTCGTTGTCTGATATACGCAGTCGACGCATCTCCACAGACAAGATGAGAGTAGCGCTTGTGGGCGCCACAGGCGAGACGGGGACATCAGTTATCGATGGTCTTTTGAAGTCGAGCGACGGTTTCGTAAGGACACCCACCATTCACCGCCCCCGCGAGTTCAATGCTGATTGGAGCCTACAGGACCTGACGGCTCTTGTGCGCCCCTCTTCGCTAGGCAAGCCGGCCGTTGAGGAGCTCAAGACTCGCGGCGTGAATGTTGTTTCAGCCGATCTTCAAGGACCCCAAGAGAGCCTTGTTCGGATCTTGAAGGGTATCGACGTAGTGATCTCTACCATTCACTACCAGGCCCTTGGCGATGAGATCCCATTGGCGACAGCCGCCAAAGCCGCGGGCGTAAAACGATATGTGCCATGCTTCTTCGCTACGGTCGCGCCCAAGGGGATCATGCATCTCCGGGATGTCGTGAGTGCCGCGAACTTGATATTTGGTGCTGACATGTGCTAAAAGTGTACAGAAAGAGGACGTACTCTGTCACGTCCAGCGACTTTATCTGCCTTATACCGTCATTGATATTGGCTGGTGGTACCAGATTGCGCTGCCACGAGTTCCCTCTGGCCGCTTTGATTATGCCCTGCTGGCTCCAATCAGCTACATCTTTGAGGGGGGGGAAACCCCCATTGCCCTGACAGATGTTCGGGATATTGGGCTCTACGTTGCAAAGATCATCAGCGACCCAAAGACCATCAACCAGAAGGTCTTTGCCTTCTCAGAATGCTTGACCCAGAACCAGGTCGTCAAGTTGGTGGAGAAGGTTTCAGGCGAGAAGGTCGACAGCGCCAAGGTAAGCGTCGGCTGTCTCGCGGCTTGCCAGACCTTGGGAGGTGTCTCGTGCTGACCAGACCTATCTACAGTTATCAGCCAAGGAAATCGAGACCAGCCTGTCAGATATCAAGCGGAAGGATAGCGATCCCGTCTCGCAGATACAGGCGATGAATGAGTACTGGTACTCTTGGGGTGTTCGTGGCGATAACAGTCCGGAGCATGCGAAGTATCTCGGGTATCTGATCGCCGCTGACTTGTATCCTGACTTGAAGGGACGCAGCCTCGAAACATTTGTCCGAGAGGTTGCAGACCAAAAGGCGAGAAAAGTGTACAGTCAGTAAAAGGGGGACGAAGGGGGCAATGTACATTATAACTACGTTAGTCTGACTTAATTTGGTTCACGCCGCCGCTAACCTTTACAATAAACTTCTTTTTCTTTCTTCTTTATAAATTACCTAAGCTTAAAGTAAGCTTAATATATCCTTATACTATCTCTAAAGAAATTAAGAAAGTATTAAGATTAAGTTATAAAAAGCTCTTAATAAAGATATACTCCTAACTAAGTTCTTTAAAGTATATATTATTCTTATAATAATAAAAATAATAAATATAAGTATTATAATTAGCTACTTCTTATTTTACTTCTATACTATAATTATTATAATTATCCTAAAGGCTAATAAAACCCTAGTATAATAATAAATTATATTAGGGTAATATATATAATAAGTAAGCGCTATAGTTAAGCAAGTACTATACTTTTCCCTTCTATACCTAACTTTTTATTTAATTAATTAATTCTTAATAACTTATAATATTAGCTCTTTCTATTAAAGCTAGAACCCTTCTTACCCTTTAGACCCTTTAAAATAACCTAAACCTAAGTATCTAATATACTATAAGGACCTATATAGTTAATAAGTAATAATTATATCGCTACTAGTAAGGTATCTAGTCTTAATATAATACTATCTAGAAATTATATTAGCTATTTAATCTAGAGGAAGAGATTCTTATTTACTTTATTCTTAACCTAGATTTATAAGGATTTCCCCCTTAGCTTTATAGTATGAAGGAAATAGCTAATTAATTACTTACTAATTATAATACCCTACCTATTAGTATACATTAGGCTTTAAACTTTATTAAGCAATACCTAGACCTTAAGATATGTTTTTTTTAGAAATATAACTATTAGAGAGCTAAATATAAAGATCTAATTATTATCTATAATTAGTTTTAGCTTATAGTAAATATAATTATAAAGTATAGTATCTAATTAAATAATATTTATAACTTTAATAAGACTAGCTTCCTTATAGGTATAATTATAAGTAGAATAATTATTATAGGTTTAGAAAGGTATTTAAAGCTAAAATTAGTATAGCTTAGAAACTAGGAATAGATTATAGTTATTTAAGCGATTAATATAAAAGGCTAGGCAATCTAGCTATTTATTATTAGTATAGGCTAATATTACCTTACTAATTAGTACTAAGAAAGTAACCTTTTAAGCAATTAGGCTATTATAATAACTTAAAATAGCTAGACTAATAATAAAACTAGTCTTAAGTAGCTTAAGCACTTTAACTAGTATATAACTAATTAATTAATTAATTCCTATTATCTCTTAATCCTTAATAGCTATAAAAGTTACTACTCTATTAAATTTAAAAGATATTATAAGGAAAAGAAGATTATCTAGCTTTATATACTATCTTATTTATCTTATCTACTCTAGCCTCTTAACATTAAGTGCTTTAGTATGCTAAAAAAGGCTTATAGTTAAGAAATAGAGTATTTAATTAGATACTCTATTATCTATATTTTAAAGACTAAGTTCTTTCTAGCTTTCTATACTATATATAAGGCTACTTACTATAATAGAAAGAAATATTAAGGGGGCTTTTAAAGGAGCTAGTCTTATTCCTCTTAACCTAGAAACTATAGTCTTAAAGCTTAATATATAGCTATAAATACTAACACTAGTTAAGAAAGCTTCTAATTAATTAGCTTCTTAAGCATTAAGGACCCTAAAGACTATACTAAAGGCCTAATCTTAGTCTAAACACCTTAAAAGATAGATTAAAAGGCACTAAAGTAGCTCCCTAGAGTTAATCCTTAAAGCCCTAAGGTCTCTTAAGAAGGGAATAAAGATAGTTATACATTAGGTTACCTTATTAGCTACTAAGAATAAAGACCTTTAGGAGGTAAATAAGATACTTAGTTAGCACCAGAGGGCAAAAAGGACCTAACTATAGAAAAGAGGGGTTATAACGGTAAAGGAAGGAAGATAAGTAATTAATCAAATAGATACTAATGCGCAGGTAGTGGCCGAATCATTGCGGAGTGGTAGTCAAGGAAGGTCAACGCGACCGGGTATTCAGCGTTATAGTGTCTACGGCCAGCCCGGCCATAATGCAAGGACTTGTCAGGTAGTGATTAAGACATCTAGGGAAGAGTATAGCGAGTAGTTTTAATTGATCAAATGATTTATGGTGTTTTTATTGCGATTTCTATAAGAGAGGTTAAGAAAAGTGCGGCGCTTGCTTGACTGCGGCGCTTGCTTATCATGTACGTTAGCGATTAATATCCCTACTTAATAGGCATCAAGGATATCGCAGTAGGAGTCTGCCTTTCGAATATGCTTCCTTAGCTCGGTTAACTCAGTGCCCGATCGTGTCTTCGGAGCCATCCCCGGAAGATCCTCATACGCCTTCCTCTTACATTCCCAAGGCAGTTTCATTCTTTCCCAGTGCGTATGCTCTAAATTGTCTAATAGCTCTAGATTATCTAATGTCGCCGGCGGATTCACGTCGGGATCTTAATGTTGGGAAGTAAATTTGCGACAACCACACTCGCTGCAGCGGCGCAGGTCCTTGGATAAGCGGTCTCCGGGCAGCTTATAGTTCATCGGCAGAGCGATGCTGGGGTATATGTTTATAACAGCATAATACTAGCAGAGGTGAGGGCTGATCAGTTTCCCAGGGCCGGCAACCTTGATCGCAAAGTTAATCTTTTCTTGCTCAAGCCTTTAAGGTGATATCAGTAGGGACCGGTGGCCACTACGTTAATTGCATTCGTTGCAATTCTAATTAGTAGTGATAAAGTCCTTAAATTTCTTTGTGTGATGCATTTTAATCAAGATCCAGAGTTTAACTCCTATCAGCACCAGGTTAATAGAACGCAGACCGTGAGGAGTTATGCCCTCGATGCAGCTCAGATCTTAGTGAAATCGGTTTACGCCTAAACCAATTTGCTAATATGGACGATGCAAGTCGGCGAGATCCGGGTCTCCTAGTATCTCAGGCCCTGGGTGAAATAGTTTCGCTTCTGGGATATTTATATGACCGTAGAAGTATGGCACGGGATCTTTTGATGGATTGCTAAAGAAGTCATCGAGCTAATTCCTGACTTCCTTGGCGGTCGGTATCTTTTGGTTACTGGAAAAGTCCAGCCATTTGAAAAGGGATCTGCGTTTCGAGACATAGGCAAATGCCCAACCTTCGCCTTCTGGACCA
Source organism: Neonectria magnoliae (assembly GCA_037954305.1). NCBI lineage: Eukaryota > Fungi > Ascomycota > Sordariomycetes > Hypocreales > Nectriaceae > Neonectria > Neonectria magnoliae. Next base: position 49,325 of record JAZAVK010000102.1, on the reverse strand, counting down.
GGCTCAAAAACACTAGCGCTAAATTGACAATCGACATCTTTTGTGTCTAACTTGGTGGGGTCAGTAGGGGAAATGGTAATATGGATCTCGTTGTTAAAACCGTCCCTGGTGACAATATCTTGAAGCTTCTCGACCAGTCCTTCTCCTATATCGCTGGTTAGCAGGGCGAATTCTGGTGACGAGTCCGATGCCGAGGTAGCGTCTGGTGATGTTAGACGTGTATGTGTGGAGGTAGGTGTTGATGAGGTGTCTATCGTGCTGCTGTTCTGGGAGGTGTCGTAGACGCTGGCTTCTGCACCGGTGGAGGGCATCTGCTGTGGATGGGCTACTGCTTCACCGGACTCGGCCATGGCTGCTTCCACTCGGACTTGTTCATCAGCTACGGGTCTGTCTTGCCTATCATCTGGGCCCGGCTGATCGTCAGGGGGGAGCCTGGTGTCAGATTCGCCCTGCTGCATGGGCGTGTCCTCGTTCTCATCTGCTTGGGATCCTTTAGCTGGCTTGCCTGGCGGCGAGCCCTGATTTTCTGGCTCTGGCTCGCAGTCTCGTGCTTCCTGCTCGCCTGGTGTCGCCGAAATTCCATCTACGCTACTGCTCTTGGATTGGGAATCTGCCTGCGGTGTGACCGTCTTGACCTCGGATTCAATCGCCCGTAATGCTTCCCAAAAGGAATTCATGAGGTCCATAACTACCGTAACCCATGGCGGCTCCTGGGTAGCGTGGTCTATCTAGTTCGGTGTCTCAGTAGATCGTGTGGAGCGTCTCTTTTGGGGTATTTGGGCCGATACAAATTTCTGGAGTTGGGAAAACTTTGTGTTCAGGTCACTCGTCTGCGTAAGTAGCAGTTTGAGTTTTGCTTCAGAAGAACCGGGTCCAGACATGATGTCGCTGAAATTGAACCTATGAGAAGTTGCGAAAAGAAAGGTCAATCGTATCTCAGGACGGGCCACTGTGTGCTGTCTATGTACCAAGCATCCGGTGCTTATCCGACCCGAGCACGCGTGATAGCTGTCGATGTATCACCAGGTGCCGGCGCATACAAAGGCAATTCAGCTGACCTTTGGTTTTGTCACTTCTTTTTCTATGCCTGCACGCATCTGTATGAGGTTTTCCGCCTTCAAGCCAATAGGCTGGTTTCTTGTCGTGGGATATCTTGGCTGCAAGGGAGTCAACCTGGTAGGACTTTTGGCCAAGCTCCGCCACTCGGCGGTGTCCGTTCTCACCAGTTTCCACCAACAGCCACAGCCCAATCCTCAGAAGCTATGGTTATGCATCATGAGAAGTACGTATTCGTGTATGCTTGAGCTCTTAGCGAGGGACGGAAGAATCACGCTGCCTCTCTGAACTATTGGTGCCACGTTTGTCGGGGCGCAACCACATGTCGTTCAACGGGTTAGGCCTCAAAAGAGGCATCTAGTCGCCTGAATATCCTCCTCCTTCTATAGGTCTAAGACCCTGCACTTTAGCCATCAGATATGGTGTCTAAGATCAGGGCGGTCCATCCGCAATGACCGTCTTAGTGGAATGGACTATGCCCCAGGTATTAATCCAGGACAGCGGGGCTCCGTCCAGTCCGCAACTCTTCCAAACTACTTCGTCTTATTAACACTGCCATGATTTTACTTTCTCGGATCTCTCTACACCCTGTCCCCCATACCAGGATTTGACAAGATCAACAGAAAAGAAAGCTCTGTCATCATTAGCGCGAACCCGTTTCTCGATCCCATCCTGAGTGTAATGCTATTACAGCTACACTACACTATTTCGAACCGAATTCATGCCCCAAATTTCCTGATGCATGGATAACTCAACGTCGTCCATCGGCATGAATCTTTGACACAAGCTTACACTAAGCGGGGCCTATAATGAGCCTGCCTACGATTCTGTCACTGGAGCACATTTGAGCAGATGTCGGACCTCCAATGCGAGATCCACGACAGGACTGTCAGACAAGATGCAGAGTCACGTTATTTCCCCAAGACCAAAAGGCGCACTAGAAGAGCAAAAACTAGGGATAGAAGACGAGGCAGAAGGAAAGAACCAAGGAGAAATACACGACAAAACGACGTTCCAAGTCCGAGGCCAGGTGGTCATGACACCCAACCCAAACATTTCCATGGTATCCAGGGAGTTCAAAAGGGTCAAAAAGCCTTTCAGTGGACTGATCTACCAGACAATCAACTCAAACAGATCCTGGAACGCGAGAATAAGTCATGGATCGAGGACACAGGCGGTGAATTCACCAACCAGACGTTGTTGCAGCGCTTCACCGAGGATGCTCCCGAGGCATCACAAGGCACGATCCAAGAAGTGAGAGAAGTATCTTCGTTCTGTGGTGTTCAACCGCTGCGAGATTTAGAGCTGGGCTCTGAATCTTACAGGGTTCCTTCAACGGAGGTCTGTCTTGACGATCGCACCACGGAAGGCTGTCGCTCAGATCGCCAACGACGCCCAGGGCCAATATCGATGCGCGACCATTACTTAGAGTTAAAGAAACCGGTAAGAAGTTTGGTCTCGAAAAGGAAAGAAACTACTAATGTTCTGCATAGAGATTCCCTTTCTATAATCTGCACGATGCGAACGACGAAGATGCTATTGCCGTCAACGGCAACGCAGCGCTGCCTGCGCCTCTCCAAAATGCTGACCGCCGCATCATGTGACAAGCCCGCGTTGCCGATGTAAAATACGACAGCTAACGCATTTACCAGTTTTCACACAGATCTCAATCCTTGGGGCGCCATGGCTTTAGTCTCTACAGCATCAAAGAGAGAAGCGCCAAAGGTATACAGCATGATCAGCAGACATCTTGCCTTTGAAAGCTTCATTAGTGTTTGTAACCTTGGCGTGAGTGCACTCTCTTTGCCGCAATATTGGCTGTTTTCACAACCCTAACATTAACTCAGTCATATCACATCCCCTCCTATCAGTTCGAGTTTGATCTACCTTACTATGCTTGGAGAACCACGGAATCCAACATGAAACCAGACGATGCGAAATCGAGAGGCCGGGATAAGCCGCTTCGAAACGTGAAAGACTTGTCTTTTCTTTCGGCAAACATGACTTCATTAGCTCATACTTCTCTAACCGACTATCTTTGCGAGGCCCACACTTCTGTACTCATATCAGCGATCGATCTTCGACGAAACATCTCATATGCGCTTGTAGACGCGTATTTTGATGATGGAGAGAAGCGAGAGAGTGCCAAGGATTACTTCAATTACCCAGATCTCGACAGTGATAGTGACAGCGGGGGTGATGGCGACGACGACGACTATGTGGAACACGATCTACTTCAAACTGATCCTCTTACCAAGGGACAATTCGACGTGAACACGCCTCTTCAAGACCCTTGGAGGTATTTCTGGGCAGCGTTGAAAGCCAGAATAGAGGTTGTGGAAGGAGAATGGAGGAACGTGGTGAGAAACGCAAAGGACAGGATCGAGCGATATGTAAGATTCGTTGCCATTTCTTCATGGTTGCCTCATCTTCGAGACCTTGGCTTGTACAAACTGCGATGCTGACCGATTTGGTAGATTGATACAGCTCCACTGCACCATCCACTATATCCTAGTGTTTCTTCCAAAGAGCACTGTGCCTGGATCCGCAAAACGAAGATGCTCTTGGGAGGTCTGACAGAGACGTTGGAAGGGTTGATTAGGGATTGGGAACGATTTGAGCCTCACGAGGCATTCTCTAAGGATACAGTGGCCCGAGAGCTTTCTGATGTGCATGAGTCGTTTCGGAGACTGGAGAATTGCGCGTGGAAACTGAAATGTTTACAAAAAAAGTGCAATGACTTCAGCGAGGTGGTAAAGCGCGCCTTTCAGAGTCCCATGGTGTGCAGACGATGGGGCTAACTTGTGGCTGCACAGGTGACTCTTTACATGTCAGCGGAAGCCAACCGAGGCTCTGAGACCCAAACCTGGTCCGCCAACTTCAGTGTTACAGTCGCCGCTGTCATGCTATTTGTCAGTACCTCTCTCCTCCTGATACTAAAGCCTAGGTGGTGAGCCCGTAACTTACTTTCTCGTCGACTGCTTAGTTCATCGGACCACTTTCACTTTCCAGCGGCATGTACTCGATGCAAGCCGAAGCACTTCCGCATTTTTTGGGACCAGCAAAACTCTCATACCTTGCCTTGACGGGCAGTCTAATGGGCATAGCATTATTTTTCTCGCTGTTGATCCACTTCCGCCACGTAGGCTTCGCCCTCTGGCGCTCTTGTTTCCAATTTGAAGCGTCAACAAAACGTCAGAATAGCCAGATCTTGGAGGATGAATGAGACGGAGTGGGTATATGTTAGAAGAGCAGAGCAATTGCAGCGAAATAGGGGAACTTGTGGACGCAATACAATACACTTCTTTTCGTCCGAACTTAACCTTGGATGGGCGAAGAAACAGAAACAAACTCCAACTTTTAGAACAAATAGCACTATTTAAGAAAGGTATCTTCGCCATGGTGACATCACGCGCGAAGAAGCGACGTGTTCTGTGATCCTCCATCCCCTTAAGAGGACGTCCAGATCGCAAATTCATCTCCAGCATTGTTCAAACTAGGTCTTAAAGCCGTATTCTACTCTCTGACAACTGTCTTTTCGACGTGGCAATAAGAGCATCGCGGAGTTCCGCAAGCCGGACAGGAGCTAGTAGACACTCTCATCCCGGTACATTGACAGGCACAGCAAGTCCAGAGGAATACCGTGCGTTTCTTCTTAGGCCCCTAATATGACATTAGACCAAGTGGATCGAGATAGGAGCAAGGACAAAGATCAAGCCTACGCTTTCGCGGGTTGGGGGGACAAATGGTTCTTCTTGATCCGAGAGATGGTTGTCAAACTCCGTATCAAGCCGCGGACACTAAAAATAGGGATGTCGGTGCGGCTCCAATGCGCGATTGGATTGATGACTCACGTGACTCGAGCTCAATTGGAATGTTTGTGGGTTCGAGGAGAAAAACATCCAATCCTGTGAAGAAATTGATGGCATAATGAGATTTTCGATGGCTAGTCTTCCACAGTGTAGCACGAAGAGACAGGGGATGGTGGGGCTTGGGGGAAGTTGCATTCAACAAATGTGAAGAGGTGCCCCAACACCGGGAATGGCGAATAGTTAAGGATGGCGGCTCGCATTCCATCACTCCCGGAGCGACCACGGGGCTGGTTGAGATGGGCAATATTCACGCAAGTGACACGGTCGTGTCGCCATGGCTGGGGCCCAACCTCCTCTTTGTTAGAATCGATCCGGTTACGCCGGAGCCCGAGTCGGCTTCCAATTTTTTCCCTGTCTTAAAACTACCAGTTATTCTAATTGCATCCTTCCTGAGTATCCATTGCCGAAAAAGAGCAGCGAGATGATCGACACCCAAAACTGTGCAGAAGTGGGCTCTGACACCTTACAGCTTCGAGGAAGCTCGAGTCTGGCGCAAGGTAAATATTTGTCCAAGTATAAGCTGCGAGATGTCTCTGAGTGTGGTGAGACATTGCAGCAGAGTACGTCGCACATATCGTCAATCGAAACCGTTTTCAGCTGGATCTGTAAAAGCAGTCAAGAATCAAGGTGACAAGTTGAAAGACCTCAAAGTGAGCGAGGTGGGAGACGGAGGCACTTGAAATATCATCGTGCCAGTTCGTGAAACAATGAGTGTTCTCGACCATATGGAGATGGCGTGACGTTGGTATGTAATAGATCGCTCAAGCAGAGGCAAGGGTCGACGAGAAATGGACAAGTGGAGAGAGCGGACGCGAAAATGAGGGCGAGGGAAGCACTAGCATGCCAATAAAATCAAAAAGACCTCGCCGGTTTTGTTACTATTCAATTCAGTCATCTTAGTGTAAGCCCTGAGGACCCAAAGCCGTAGCAATCGATATTTTATAAAACCCTACGGCTATTCCTGACACCTCCGTTGTGTGGTCTACTGGTCTCACTCGCCTGTTCGATGATGGTTCGTCTGTGCAATCTCCATGCCTGCATTCCTTAGGATACCATGTCGCTTAGGCCAATTCCCAGCTAAGACACCTATAGGTGGGTCAATAATTCGCTAATCCTCACAAGGATAAGACATATTATCATTTACTTTCTGTCACTATCCCGCTTAGAACACGTATCCCTTGGCGGGATCACTGCCATAGGGTCAATATCGCCATCTTGTATCGAATACACCACGACGAAACCTACGCTGCCATTCGTCAGATATGCGCACATGACATAGCCATAGCCGACCTCATAGTAACTGGGCATGTTATGTACGAGCCCAACGTACAAATGTGTAATCTCCCCCTTATCGACACCGACTATGACATCCTAGATAGCAGAAAGTTATGGAGACCAGCAAGAGCATCCTCGTCATCCCCTCCTCACAAGAAGACCTACTATCGAGTCTTACCTTACTACTCCTTGTACACTACAAACAAGAAATTACCGTCAGGAAAAGCTTGCTCTCGAAGGCCCTTGGCAGCGTGAGTGCCGTGGTTACGGAAGCCGCGCCTATCTACCTTGGCTCCGATGGACACACAGCCACTACCATCCACAGTCAGCATAGCTCTTGTCTACGATCCTCGCGATGTCGACTCCTCGCCTCCCGCGATTGGCCATGCACGGCAAGATCATTTCACACGCATGGTCGCATGGAAGACCAGTCACCCTCTTTCCGAATCTCGATCCAACGATGATACCAGAATCACCCAACGTCTCCATCGAGTTGAAGCCCGCAAACCCTTGTGCTTATGTACAACATGCAGGAATCGGCGGTGAGGATGCATATAATGAGTCACCGCCGATTCCATTCTACTCGAGCTACATGGAGGCCTCTTTCAAGCTTCCCGTGTTGACACAAAGGTTTACACCCACGTTTCATTCGTGTTTCATTTCACGGGCATGCTGTGTCAAATTGGATGTTTGTGTTAGTGGTCAGTCCATTGTATTGAGTGTCCCTCTCCAAATTGGCATGCAGGGATAGCTTGAGAAATTGCACTCTCTGAGGTCCGTATCGCTGAATCCATCGACTCTACTAAATGCATTCCAATTTCAGTGTGCCTGCAGCCATCTCGTTGCTTACTCGCTCGGTTACGCCAAATCAGAAACATCGGCCAGAAAGCATTGCATTGGAGGCGGCTAGGTTAGGTATCAAGGCACACATGCGATTGTCCAAGACTCAACCCAACAATAACCAACTGCATGTATAACACTCCATCACAATTAGTGGGCTAAGCGCCTGTTGGCCGTAAGCATAGCGTGGCAAGGCAACGTAATCCAGGCGGCGGGGTTATACGTCCCATTTCCATCAAAATCCTCACGTCTCCTGCTCTCTCTCACCACAAGATTGTATTTGGTTTGCATTCCAAGACAAAATCATAGCCAAAATCGGCAGGAAAAAAGGCTCCACGTCAGAGAGCGACCTGAGCCAGACCGTCACTGTTCTACCATCAGCACCTCCGTCTCCGTATGTATCCCTCGGCCAGAACAGCACACGCCTTATAGGGATTCAAGTGGCCGAGAAGATTGACGATCCTCTCATCTGCGACCTGGTCGAGGTCGCCTTCTCGGCAAAGCCCAAGTTCGAAGCGCTCTCGTACATGTGGGGAGAGGGTCCAGCCGAATCTAGCATTGTCATGAACGGTATGGACTTCAGCGTCACACAACGTCACAAACGCAATGATGGTCGTCGCCTTTATTGTTATCGGGAGCATTGATACACAAGTAACGCATAACAGAGATTCTTACTACGTTATTGTTGTCTTATCTTTCATCTTCTTCGTCGCCTTCTGCGGCCTTGGCCCATTGGCGTACACAATCGCTCGAGAGATGGCTGTCGGTGTCAACCAAAACAAAATCATGTCAACCTCTATTTTTATCTTCTATTTCACTCCTTAAGTCATATAATTCACTGCGCCTTATCTATATTGCGATGCTGGCTTGGGTCCCATGCTCGCGTTCATCTACGCTGGAACAACAGGTCGAGATCTCCATGTTCTTTTCAGAACATCCCTGTAGAAAGTGGAAGACGCACGAGTATCAATCTGATATTGAAGTTGCACTTAAGCATGAACAGATCACAAGCCTCAACCTGGGGAGGAATCGGAAACAGCATTCGAGCATCGGGAGGATAAGAAATAACTATGGACACACTACATAGGTATTAAATAGCGCCCCATCATAATGCAAAGCTCGTTCTCGTGCTAGTTCCCTAGCAGAAAGTCCTTGATAAAACAATCGCTCTCGACCTCGTCCCATCATACCATTATGTGACTGCGTATGTTGTATGTTATACGTCACTTAGAGACTAAACCACGCTGTGGTTAGAAAAGGCTAAAGTCGCATAAGATAAACAGCAGCTACAGGACAAGAGAGCTAGCACAACTTTTAACAGAAGTTTAAAGTAGAGGTCCCTACATGGATAGAGTATATATCATAGAACTTTATCGTAGTAATGGCAGCCGATATGAAGTCCAAGTTCGCCTTGGTCGCCGGGTGCTTCAAGTCGTCCATTTGACGTCGACAAACTCGAGTACCTGTCGCTCGAGCAAGATGGACTGCTACTCTGCCCGCTTCATGTTCGCTCTCTAGTCGCTTCCTTGACCAGGAGTTGAGACAACCCGACATTTGGTATTAAGCCTTCTCGGAGCAAGGGCTTGTTGCTCTTTCGTCAGTCCGAAAGCACGACTGAATCTGGTTGACCCATTGTACCATATGGGTCGTGGTGTCTATCATCACCTGACCTTCGTCCTTGGGCGTACGGAGGAACTTGTGAACATCTGGGAAGGTGAAATGAGGCGACTCGATGGGAAACTCGTAAATGCGCGAAAGCCTGTCGTTGAGTGCCTCGAGGAACCAGACGTGATGATGCATTCGCGGAGCAGCCGGGTTAGAATTTTTCTCTGCCTTCTACGGATAGAATAGATAGCGTATTGTAGCAACTTGGATGCCAGTATTCCTAGTGGGTAAATGGCTGGTAGTATCTCCCAATCTCGCGCTTGAATATAGCGGGAGGTATCTCCAGGCAGCTTGTCCAGTGTCGTTATGACCAAGTTGAACATAGCCAATCAGTACTATTGGGTATCAGCCCAACCGTATGCCTTTAGAGTGCTAGTTGACCACGTAAGGGCGATACTTTCATCATCAATCTGCCTACTAGCCATCCACTCCTAGATTGGAAATGTTCAAAGAACCCCAAAGAGTGACGAAGCGACTGATGGGAAACTCCGGTGCGCTGGTCAGATAGAGTATATTGAGCATCTGGCCCTCCACCTCCGGTTTCTTTCCACGAATGGACGGTTGTCTTGCTTCGCCGCCATAACGAACTCCATATAAATTTGGTCGGTACTATCTGGCAGGAAAAGGTCTCGCCAGTTCACCCGTAACTGAATGCTCAGAGTGAGAGGAAGTGCATCTAGCGGCATGTTAGCTACTTCTGGCGCTCCATATTGTCGTAGACTTATGTATCCTAACCTTGATCGTAGAACTTGCAAATCCACCAGAGCTCCTTCTCAGGCAAACCAGTTCCATTGACATATTCCTGCAGTGGTACGACTCGATGCTATTCATTAATGACCTCTGGCTTTTCATCGTTAACGTACAGCCAATACTCAGACAGTTCCACATCCCCTACAGCAATGGCTTTATAACCCTCTTGCTACCGTTTTGACTCTAGGTGCTGGGTCATATTGAGAATAGCCTGCGATCTGCATGACACAAAGATTAGTTAATCATCCAAATGTTTTATTATCTCCTCTTGTAACTGCATAAATCCGCCGCTTATCCCTTCGCCATAGAGTATATTGATGCAAAAAATGCCTAACAGGAAGTAGGCTATGTCTTCTGTTCAAGTTGTGTCGGCAATACTTGCCGAGTTGAGCCTGTATCTCAAATTGTTTGTACCGGCTCGAGGGGTGATGTTGCCTAGAGTGCTCGCATTTGAAGATTCAGGCATCGACAAAAGGCAACTATCTATGCCAGTGATCCGACTGACAGGGGCGACTAACTCATCTCGACTGGAAATGGTTGACCAGTCGGGCAAGAAATGCTAGCTTTGATGGTGATAAGAGTTCTTAGAGAGTCTGTCCTCTGGTAAACTAATGGCTCATCTCAAAGGGAGACGACTGTCGGGAGAAATCAATAACTACCCGGACTTTTAATGACAAGCAGGTTCAGGCATAATGGTGGCATTTTCAGTTTTGCAGACTAAAAAGTTGATTGCTTGAAGGACTGGTAGATGGCTCAGCCTCATATGGGGTTGTGTCCCACACAGGGTATTTACCTCAACCCCCTTCTACGCTGAGTGAGGCTTATGAAGAAACGATCAAAGCACCTTCGGTATTGCTTGTTGATTAATATTGTGGTGCCGATAGAAAAGTTGAGAAGCGAAGATAAATTTTTTTGGTTTTTTTTTTTGCAAGGGCTTGTGGGCGTCACGAGACGAGTTTTCAATATTTACTTCCATACAGGCAACGTAGAATTGAAAAGATGATAGTTCAAGTAGTTGTTATTTACAAATACATAGCAGAAAGTCATGCATCCTGGAATCCACTTATTATGTACAGTTCATATCGTCGTTGCATTCATCATGCATATCATTTCCTTGCCCCAAGCCGGCTTCTCTACGCAAAGATGGACTCAAGAACTAAGTCCAGTGCTTTTGGTCGAGGCTTGGGGGGGCCCTTCTCCAACGGTGCTGCGCGCGACGGTGCGCTTTGTGCAGTGCTGTACTGGTAGAGGTTACGGCCTTGGTTGCGGACATACCCGCCAGCAGCCGTTGCGCCTCCAACGGCCAGAAGGACGGGAAGAACCCTGGAATTTGATTAACATGCGTGAAGTTGGTCAAAGCGATCCTGATTCTTACTTGGGACCGACAGAAATGGCGTTTGTAGCAGGGAGCATTTGGAAGTTATGCGGAGAGGTTGGTGTGTGTTTGTGATTGCAGGGATGACCCTTGTGCGCTGTTATCGACGACGGCAGGCGTGATTGTAATGGTAGTTACGATATGATTGTGTGATGATGGCAGAGATATTGGGAGGAAAACGGTGTATTATATAATTGTCTTCGACCCCATACTTCTCGTGATTTCGAGCCTGGCTGGCGATGTCGCGTGTTTACGATTGCCAGTGGCGTGACGATCACCATGTGGTGGCCGTCATCAGAGTCAGCCCCCCCCAGAACTAAAGAGGCTGGCCTGATCTGACCACTAAGTTACGGAGACTAGGCGCGGCAGTTCCCGACCCGCCCACTGCAAATCGTCACTCTCTCTCACATGATTCAGCTCTCCAGTATTAATCACGTTAATCCTTCCTACCCGCGTCCCGCTGGGCACGTCCCAGAATGATGGAATGTGCTAGCCGTACCACTGCGCCACCTGTTAAAAAATACGGGTCTGACTGGGTTGGCATTTATCAGTGGTACCTGGGGTAACCTTGACAGAATGACCGGCTTCCGGGATATTCTCGCCTCGCCCACCCCCGGGCCGATCAGCACACCAAGGCGAAGCATCTGATGCTACGGTGCATCTTGAGATGACGCTTCCCCGCGTTTGACATGTTCGACTTGTCTGCCAGAAAAGATATGAGTGTGGTTGCAGTGAAGTTGAATCATACGAATCCCGCATTTGTGTTTCGGCATATAGATAAAGTGGCCTCATCTGAGGGGCACATAGCCGAAGCCTACCGTGAAGAATAGCAGACCACGGTTTCAATACCGAGACGTATCTACCAAGTAGCACAGATCACTGCAACTCAAAGCAACCACGGCCAGGCTATGCCAGGCTACCCTATATTAGCTGCCAGAAGAACGAACGCAGCACGGGAACACTATAGACTAGTACAAAAGACGAGGTAGTGAAAGTTTTAGACTTGTGCTTGCAACGCATGCAGGGGCTCCTCTTCAGCTCCTCTACTATGATAAGACGAGCCCGAAGCAACGATGTTGCAGCATGTAGAGACCCTAGGAGATTCATCAAAGTGGCGAACGTCGCTCAACTGTTCCAGCTTCCCTCCGCTGAAACCATAGGCGGTAATGATAAGTGCTTGTAGATTCTCAACAGAGAGGCCTTCCAAAGTTGTCATCTTGACCAAATGCCTCCGTCTAGAACTCTCAAGCGGCGGCGGTCTTCCGGTAGCTTAATCCGACTTCGAAAGCTGGTTTCGCGGATCATTGGGATCCAAGATTGTAAAGTGGCAAAGTAGATGTCGAGGACCTCGTCGAGAATCTCATCCATTGATTCATCGTAGAATACGTCGAAAGCTTTCTCGGATAGACGGTAGATGGAAGTATCGTGTGCTGCAAGCTGGTTTTGTTTCCTTCATTTACGAGAGCCAGTGCTGCTATTTCAACGAGTTGATTATGGTCGTCTTGAATTCGAGACGATAAGATTCTGGTTTAGTCGGTATCTGGCAAAATGTGCTCGTTGCCATTCTCGACATGGTCGTTACCAAACAGAACTCTCTCGACTTCCTCTGTGCTACATGTAAGCTATTGTTCGTATGGTGGGCGTAGTGGTCCCTGTCATAAGTGGTTTAATCAATATCTAAACGTTGATGAGACTGTTCAAGGCAAGGCAGTGAATGCAACAACCGCTCTCAGAACCGCTTTAACCTTTCTAGAAGAGTATTACCTACCCTACCCACAAAGCCCAGGGCGATTTCGACTTCGACCACCTTTTTTTTTTTCTTTCTTTCTTTTTTTTCCCCCACATCACTGTCCAGTCAAAAACGAATTTTGTTAAATATCTATCAGGATGTTTGAACCTCGAGCAAACGCCTGTCGTGCGTATATGCGAACTCGATCATCGGAGCATCATCACCAACGATGGCTTCATTGAATACTTTGTGGCTGTCAAGAATCCAGAAACCGGGGAGGCTGCTCTCAACTCGCAACACATCTAACTGTGGGCGGCTTCTTACTTTATTATTTCAATTCTCATTCAAATGATTGCACCTGTGGAGGGTGACCTTTTTCTTAACTGTAGTAAGGCATCTCCTCATCCCGCAGCACATGCTAAACCAGATGGTCCAATATCGTGGCTTCTAGTCCATCGTTATCAGAGTCGTGGCTAAAGGTATGCTTCGAAGCGGCATGATGGAACATAGAGAGCTAACTTTAATAGTGTGATAAAAAAAGTAATCAAACTATAAAGAGTTTAGAATATAAAAAGATTATTAGCTTTTTTTAAGATTTAGCCTTTTTAGCTAGTTAAGTTATTATAAAGTATTTATTAAGATAGTAAGAATTATATCTTATATATTAATAAGGTATATATACCTTCTATAGTATAAAGTTTTCTATCTTATTATAGTAAAGACTTTTATCTCTTTAAGCTAATAAGTTAAAAAGATAAGGATTTTTACTACTTATACTTTATAATTTAATTTAAATAAGCTTCTCTAAGCATAAATAATCTCCTTAAATATATTATTTACAAATTTCTAAAATGCTTTAAGGAGGCAATTAATATACTCCTCCCCATGCATAAGATTTAGCGACATAAAGCCACGCTTTCCTATATTAATCGCCTGGCTCAGTATGTAGAAAAACAAGGCGTCTCTTAGGCGAGCCTGGCCTGGGCCACTAAAATGCAATCCAACAACGCTGCCGAACCCTGTCGCATTAATGAGTTGAACGCGACACTTAGTCATAATGGAGTTGACTCCCTCTCTCAGTTTGTCGCCGAGGCTGTTCGCCTTGAGGATCTTCTCCTGCGCTAGAAGCTTGGCTGCGGCAATACCGGTGGCTATAGTGAAGACATTATTGTTGCATGTTCCCGAATGGCTCAAGGCTGACTCCCGGCGAGGATCGAGAGCATCCATGAGATTGGCGCGTCCACCAAACACGCCAAGAGAAGGGCCGCCGCCGATGTATTTGCCGAGGGTTGTGATATCCGGGAAGATGCGGTGGTGGCCTTGCAGGCCGTTGATGTGCAGGCGAGGCGTGACGACTTCGTCAAAGATCAAGACGGCGCCCAGTCTCGTGGCCTCGTCGCGGAGGAACTGGAGGAAGGCGGGCGTGCCAGGGATGACGCCACCAGCGCCCTAAATGGGCTCCACGATGATGGCCGCTATCTCGTGGCTAAGCAGAGGCCTTGTGTACTCAATGTCGTTGAAGCGGCCCAGTACAAAGTCGTGCGGAATGGTTGTTTGGCTCGGTTTGATACCGAACCTGATGAAGCCGCCGTGGTAACCATTTTCAAATGCCAGGATCTAGTGGCATATAAACCAGAATCAGCAACGGGCGGGATATTTCACGGGGAGAGTGACGCCGCTACGCACCTTGCTCCTCTTGGTGACTCTGGCCGTTAGTGCAAGGGCCATTGTGTTGGCTTCTGTGCCCGAGTTGCAGAACCGAGCGCGTGTTGCCGCCGGGAATATGCTTGACGGCCTCTTGGAAGCGGCCCTGCGACTTGGGGTTGCCGAGGATGAAGTCGCGCATGACGCGGGCGTGCATCTGGTCGAGCGAGTCGACCCACGACCAACTTGGCTCGTCGACGGCCGGGATGGGACGGTCTGCCTGCTCGACGTAGAAGGCGGCGAGTCCTCTGCTCCTCACCCGCAAAGCGCGGGTGCCCTTGGGGAGCCAGAGGACGCTCCCGGGGGAGACGTGGAACTCTTGGCCCGAGTCCGCATCTTTCCAAGTTGCTTCACCTGCGGAAGCGTATTAGATGACATGAGATTCGGGATGGGCAAGTCCTTGCATGGCCTATTCGTACCTGAAATAATGTACTTGACCTCGTTGTTCTCAATCTCCGTCACGGTTGTGTTGTCTTGGAGGTCATCGGCATTCCAGATGCCCAGTATCAAGGGCTGGTCGGTTCTTGTGTGTCTTGTATTAGTCCGCTAGAATCCAAGGCAGCTTGCAATATGACACGAGACTCATCCTGCTCGAACAAACTCGGAGCACTCGCCCGCGTCGTATCTGACGACGGCGGGACGTTCTTGACATCTGCCACCACCCTCATGCGCGGGGCGTTGACGGGTGCACTCGCCGAGGCTATGGTTTGCGCAAATGTGATATAGGGCAGGTAGTAGTAGCTGTAGCAGGACGGAGTCTCTTGTCTGTAGAAGCAAAATAAGCCCAAAACATGTCTTTGCTTTATACCACCGGATGTTGCAATCGCTTGAGTCAGAAGATGTGGCCGAGGGTTCTTTTCTTCCCGCAACTAGGAAAAAAGCCGGCGGTCGTTTTAGTGTGATTTTCTCAGACCCGGTCACTTTGGCTATGTTAAGTCTAACCGTGACGTACAACATCACACTAGCTCTTTGCCAATGGCTTGAGTGATTTGCCGCCGGGCGTGTCTGTCTGCTACACCTTGGCAGTTGGTTGGAGTAATTTCTGCGTGAGAAGATCAAAGTTGCCGACTAGAGAACCATGTGGACGGAAAAGAGGCTATCCCAATAAGCGAGCTTCTCAAGGCCCAGGTGAGACTCGCCAGGACGGGCTCTGTTGCGCGCACACGTAATGCTCAGCCTCTCGCAGCGGATACAAGGCCTGCCGCCATCGCATTGCAATTTCTGTATCCCGAGGTCAGACCGCCGTAGCCACCCAAGATGAGATGGACACCGGCCTAGTTGCCTGGAAAGGTATAGGGTAGTTCCATCGGCGTCGGGGTCATGGTAAATCGTTGCCCGACCATACACTTGCACTGCCGCGTAGTTCCACGTTGGGGCTATCCTTCCAGTAGCTGGAAGCGTCTTGGTGTAATAGTTTGGTGTAACATGGTGATGTTTTTGCGAGGTGAAGAGAATTGAAATCTGCTGCTCAAGCACCACACTACTTATTTCTGTTTCGCTCAAAGCCTGGATCATCGCTATTGCCTCGGGGTTTATGGCCACGCAAAACACCAAGCTCATCCTCATTGTTCTCGTCCTCGATATCGAGAAGGAATGGGATATGTGTGGATTGAATTAGAGGATAAGCTTCAGAAGCAATTGCAGTCGTTAAACTGGCTTGCTGTACCTTCCATATATTCAAGGCGCAGGCACAAAACGGTCCCCAGCAAATAGGCGCAAGCCGATGGGAGGGCCACGGTGATCAGATTGGCAATAACTGCGAGCGAGAAAATGATGGAACCGGCCGTCGATGATAGACCAAACAACAGAATCATGATGCCGCCAGGAACGAGTTCTTGAGCAAGAGACGGGAGTTTACCGCTTAGTTTTGTGTCTAGTGAAGACATTTCGGTATTCTTTAGTGGATTTGTGTAGGCTGCTTGATGAAGATGCACTCTGTATGAGTTGAGTATCAGTGCCTTGATATAGATGAATTAAAATCCCATTAGATTGGAAATAAGTTTATAGCAGTGCTTAGGCGTAGGTTTGAACAATCCTACCTTCTCTACTTAACATCACAAATATCCAATCGACTTCAGCAAACTTCCCAAGTCTAAGATGTCTCCTTATACACTGCATAACTAATATCTAACAGACTCAATCTATAGCTAAGAGGAACCGAGATTTTGACCCCAAACCCAATGGAAGTTGGTACCAATTTCTACCCCATTCTCAGTTTCTTTAGTAACTGTATCAACCAGAGAATTGACCTTTTCCTCGGTCAGATCAGGACTCATGACTCCAAGCTTCAAAAGACCATTGAGATTCTGTGGCATGTAAAACAAGGCCATCTTCGTTATAATATCGATCAGGTCTGGCCTTCCCAGTGTAACGAAGACCTTTTCATCAACATACTTGAAGCCGGCTTGTCGGAATTGGTACGGGAGGAGGACCGGACACCTAAGACCAATTTAGCAGCTTACTCCGGAGGCATATAAAATACCAAGGTTGGTTTTGGGGTAGTAAAAAGTCCACAACACACTTACTTCGGATCACGTCCCAGTTTGACAGCCGCTTCAGACTCTATCCTTTTCCACTCGTGAAAGGCTTCCGAGTACGGATTGCTGGCGTATCCGTAGGCCCCAATCTCAGACCAGAATAGGTAGCCGCCTGGCTTAAGCAGTGTCTTCAGGTTTCGCGCCGCCAGCAACCACTCATCCTTCTTCAGTGCCGCGTAGAGTAATTTTACGTGCACGAGATCATATTTGCCCAACATCTCTTCCGGGAAGGGTTCCAAGACGTTACCTAGTTGGAGCTTGACGTTCGCGGGCAGCGAGGACGGATCGGGGAACTTGCTCGAGTCCATATCGAATCCATCCAGCTGGGCTTGCTCTGGAAGCTTCGGTGCGAGTTCTTTGAGAAATATGCCGCTCCCGGTAGCTGCATCGGCGACCCTGGGTGCTGGGATTCTTTTCAGGTGTTGCCAGATGAAATCCGGGAATTCGGCTCCCATAATGGCTTTGAGAACACCATGTTGAAAGTCGAGGCGCTCTCGCTCTTTGTTTGCATCACCATGGTTGAGTGTATAGACCGAAGGCGACATTTCGAATGTTTTGTGATTATCGACTTTGGGCCTAATAGTCGAACCACGGCTCTTTCCGAAATTTCAAGACGAATCGAGAAATGATAGATATTTAACTACAAACCCGCTCGCCACGATAAGATCTAGTTGTTAGAGATAGGCACTCCATGACTTGTTACGCTTGTAAATGCTCACAACGAGCTGTGGATCCGTCGTGGGTCATAACTTTAATTATTGTCCGAGGTGGACCCGTAAGGCCTAATCCTTTTCAAGTTATAGCTTTGTTATTCGTCCGTAGCAGCTATAATAAAGAAACCGGGAAAACATTACATTTATTTAAGGTTCGAGAGATTCCATTGTACTATTTTATTATTCACTATCCGCCCGCCTACATTAGCGTATAATAGGGAGGCAGAAACATTATTTAAAAACTTGGAGATTATGCGCCTATACTACTCCTCTAATAAACACTATAGTGTAGCGTTTTAACTATTCTAGATCCTAGACTATAGTGCATTGAAAGAAATTGAAATGATGCATAGGAGTTATACTGATACTCTGCTTCAGTGGTAGTATACTTAATCCTCACCTATGCAATTGAAAGAGAAACACAAATGATTTCAATATGGATATTTGTCACCTATTATCCGTGCAAAATAATGAAATGTACCTTACTGTAACTACTGCAAGAAGTGTCAGTCCATACTATGACACAGTTGATTTGGTAGATTCAATGTAAAGCAAGGGTAGAGTACTCTGAACCGTTGTAATGATAGACAAAAGATAGCTCGTTCCATTCTCTCACTTCTTGAACCTTAGGTTACCTCCCTCAGACAGGAAAATTAACAGACGTTGGGAAGTAGCCGCGGACCACCTCTTGCCTTGCCTTGCCCTTCTCCGCCGAGTCTCTTACATCCACTACTCACTGTATTTTCACTAGTCTAACAACCAAGCAAAATAATAACCCTTGTGAGCCAGCATGGATCCATAAACCCTAGGCTCTCATCAGCTAATTTTCACACTATATGTACCCTTTTAATGATTTTCTAAATGCGATTTCAAAGTGGAGGTTTAGGGGATGACACAGTCCTGATTTCTTTCATCTACGAGGGAATTGACTGATCATCAATTGAACATAAAGTGGCTACCGTGTTAACTCAAGGCACCAGTATAAGGCTGACTGTTAGCTGGTACCATGGCCCATTTACAATGGAGTCATTAAATGCATCTCGTTGGTAGTTGTGAACAGCACCAGGTGCCTTTGCCTTAAAGTGCTAAAGGGGATCCTCTATCTGTCTAAGGCTTGTCTTTACATGCCCTTTAACTATTTTCACTACAGCTGCAACATGTGCTGAATAGTCATTCATGAGCTCTTAGTTGAACTTCAACCATAAAGTTAAGATAGGGGTTTCAAGTTGCGGATAATTGGAGAGAGTGGATTCCTCTTTGTACTCACTGTGAAGCTAGACTAAGCATATCACCAAAGGTGCTAGCCTTCCCATCGGTATCTTTCGTAGTAAAAGAAGAGATTATAAGAGCATAGGTCAATATATCTAAGCTAATCCTTATGTAAAACTCGAGAGAGTAGATATATGTACAACTGAAATCCTATAATCGGAATCTTACATCTACTAAGTCATTCTAGATGGGAAAAAAACTTCCCATGTAATATATTTAAAGCTCTATTCGCATCACGCTTGTTAATCACACAGCATATAGCAGTCTCGCTTGCTCCTATTTACTATTAGATAAGCTTGATAGCAGGCAATAGATTCCAAAAAAATTGAGCGTACCTTGAGATATCATCTCAATATTAATATCATTGGCTCCAAGAACGCTAAAGAATGCTCCCGAGATTCCGACTATATTCTTCAGCTGATGACCAATAAGACTGACAATTGTCATGTCTGGCACAAGATTCACGTTGCCGTACTCGTTTAATTCTTCAACAGCATATTGAAGCTGTTCATCAGTACTCAAGGGTCTCGCGTCCAAGTTAATCGCCATAGACACAAGCACCTCAGAAGAGGAGACCAAATCGACAGACAGATTCCATTTGTCAAGGACCCTAAAAAGGTTCATGAGAAAGCCATGGGCACTGGCTAGCTTGTTCGAATGAACATTAAGTACCATGATTCGATCCTTGATGGTGATAGCCGTGGGCCGCTTTGAGTGGCTTATGGAAGCGAAGGCAAAGTTCGATTTTTTCTGGACAGAATCTTTGCAACCAGCAGTGAGCGTTGAAGATGTACCAATGCAACTTGGGGTATCTGTCACGTCATCCAGACTGATCATTGTGCCACTGCCGTGTGGGTTCAGGACGTTTTTGATGCAGACGGGAATCCGCTCTCGGATCGCCTGTTCTATGGCGAAGGCTTGAATGTCCTTGGAACTGTGAGATAACAGTTGTACTGCTTCAGATGGTGTAACCGAAGGGATGAGTCGAGCACCCGGAACTCTTCGAGGATCCACGGTGAAGAAGCCGTCGACCTCAGCCCATATCTGAAGCTCTTGGGCACCAACACGAGCAGCAACAGAAGCAGCACACAAATCTATGGGACTTTTCCCAATTGCTTTGTTGGGGCCCCCTGGTATGTCTTCAAAAAAGCTAGTCATGACAGGCACCATCTTGTCGCACGAAACTATCTCTTGCCTGAGGGCGGGATGGAGGTCTCTAGAGATGGCATCCCCAATATCGACATATTGCGCATCGACCCCTCGGTCCTGCAATAAGGCCGCCATGAAGATACAGCTGAGATTTGTGCCTTTGCTGAAAGTCTTATCGTCTAAGGGATTACTAACCCCGTCGAGGTGTGGCAAAGATTTCAAGATCTCCATCAGACGGTCGCATTCCGCATTAACGAGTTTGATGTAATCAGCCTGGACGGCTGGGTTGCGCAAGAGAGGCTTCGCAGATTCAATGTGGTCGATTCGAATCGCCTCAACAATGGCAACATAACTTCTGAACTCGTGATTCACCGATTCACGAGCAGCAGACGGCAGGCTGGTCATCGTCTCCTTGCTAGGCAAAGTTCTAGAAAGCAGCAGTAGATTTGGAACTGGATTAACTTACGGATCTGTGACCCCTTCCACTCCAGTGCTATCACTCTTCGCTAAGCAGACAATGACAACACGATAACTCTTCAGTACATGCCTACACACACGTCAGTCTCGCTCAACCATCCCAGATATACACTTTACTAATATCAACTGACTGGACGATTCGAACTATGTCTTTAGCGAGGTCGATCACCCTTGCTTCACTAAATCCAAGGACCACATAAGGGCGTTGGAGATTCTTCTCTTCCTGTTCAGGCACATGCTTTTTCGAGGGGTATGCGTGGCTGTTAGCAAGAGCCTGTGGGCCGACCGTTGGTAGGGCGTTGAGGAAGTTCATCCCGACACGTAGAAGGATACAATTGAAGGTTGAAAGCAGCGGAGGTAGACATAGAAAGCCGAGGGGACTATGGAAGCAAGAAGAGGCAGTAGAAAGAGGAATATGAGAGTAATTGAAACAAATATCTATGTCATGGCATAGCTTTTGGCATAGATTAGCGCACCTGATCAATTATTGGTCACAGTAGTTAATAATTGTTTACGCTTTAACCAGACGGCGTTTAGGCTCCCAATTGGAAAATAGATAGTTATGTCCGTACATAGTTAAGTTATCTAAACAGCCAAGGTTTCAGTCTAGCTGAATTTGATCCGGTAGGTACGGGAAGTAGCGGAGTCGCTGTGGCGATCTGATGTGGAGAAAACTACGACATTAACCCCTGCATGCCCTGGGCTGAGCCCGTGACAGGAATCGCCTCGCCAGCGCACCGTTTTGAGCTTCTCGCGAAACGGAATTGATACGAAGAGACTACTGCAAGAATTCCTTTGGCTAGGGGCCACACGGCAATGTTGGGTCGGGTCCTATGGGAGAACTGGGACTCTAGGTCACCATCCGAGTTGCTCTAACTACCCCAGAAGCTGGATATTTTAATCTGCCGCGGTGGATTGTGCTTGATGAAATAAAGTTTCCATATAAAGGGCTAGGACCTCGGGAGGGGAGTGATCCCCGGGAGCGATCCCCGGGAGTGATCCCCGGGAGCGATCCCCGGGAGTGATCCCCGGGAGTGATCCCTACATGTTAGGAGTCAAGGGTTTGTCGTCCGAGTCCGAGAGCGTAAACAAATCACTGCTGGAGTCAGGGGGAGACAACATGACGCCATCTATGCAGGAGAAGTGTACTCTCGACGGGCCGCGGGCCGATCCCTGCTTCCGCAAAGCCTATTTAGCTACTCCACAGTCCATGCTTGACTTGGCCTTGCTATGTATGTGATCTTGCCGTGGAATGCCAGCAGCGCCATGGGTGCCATGACTGATACAGTGATACAGATACAACTGGCAGTTTCCGCTCAACGAACGCCGAGTCTCAAGTCTCGTCACGCAAAACGCCTCAGCAGTAGAGAATGCTTTTCTCCGCGAGGGGCATACAAATAGTAGGTAGTGTGTCACTCTCGCATCTTCCGAAAGCAGAGCGCAACCGTGCCATGCCCTCCCTTATGAGCCTCTGCATCTGTTCTATATAGCTCGTGGTACCAGTGCAAGGCCTCATTGGACAGTAGCCAGCTTAGGAAGGTGGACAAGTAGCCTGTTTATCCTGCAGGAAACTGCCGAGCCTTTGTTCTAGATGTCCTTCCCCCCGCTGTGCTCACCCGTTTGACCACTAGAAGCCTTGCTATCATGTCTGGGTTTCCCGGCCCCGGGCCGCAGTGTTTAGGTTTCACTTTCTCATGCAGGATACATCTCATTTCTTCAGAAATCTCGGTCCGATGTGGCCAGCACACCGATGTTCCATTATTCTAGGCCACGGACTTGGGTAGGGAAACTACCCTATCTAACCAATATGCCCAGTCCCCCCTAGTCGACCACTTTCTTCTACATACAGTTTGGGCGCTGTATACGATTCTTTGTCCCTGGGTGATCTAGGACTTGGAGTATTACTCATTGATTCGCATTGTGCCGACCAATCGAATCATGGCAGCGACCGTGACGTGCAAGGCCAACGTATCATGCGAGCAGTGCCGTCACCGGAAATCAAAGTGTGATCGTGTTCGGCCTCGATGCGGAGCATGCACCGAATTGGATCTCTCATGTGTTTTTGCCCACGAGAGGCTCAAGCGCGGCCCAAAGAAGGGAGAACTCGGGGCGTTGAAGGCTCAGGTTGGTATGTTGCCATGAACAAGCGAGGCTTCTTTGGACTGACTAAGAATCTCAACTAACATGGTACACAGCCTCACTAGAGCGAGAACTTGCTGAACAGCGCCGCGCGGGGCTTGCCCTCGGCAACCGTGAGGACACGGCGCCTGGTCCAGTGGGGGTGGATGAACTGAGACAAAGCGTCAACCCAAGCGTGGATTCGAATCTGGATGCGAGTGTGTATATGGCGGCAGGTTCGATGAGCTGGCTGGATGATTTATCCGCCATCTCAAATCACTCTCTGTCCGATGTTCCAGAAGGTGATACGACATCGCCAAATACGATATCATCATCGGCAGCACACACGGCAGGCTTGCCGTCGGCGACAGAAAACGAACATCTAACTCTGTCCGATATGGTACGAGCCGACCTGTAGGTTCAACCCCGTTGTCTGGCACATGTCGCCCCTGGATGCCTTTCGCTAAGAGAAAACAACGGCAGAGACGCGCTATACTTTGAAAGAATTCATCCCTTCGCGCCCATGGTTCATCAGGGACGTTACTGTTCGTGGGCCGAACAGGAAAGCCCGTCACCAGCGCGTGCCTCTCTGCGCTTTGCCATGTGGACGCTTGCCGCCGCCTTTTCCGCCCAGTTCCAGAGTCTCGGCGACAAGCTCCACGCCGCAACGTGCCAGATGCTGCACGGGTTGGAAGGCAATGACCACGGCCTCCCTTGGGCAACGGGTGAAGTCCAGCTCGAGCAGATACAAGCGTGGCTGCTACTGGCCTACTACGAGTTAATCCGCATGGAACGCGACCACGGACAGCGCACCGCCGCTCGTGTGTTTCGGTTGGTACAGCTGGCGCACTTGCATGCCGTCGATGCCTTCAATTTGTCGACGGACAAGGATTCCAACTTTGACTCTCATGACCTCGCTGCAACTGACGATACTTGGGTCATAGTTGAGGAGAAGAGGCGGACGTTCTGGTTGGCCTTTTGTTTCGATCGACTCCTTAACGCGCACGACAGCCTATCCTTTACGCTTCACGAGGAGGTAGTAAGTCTTCTCCGCTCTCTATGCCGGCCATCTCAGTTAAACATGACTCCCATTCATAGATTTACCTACGCCTCCCAGCTCCCGAGGCCAGCTTCCGAGATGCGCAGCTGGGTCAGACGGAGTTTCTGTCAGAAGCTATTGCAAATACGAATGAAAGTCCACTTTCTCCGTTTGCTGAAAGCGTCGTCCTAGCGGCGCTGTATGGTCGCTGTCTCACTCACCGGCGCTTGATTCTGGCTACTGCTACTTCTGGGACAGGGTTAAGCCCTACGGATTCAATCGAGTTTTGGAAACGGCACGACTGGCTGGCTGCCGCCGTACAGAAGCGAATGCAGCCCTTCGTGGAAACAGGGCCGGGCTCAAGCAATACGATTCAGACGTTTGGTCATTTGCTATGCCGTAGTGCCATCGTCCATCTAAGTGATACTGCCATCAATTGGCCGTGGCAAACCGCAGAACAGCATTTGATGGTTCTGACTTTTGAGCAAAGGGCGTACCAACTTGCTACTGAAATAGTGCATATAGCAACCGCACTGCCTCGCTCAAGTTGCTTAGTGGTGAGTGCATGCTTGTCATCTTCCCACCATATGATTCTTCATCTAACCCGAGGATAGGCACACCCCTTTTTGCCAAGTATTCTGGCACATACTATTGCTTTCCTAAGGAGGCACGCGGACTTGTTTAACGGAGGAGAGTTGAAAGAAGAGAGAGATGATAGTTCGGAGAAATTGTTGACATTATTGAGAAAGTTCAAGGACGTTCATGTTTCGGCGAGGGAGCTCCTGGAGAAGCTTGAAGCAGGTGTTCAGCACGTTTACTGATGAGAGAGTGCGTTGTATGATTCCCAGCAAGATGATTACCAGGTAATCAATGGTCATCGAAGAACGGGGATTGTGATGAATAGACTCTATCAGCGAACGATGCTAGTATATCTACACCTGATACGGATCAGTGGCATTTCGCCAACATACGCCAACGCATTGGTTTGCCATCTTATTTACAAGTTTGGGGGAAAGAGACCTCGAGAACCAGCCCTCTATACACTTTGCAGGGTCAAAGTATAACTGTTCTTCTCATGTAGTTCCAATACAGGCCGTGTCCCGCACAGCTGTAACCCCTGCTGTAGGTGGACTAATCGAGCGACTCACCCATGTCAATGCGATGACGATAGCACCTCCATACAAATGCAATGCCTGAGGCAGCAGCACCTAGCCCCTCTAGAACTTATATAGCTACATATCTACCCCTCACTGCTACTACTTCTGGTCAGTCCTGGATCAATCCAGCTTATTTTCTACCTTTGCCATGTCGACGTCTTCGTTCACCTTGCCCAAAGACTTCGCGTCTGTCGAGGACTATTTCAAAGCCCGCGACTCAATCATCACTGCCGAGCGAGACCTAGGATACGAAAGCAAGGTGAAGAAATCAGATCTTGAAGTCCAGGCCCAAGGCGTTGTACAGAGGCTCAAGAAGTGGGAAGAGTGCAACCACCACGGTGTGCGTACCGACGGCTCGGGCTGCGAAGCTGGCCACCACTTTCTACATGGCCTAGATGCTATTGAAAAGAGCACGCTCTTCAAGATTGTGCAGAATGCACCCAAGGGAGCTCTTTTACATTGCCACTTTGACTGCATCCTGCCGCCACGGACGTTGCTAGATGACGCGAAGAAGCAGGACAGGCTACACATCACATCCGACTGCCCGTTAACTACAGCGGGATTCTTCGCCTGTGCGCTTCCCCAGTTCTGTGTTCTGCCTGAAGATGTACATCTCGGGGAGACGACGAATCTGTTCAGTAAGGCTTACGTTGCTGGGTCGTGTATGAAGTACTCTGAATTTTTGCGTCTGTTCCCTGGTGGCTGGGAGAGGGCAGAGGCATGGCTCAGCAAGCAAATGGTGCTGAAAGCGGATGACGCATACCATCCGCGCCAGACGGTTGACGGGTACGTAATACCGTCACCTCCACCCACGCATGTCTAGCTGCTGACCTTTGTCAGGATCTGGAGGGGATTCATGCGCAGTGTAATGGTGATGCGCTCGATGCTTTGCTATGAGACAGCATACACTCAACACTTTCGACGGATTCTCTGGAAGTTTGCCCAGGACGGCATTTCCTACGCCGAGATCCGAGTCGCCATGAATTACCTATTCACTATCCGAAGCGACGACGGCAGCCACGACTATGGACACGGAGAGATAATTCAAATGTTCGCGGATGTCCTCCAAGAAGAGGTTCCCAAAATCCAGGCGTCGGGACTCACATTCTACGGCGTCAAGATTATCTACTCTTGTTCTCGTTCGGCCACTAAAGCAGCCATGAGGTGGTGTATCCATACGTGCTTGGAGTTGAAACAGCAGTTTCCAGATCTGATTTGTGGTAAGACTTTTGTCTGGGTTCTGTATATTGCCCGCCACTAATGAAGACACAATAGCGTTCGATCTACAAGGTCAAGAAGATGCCGGTCATCCCCTGTCGTATTGGATCCCAGATCTTCTCGACATGCGAGCCAAGATCACAACCCTGGGACTTGATCTACCTTTTATCTTCCACGCAGGCGAAACTCTCGACCACGGAGGCGATACAGACTCGAATCTCTACGACGCTATCCTCCTCGGGACCAAGCGCATCGGACATGGCTTCAGCCTCACCAAACACCCTTTGTTGATGCAGTTGTGCCGAGACAAAAACATCGCCATCGAAACCTGTCCCATCTCGAACGAGGTTTTGGGACTCTGTCCAACAACAAAGACGCATCATCTCCCTGTCCTGCTGTCAAACTGTGTCCCCTGCACGATTAGCAGCGATGATCCGGGATCCTGGGGGTCAGTTTTATATTCCTTCATCGTGTCTACCCTGTGAAATAATATGTGAAGCTTACAGTCAAACAGGGCAAGCGTCCTCTCGCACGACTTTTACCAGGCCTTGATGGGAACCAACAACTTATCACTACTTGGCTTGCGGGTCATTGCTCAGTGGAGCATCGAGCATAGCTGCATGAGCCCTGCCATGCGAGACAAGGCCTACAAGGAGTTTGGCGAGAGCTGGGTCGGTTTTTGTCAATGGATCATTGACACGTATGGCCAGGAGCAGTAGAAAGGCTTGGCACGTACGGGCATTCCATCTAGGGGAAAACTAACAAGCACGCACCAAACCTTGTCAAGTATTCAACATGGAATAAATGGATGAAGGGTGCTCCGGCGATGAGCGAACAGGAAGGATCCAGGTTCTATTTTCAACATCTGGACCGCATGGTAGAGGGCAACAGAAATATAGTATCAACTGATTTTCTCCAAGATGCGTTCCCCGAGTTGCTTAAACTTTGGGACTTGTAGAAAGAATGGCCTAGGTCTACCTAACCACGTTGATCGGCTTACCGGCTACAAAGGCAACAACGTTTGCTTCCAACGTCTTGAGATAATTGGCATTCGTTTCCTCTGCAACCCATGCAGTGTGTGGAGTGGTGACGAGGTTCAAGTCTTGAACTTTGGTGCCCAGCAAGGGACTGTCCTTTTCGCTCGCAGGTTCTTTCAGGAAGACATCTGTAGCTGCACCAGCAATCTCCCCCTTCTTCAAGGCCCTCACCAATGCTTCCTCATCGACTATGCCACCACGGGATACATTTATAAGCACAGTATCAGATTGCATGGCTTCGAACTCGGAAGTTGCGATGTAGTCGATGGTGTCTGGCGTCTTCGGGAGGCACAAGATGAGGACGGAGGCCGTACAGATGACTTGGTCGAAAGGAGTTCTATCCAGGGACTCCGGCACACCCTTCCGCCCAGATAAAAGCACTCTCATTCCCAAGGCAGTTGACAGAGCGGCTACTTTCTGGCCTTGTGCCGGCGAACTTGACATCAGCATTGTCCATTATCAGGCCTACTCGTAGGGTGATGGAAAAAAAAGGAAGACGACTCACCAACCCCGCCATATCCCAGAATGCCAACAACTTCATCTCGGCACGTCCGAGGCGCTCGGTCATCAGGTCCATGAAGTACGTTGAGCAACATTCCACGCTTGGCCCATTCACCAGCCTGTGTCAGTCGATGACTGCGGGGAATGCTCCTCCGAACCGCGAAGTACATGCCAAGAGCGTGCTCAGCAACGGCCGAGGTATTGCAATGCGGCGTATTGGTAACCACTATGCCTCGCGTCCGGCACGCATCCAGATCTATCGAATCGGTACCCGAGCCCACCACGGCAATCATCTGTAGATTAGGCGACGCCGCCTTGGTCAGTGCCTCTGCACGGATAGGAAGTACCGTTCTGATTATGATTTCGGCATCTCGTATGCGCTCGACGAGTTGATCTGGACGCGTGTGAGCATACTCTCGGAGCTCGTAGGTTTGCGGTGCCGGCAAGTCGAGGACCGGCGTCAAAGGAAAGAATTTCTCCAGCAAGACTATGACATGGTGATGACCATTGCTGCTGTTGCTGGATTGCGCCATCATCATGTACACCATCTAGTGCGGCTGCGAGCAAGGGCTGTGATGAGGAACGGCTTATATCAAGAGACTATGCACGGGGTACGGATACTGCCTGCTGCAAGCCTGGACCAGGTTCGTTCTTCAAACATTGTTCCGGGGGGCGGGGCAAAGTAGCCCCGGCTGTCTGGACCGTGGTTGGTAAATACAGGTAGTGGATGAGGCGGAGAATCATAAGTAATCCCTGTTGGCCGCGGTCCACTATCAATCCGCCTTCTCCCGGAAAAGGGCGCGGCTCTTAAAGATGAAGAGTCCAGCGGCCCAACCTATGGATCATGACTCCTTCATGAACCCTTACCCTCTTACCTAGCCGACCATGACCATTTCAGCTTCCGCCGGCGACGTCACCTCACCATCGGCGTCCCGGACTTTGGTTCAGCACCGGAGCGGGGATCCAGACCTGGCTTTTCAGGTCGACGAGCAGATCTCGCCGCCCAAGTTTAACGACAAGTACGAGGAGAGGGCCTATCTTAAGCACCGGTTGACGTTGGCTTTCCGCATCTTCGCCAACCAGGGGTTCTCCGAGGGCTTGGCTGGCCATATCACCCTGAGAGACCCTGTTGAGCCAGACAGCTTCTGGGTGAACCCTTTCGGTGCGCCTGATTGATGGCCGTATGACCTTATAGAACAGATCCTTATGGTTTTACTCTAGGCTTGCACTTCTCCCTCATCAGAGACGAAGATCTAATCCGAGTCGACCACAGTGGCAAGGTTGTGGATGGTGGCAGGAACCGAAGGTTGAACTACGGTAGTCACCCAAACCTCGTTTCCCTCTCAGATAACCCGTCCAAGAGTAGACTGACCATATGCTACAAGCTGCCTATGCCATTCATTCCGAGATCCACAGAGCGCGGCCTGATGTGATCTGTGCCGCCCACTCTCACAGCACGTACGGTCGTGCGTTTTGCGCAACAGGTCAGTTGGGCAACCAACCCCGGAAATCGGACGCTCTCAGGCCTGGGCTAATTTTGGACAAGGTCGCAAATTGGACATGTTGTCACAGGACTTCTGCACCTTCTACCAAGACCATGTGTTGTATACGTAGGTCGCAGCCTACTAAAAGCTGGAACGTCTAAGTACTGACTTTCGAAAGCAACTTCGCCGGCCTCGTCTTCGCCACCGAGGAAGGCAAGGCCATTGCTAGATGCTTGGGCAATAAAAAGGCTGCCTTGCTAGGAAACCATGGACTACTCACCGCTGGCCCCTCGATCGAGGCAGCGGTAGCGTGGTTCGTGCTGCTGGAGAAGCTGTGTGAGATCCAGCTTGCTGCTGATGCAAGCGCAGCGGGGACCGGCAAGCATCTCGTTCATATCGGACACGAAGAAGCTGTGTCTACCCACTATGCCATTGGGAAGCCCGAAGGCGGTTACTGTAGGTTGCCCAAATGTCGATGATGTAGGAGGAAGAAGCTGACTGTCGTCAGTCACGGGATTGACGCTGTTCCAGGTTGCTGAAAAGGAATTCGGAGAGTCGACGTTCCTGGGCCGAGGGGTGGAGCTGCTGTGACCTCTATGACTATGAGGGACGAATTTTTAGTGTATGATGATGAGTTGAGATTTCTCGCTGCGGCCGTTAGTTCCACTCATTATGATAGTGCAAGATTCGGGTGTTGCCCATCATTGTGCACGACACGAGTCCCTTCCCCGCCCGAACCCTCCTCGCTCTCAGTGTTCATGGGCTTGTTTTGCTTCCGCATGACGGCCAGGTATAATGTAGGGGGTTCTGGAGCTCCATTCAAAGGCCAAACAAGATTCAAAGTGGAGGCTCGGGCTGTCGGAAGCTACCCGTCAGAAGGGAATTAGCTACGTGGTTACCTGACGTAAAAGTACAAGAGAGAAGATGATCATATTTATGATTGAACTGTCTCGTCGAACCTGGACCGTCTCCCACCCTTCTCCATCACTCCTTAGACGCTCCCCCCTTGCTACTCAATTTCCAAGCATTCTCCTCTCGCAAGATCTCATCGATATCCTCAGGGTTCTGGATGGACCAGAAGTCCCGGCAGGCCTCCGTAAAGGATCGCGATTTGGCTTCTAGTAGATTTTCCTCAATGGCTGCAAAGCAGAAACGAAAAAACAAATATCCCCGATCTGTCTTCACCGTCTCGGTAGCCGCGAAATCTCCTCCAGGAACCGTCAGGATTAGATAGGGATGCTGGGTGCAGTGAATCCACAAAGCCCGCATGAGCCGCCTTGGACCAGCCATGGACACAACAGGATGACTGAATATGTTGACCTCGACCCACAGAAACATACCGCCCATAGGCCATTGGAAATCAATCATCTTGATCCGTCCCTTGTCGGTTGTGAGGAATCTGTTCTCCTCAAACACGCGTGCCATTTTGACCATTCGACGCTCATAGGTGGAGCGGAGACCTTCAAGCCAACGAACCCAGCCTTCCAGTCCCCAACCAGGCGATATCTGGCTGGTACTGCCGAGGTCTCCAATCAGCCGCGCAACGATGGCTTGCACGAAGCCGGAAGGCTGCTGAGTGGTGTCATCGGTGATTCTGAAAAGCTGCTCACACACGCCCGGCTGGGCGGTAATCCAACCTAGCCTGCAGCCTGGTGCAATGGACTTCGAAAACGAGTCCAGTCGAATCACACGTCCATCCGTGTCCAGGGATAGGAAGCTCGGTACTAGCTCATCGAGGAATCGGTACCCTGTTGATCGGCCCTTCAAGGATTCCGTACAGTAGTTGTGAGATGACTCGGTAGGGAAGTTTGTGGAAGCAGGGACCCCGCGGGATCGTGCGGAGATTGAGTGAGACGAAGGGTAATACAGGTTCCAATATGGGTCATCCTCGACTAGGATGACGTCAAATTGCGAACAAACCTCATACATCTCCTTGCGTCGTGGGAAGGACAGTACACCCGAGGTGGGGTTCTGGCCCGTACTTATGCCCGTCGAGGCTATGTTAGTTGGATTCGCAACTTGGTGGCTCGCTTGACGGACTCACGGGATGGTATACACAACGTGGGGTCTCTTCCCTTCGGCAGGGTCCCAGTTCTGGAGAACATCACAGAGGCTACCAGGCCCGTGTGCTAACATGCCCTCGGCGTCCATCGCCACGGGGACGATATTGACGTTTTTCGGTCTAAGCTGTGCGACTGGTGGCCCATACACGAACTCGTCCACCATCAAACCCTCCCGGTTTCGAATGTCGTCCAAGTCTTGATCCCACGGGTTGAACAAAAGTTCAAACACCTTTGAGAGCCCATCCGACGAGCCACTGTCAATTATAACATCGGCACCGCCTCGGTAGGGTATGTTCGGATGATGTGTCGAGTGCACTAACTTTCGCAACCACGCGTAAAGAGGCGGATAGCCTTGAGCGCTCCCGTATTGGAGAGCAGTGCCCAAGTCAATCTTGTGCGCGACATTACCCTCTTGGGAGCATCGTGGGATGCGGATGTGAAGGTGTGAGCCATTTATACATTCGGAATCTACATCATCGCTATTCAAGATGGATTGTTTCGTCGGCCGGTCCAGCGAGAGGTCAAGCGCGTCAAAGGCGAAAAGGTCTGTGTGTGGCAAGCCTAAAAGCAAATTCAGTCAACATCTCGAGCGATTGATACTCGTCTTGTGCAACTTACCGCCGGAAAAATTGCACATGCCTGGTACGACAAAATATTTGTAGTACTCCTTCAAGGCATTTGGTCTTCTCGTCTTCGAAGCTTTCGAGAAATGGTGTGCTAGGTCAACGGGCTTTGTAGGCGTGTGAGACATGTTCCGTGGCATAGTAGGAAGATGATAAGATGCAAGCCCGAGGTGTAGATTACTACAGATGACACTTGCTGGCCGTGTACGGAGAGCTCAGCAACAGTTTGTATATACATACCTCGATGATTAATATCTATCGGTACGGCAGGCTGGGGCTCCGTAACGACCTTCGGCAATACTTACTCTATACCCAAGGCCGTTGGTGGGGTCCCGGAACATATTAAAGGATAACAAAAGTCCGGTTCTAATAAGACCTGCATAGTAACAGCGAGAAAGAAAAGAACGGCGTCTTGTTCCAGGTTTCAATCGTAGTCTACGGAGATTCCACAACGCGACTTAGTAGGGAGATAGGTAAGGGGAATATGCCAGGCCTCGGCCAGATCAGTTGCATTTAAGGGAGGGTGCCACAGCGAACGCTTTCTCAACATCGTCGCCCTCATCTACCACAGGCTCCCAAAGTTTTCACCATCTTGTATGCACAATGGCTTCCGAAAAGCTCTTTGAAAACGCTCCCCCTTTTCCAGACGATATCCCCACGGCGCAAATTGCTAGCGTTTCGCTCGTTGGTCTTCGCACGGGGGACGAGGCCACCGCTCGAACCCTCCTGGAGTCATGCAAGACGCTGGGCTTCTTTCTGCTCGATTTACGTGGGGATGCGCTGGGCGAGGAGTTGGTAGGCGAGATCGATCATCTCTTGGGTAGCGTTGGTAAAGAGGTCATGGCACTGCCAGAGGATGTGAAGAGGCAATATCATGTCGATATTCCCAGGAGCTTTGAAGGGTGAGTCCTTACACCTTCCTTTCCTTTACAACAATCTGCCTTACACGTTCAAGTTTCAAATTACGCGGTGTTGGAAAAACCGAGACCAACGAGCCAGACCGTTTCGAGTGGTTCAACATAGGTCAGGATGGCCTCACGGGAATCTGTCCCGTCCCCCCGCTTCCTCCCCTTGTGCAGACACAACTCCCACTCTTTACCTCGTATCTCAAGCACAACCAAGAGATAGCTTCACTCATCCACACCACCCTCGCAGCTCAGCTCGGCCTGCCTGCGGACACATTCACATCATTGAATCGCCCTACGGAATCTTCTCTTTCTCTTGTTCGTTTATTGAAATTTGAAGCGACCTCTGAAGCAAAAGATCTTCGCACTGCCTTGCGTCACCACACAGACATCGGCACCATCACCCTTTTGGTCAACGTGCTTGGTGGTCTGCAGGTCCTTGTGCCAAACCAACCGGCAACAGACCCAAAGGCGTGGCTCTGGGTTCGTCCACAACCACGTCACCTGATTGTCAATCTAGGAGATGCCATGGTGCAATGGACTGGTGGGATACTTCGGAGTAATACGCATCGAGTGACTTATTCGCCCGGGGACCAGCGCTCTGTGGACCGGTACAGCATGGCCTATTTCCTGAGGCCTGAACGAAACGCAAGCATGAAAAGGCTGATGGGGGAGGGAGACGATGGTGATGCGGCAAACATGACGGCTTGGGAGTGGGAAACCAAGAAGACCATGTCGTTTGTAACCGACGAAGAAGACAATGTCCTTGTCAATCGACGTGAAGTGAAGGGGGCAGAGTCAGATATTATGTCTTGAGATCGGACCTAGTCTTCTAGCTCTTGGTGAACATTTTCATACCTGTGACCGAAGAATCGAATTTCTTACCTGGGTTGATGAGGCTTTGTGACGAGTCTCGGATAGATGCAATCAATTCATAGCTATCTCAATCAACACAGATCAGTGACCGATAGGACTCTTGACAATTGGCCTGCAGCACCGAAAAGCCGCGGCCTAATACGATCAACACGATTGCCCACTCAGAGGCTCTATATATGGGGGGGAAGTATGAAAGAGCGAGCAGTGTTATCGTTGTTCAGGGAGGGTCTAGTGAAATTCATCCGAGACAATCATCCCTGGCGTTTTCACACATAGACACCAAGCTACAAGGCGACAACTTATCCTGTGTTCATTTCACTTGAGATGGTGGCAGAGAAGAGGGAAGAGAAACCATGTCGTTACCAAAGCAATGATAATGTTGTGGGCCGACTAAGATCCAGCGCAGCTAGATAAAGAAGTACACATTTTCATCCAAATCCATCCCGAGTTTCGTAGAGCGTAGCTACAGTCCGTTCTCATCATATGCAGACGCAACCTTGGCCGTCTCCATGTATGAGACCACCCCGGTTCCATAGTTCACATTTAGGGACTTCTCCAGTGTGCTCTCGCGCTCAGTATCCAGCATCCACTCTTTGCACAGCCGGACAGCTGGTAGTTCAACCTCCTGAGAAAAGGTCTGGCGTGACACCACGTTGAAGACATGGCAATGTCGCTGAGTCCTCGACATTACTGGAATGAGGCGAGACCACAACAGCTGCACCTGTATGTTGATATAGTTCAGTGTGTTTTGTCTCATCAACTGCGTCCCTTCTTGCAGTAGTCTTGCAGCCTCTTTGGTGTTTTCTGCTGTACACCACGTACGGAGTTCCGGGTAGCCAATTGATTTCCAGGCTCCAGTGCGGATAGTGTCGTTGTATCGACCGTGCTGTTTCTCCAGCTCGTAGAGACGCTTCACCTCGTCCAGAAGCCCATCTTTCAACATTTGCTCAATGCGGTCGTCGCAAAGCTTGCTGATAGTTGCAACATCAGAGCTCAGAGCCAAGACAAGAAGGTTCTGCTGCTTAATGGAAGGATGGAAGAGAAGTGGCTCGATGAGAGACGTAGAGCCACCGCAGATGACGGGGACGTGACCTCGGTTGTGGATGGACTTGATGCTTTGGACAGCATTCGTAATAAAGTCGATGGGCTCTTCAGCTGCGTCCAGGTAGTTCACCAAATGGTGGGGAACGTCTTCCATCTCTTCCACGGTAACTTGTGCGGCCATGATAGGGCAATCGCGGTACACTTGGATACTATCGACCGAGATTACCTCACCGTCGATGGCCTTTGCAATCTTAACACTAAGACGGGTTTTTCCAATACCAGTGGGTCCAATGATGGCAACAATTGGAAGAGGAGTGGTCATTTTGAAGTGATGGCTGTAGGGTAAAAAGTATTCGAAGAAGGTTTGTAAAGAGTGTTTTAGCTAAGATCGTTGTGGAAAAGGGAAAGGAAGGTAAGCTCTTATCTTGATATCGATCTCTAGGTCAGGGTGTTACGTGAGTGAAGAGGCATTAGCTGACCATCTGTATTGAGCTGTCACTTCTTGCACATACGTAGAAAGATTCCATTACATAAGTAATTCGATCGGTCAACTATCCCCCGGTTGACATTCTTAAACGATGCCGGACCGGTCTGGGCCACGATGCCGCGCCTGGTCCTTGCCATGCACTCCAGATAATTCAACAAGGATCGGAATAATGTATCATACCCTTCACATTGAAACTTAAATTGTCAACAGTCTGAATGAATGGGGCCTCCCAGATCGAGATTGTAGGAATGGATAATGCTTGTGCCCTGAACAGTGAAAAGTGATGGCGACGATGGCGTCAATGATTAACGAGCTTTAGATTTACAGTCCATTGTTACGTCGTCTATTGCTTGGCTACATGCTCCTGAACTACAGATATACCCAAACCAATGAAAGACTTCAAATGGCCAACGTCTCAGCATCCTTCAACCTCCAGTCAAGAAGATGCCTTCCAGCTGCCAGCTTGTACTCCAGAATCTTATCAAGAACCTCCTCCGCGGTGTTTGCAACACTGATGATGCTGGCGGTTCCCCTTGATATGAATCCCTCTTCGACAGAATTCTCAACCCAAGCAAGCATATGATCAAAGAAGCCATTGATGTTGAACAAAACAATCGGACGATCATGAATACCAAGCTGGTTCCATGTGACGACTTCGAATAACTCCTCGACGGTGCCATAGCCGCCTGGCAATGCCACAAAGGCATCGGCTTCACTAGCCATGAAAGCCTTCCGCTCATGCATACTGTGGACCACGGTCGTTTTCCCGTACTCTACTACTTCTGGCTTGACTACTCCTCGCTCTGTTCTGATCAATGCTTCGGGAATCACGCCATGGACCGCTTCCGGTCCAGATAACTGCACCAGGTTCTTGGCGAGATTTCCCATGAGTCCGAGCGCGCCGCCCCCGTAGATGAGAGACCACGAACGAGAATGCATGGCCCCTGCAAGTGCTTCTGTCGCCTCTGCGTATTTCGATGATACTCCTTGGCTGGCACCTATTGTCCAAGTAAGCAAATGGATAACCCATGCTATGAAAACAGACTCACCGCAAAAGACGCAGAGCGTAAATATTTCACGGGCTGCCGTGGCAGTAGGCACATTCTCCGTCATCTTTGGAGACAAGAGGGTTTCAAGAATAAAGTGAAACGAACTTAAAAGCCAAGTGCTTCCTTGAGTGTTTTATGGTTTACTTTTGTATTGTAGTAGGTAGATGGCTTTGCTAAATAAACCTCTACAAACGTCTTTAAAACAGAGTGTCAGGCGGCTTCTTAAGGCCGATCCTCGGAGAATCCGCACAAGTGGTGCTCAGTTAATCCAGGTCTAATTTAGTTGTTGTTGTTATATATATTCAAGGTGAGTTATTGGTGGACTGATCTGCAAGTTCGCTAGTTTATGAAACCCCCCAACATCTCCATATTGGACCCTGGTCACATCAAACCCCCTTACAAACTCATAACAATACTCCGGCAAGACAGCTAGCAGGCTTCTTGCACTTACATCCGTTTCTTTTTTCCGCTACTGACCATCTGGGAGATCCCCCACCGGGAAATCAATGTTAAGCTTTATATCCTTTTCACACAATTGTTTTCTTCCAATCTACCTACAGCATAGGCTTCTGTCGTAGCTTGAAGCAGATGTAAAGTTATATAAAAGTGCGCCTCAGATCAGCCATGTCGTAGGCAAAAAGTCACCCCATCTTCATACCCAGTATCACGCCTCAAGGACTTTTCACTCGACGTATAGACTTCTTCCGCATGTATTTCCAAGCATAGGGAGATGGCTATCGACGATTCTGAGTTTCGGAACATTCCAGAACCAGCCCACATTGATACACCGTGGTCCCATTCTTTACCGCCGGCTCCCCGCCATTCTGTCACGTCGCATATACCGGGATGGAAGGCGTTAGTGAAGCTTTCGGAACGGGACCCCGTCCACCTTTCCAAGATCGTTAGCATCTACCCGCGTATTCTGCTTCACAAGGATTGTGTTCGGGTGAGTTGCTGTTCTCGAAATAAGTGATCTTCATGCTGACCATGGATGCCTCCATCTTAGCTTATTGAGGCCATCATAAAGCTTTTGGGACTAAATCCCGAGCAACACACATGTTTTTTGTTTCCCAGGCTGCAAGTGGCACAAGCATGCGTTAGCTACATCACCAGCCCCAAGCGGACAGACGGCAAGGAAACCCTTGCCACTCCGTCAGTGTCGATCCGGGCCTTCGAAAACAGCACAATCGGTACGGACAAGCTATACGTCTTCGCCCT
This sequence comes from Neonectria magnoliae, assembly GCA_037954305.1. Taxonomy (NCBI): domain Eukaryota; kingdom Fungi; phylum Ascomycota; class Sordariomycetes; order Hypocreales; family Nectriaceae; genus Neonectria; species Neonectria magnoliae. The sequence continues at coordinate 12,095 of JAZAVK010000102.1, read as the reverse complement.
GGTGTTTCCAGTGGACAAATTGGCCCACGTCATGCCCTGGTGGTCAGATACCGGTGTTGGAATCTCAAGCCGCCTTGCAGCGCATATACTCAACAACCTGACCGGGCTGCAAGAGGTTCCTCTCGCTACTGCACCTGTACTGAAAGGGCAGCTAGAAACACCTCATAGGGTGCTTCGTGAGCGAATATCCTACCTTGTGGAACGTGCTCCTGTTACAACCAGGGAAAGGAAAGTACAGCCCTCCGATGTCTATCTTTTCCAGTCAGGTATGGCGGCTATCTACAACGTCCACCAGCATCTTCAACGCTTGGCAAAGAATAGCAAGTGCAAAAGTGTCATCTTGGGCGTTTCTTTCTATGAAACTAGGCACATCCTCGAGAAGTATGGCACTGGATTGAAGTTTTTTCCCACAGGCACCGACGTGCATGGGCTCGAGCAATTCCTCAGACAGGAAAAAGCCCAAGGGCGTCCCATCCTATCGCTTTGGACTGAATACCCAAGTAACCCACTGCTGTTCACCTCGAATCTGATCTATCTGCGCCAGCTAGCCGATGAGCTAGGCTTCGTTCTTGTTGTCGATGAGACAATTGGCGGGTTCTGCAATGTGGATATGCTTCCGGTTGCGGACATTGTGGTTACCAGCTTGACCAAAACCTTTAGCGGCTACGCCGACGTGATGGGGGGTAGCGTTGTCCTCAATCCGACGAGTAAGTTGTACGACGACTTCAAGCACCACTTTGATCAGGAATATGTCAACGATCTGTACATTGACGACGCGAGGGCCTTGAGACACAACAGCGAGGACTACCTCCACCGGTGCGCCATCATCAACTCCAATACCATGATGCTTACAGACTGGCTGTACAAGCAGTCAAAAGACGACCGCAGTAGCATCCAAACCGTGTTTTACCCTACTACCGCACATGCAGGGGCACAAGGTAACTATGAAATCTTCATGCGACTCCCTACGGTGGACTTCACGCCCGGCTACGGGTGTCTCTTCAGTCTTGGGTTCAAATCCCAACAGAGCGCTGTAGCCTTTTACGACAATCTTCACGTATACCACGGACCCCACCTGGGCGCGCATAGGACAATTGCTTTGGGGTACACGTATCTGATCTACGGTGCCGAGGAAGCATTGAAGATGGCTGATTCAGGGCTCTCTCCGGCTCAGATCAGGGTTTCAGTCGGGTTGGAGGACTCAAAGCACCTGTTGCACGTTTTCAAATATGCGGTAATGAAAGCGGACGAGGCTAGGAAGGATCAGCTAGCGAAGGGTGCTAATGGAACTGACAATGCGACAAATGGCTAGAGAGAATAGTACCACTTGAATTTTAGTCCCCAATTCTTAGGTCTTGTGTGAGAGTGGTACATATTCCTATTTATATGCATTATTAAGAGGGGTGTTTTTCCTTCCCTGAATAGCAATCGGTGGCGGAGTGAGATGAATTGGCTTCCGATCTGAATATTTGATCCCTTGTTCCACTGTACCTCGGATCAAAAGGTATTGTTCTAGCTTGGCAGTTAAATGACTATCTTGGGATCATTACAAAGAGGCTTCTCACGAGTCGCTCACGTACACCATTTTGAACAGGTAACTCGAGCCGAAAATGCGCCTGTCCTTGTTACTTACATCATCCGGAGGATGCGCTCAGACCTACCCGCCTTGATACGTGTAAGCGTCGTCCTCGCAGTAATGCACCTCTCGATGAGGGAAATATTGGTCAACTGGTTCTGCGTGACCCATATATGGAAACTGACCAAATTGAAAATTGCCGAGTCTACTCAAACTTTTCATGCTGTAGTAAATAGGTTACTATACATACCGGTACTCTCGCCGGATCAAATTTAATATCAATACGACTGTATCAAACGTTGAGCGAGGCCTATTTTATCTGCCCCATTTCATCATTGCTAGGGTCTGCAGCCGAAAGGGTTTAGTTTGCAGCGATTAACTTTTAAACATTGGTTAGTCCTCTAGGGTGGAAACAAACGTATAAATTAATTTGTGGAACGTCCACTAATTCCGTGGTAAAGAAACGTACAACTTTATGTAAAGCCCAATGGTATGCATTCACGCCCCAGTACAAACTTTCAGACGCGTATCAATTATTTTATCCGGTTGTCACCGCTCGGCAAAATAAAGGAATAGATTTCTCAATAGTTTATCCAGTTTTTAGTGTTTTCTATCTAACCATAGTAGCACTCTAACTAGCTACGGCAGGTCTAGGACCGCCTTGACCGCTGCTTTGCAACGTGTATATTTGTAACTAGTTGAGATGACTTCTTATTTTATCTGAGTTCTAGAAGCCTTCAAAAGAGGTGACAGTTTCTTTCAACCACTAGCAACTAAGAATCATTATACCACTCATCTACCTCGCAACATACTATGGCTTTATTGAAAATCCTCTTTTTCGCTCTAGGGGCTGCGGCAGGAACCACTAACTATAGGAAATGTGCTATCGACACAGACGTTGCTATTATAGGCGGCGGGGGTTCTGGGGCATATGCAGCTGTGCGACTGCGAGAGGATTTTGGCAAGAAGATCGTAGTGGTTGAGAAAGAAAATCGCTTGGTATGATACAATACTTTTTGAACATTGGACCTATATCAGTCAGTGACACAATGGCTCATGAATCTCTTTAGGGTGGCCATACGCAGGCCTGGTATGATCCGGTGACCGGGGAAGCATTCGATTACGGCGTTGAGGCCTTTACAAACATTACCGCCTCCACCGAGTTCTTCGCCCGCTTCAACGTTGCCGTCAGGGCCCCGGATTTTAGTCAATCACAAACACTATATGCAGACTTCGAGAATGGCAAGACGGTCAATTACACACCTCCCAGTAGCGAAGAAGCCACCGCCGCAATGGGCAGATATCGCGAGCAGTGGCACAAGTACGGAGGTCTGATGCTGCCCACGAGCTCGGGGTTTCCGGCTGGTGACGATATTCCAGAAGATCTCCTACTCACGTGGGACGAGTTTGCGCGCAAATTCGATCTAGAAGCCGCAAGTCCGATGATCTGGAATACCGTTGGCGTCGATTTGAAGGCTGCGCTGATGATTGATGTGTGGAAGGCGTACTACCCTACACTAACAGGTTTTCAGCCAGCTTCGGGCGACAACTCTGAAATCTTCCAGAAGGCCGCGCAGCTATTAGGCAACGATGTCTTGTACGAGAGCGAGGTCGTCTGGGCCAAAAGATCGAATGGAGGAGTGCGGCTTCGTGCGAAGAGCAAGGACGGGAACACGACCGAAATCAACGCCAAGCGACTATTAGTTTCCATTGGACCGGAAACATTGAAGCCAGGGGTCTTCGACTTGGACGACGAAGAGCTGGCTGTTTTCTCGTCAACCACAGGCAGCCGCTACTATACCGGAATTGTATCACACCCATCCTTGCCGGCGCAGCAGGTTGCCAACGTTGTTCCGGAAGCCATGGCCGCCAACTACCTCGCATATCCTACTGTCCCGTTTTTGGCCGGTTTCAAGTACAAAGGGAACTCATCAACGGGACCTGTGTACCGTTCTCTGGTCGTTGCCCCGAGCGACATGAACCCCGAGGACGCAAAGAGCATTGTGCGCAGCTCTCTGCAGAACCTTATGGATACCGGGACTGTCCCCGCGGGCGATGCCAATCAGCTGGACTTTAAGGCCTTTGCCGATCATGGAATCATGTACCGACGCTGGTCCGTTGATCAGTTGCGCGGTGGCATTGCGTCTCGGGCCAACGCGCTGCAGGGCCTTCGGTCAACTTGGTACACAGGAGCTTACTGGATGAACAACAATGCTGCCATGCTATGGAATACGACAGATGCAATCCTGCCAACTATGCTAGAGACTATTTAGGCTGCTATCTTTAGCTTTATTTCACTTCTCCGTCTGAGCAGTAGGCGGCCGTAAAGGTCCCTAATAGTAGCATAAGACAATCTTGTCCTACCTTTAGGTAAAACAATAAAGTGTCTTTTATCTATGGTTATTATCTAGTGTATAGTCTATAGTAATAGTGAAAGAGATAGAGCTATAAGTATACTATAGACTTATAGTAGTAGCCTAGGTTCTTTATTAATTAATATATAGTGCTATATCTGTAGCTTATATAGATACTAATTTATTTTTAGCTCAGCAGCATGCTTCTCCTTCCAGCCATCAAGTTCAGAAAGATCTCTCAGTGGGAAGGGATGAGGACTGGGTTTCCCTTCAGAGACGCTTCCACCTTTCCAGGCCCAAATATCTGACCATTCCTTGCCAAGGCTCCCCTCGAGCATATCTACTACATACTTTCCGATAACCAGCAAGAACTTGAAGCCATGGTTCGATCCGATAGTAGCGATATAGAGGCCATTTACGTTGGGGTAAGGACAGACTCGGAAGTTCAAATCTTTTGCCACACCATCCCTATAGCTCAGTGTTGTTAGTATTGACAAGTTTCAATTTGAGGCGATAGCAACTGACCAGCACAGCTTGGTTGAGATAAAAGGGTGGTCAGCTAGTTCGGGCACTGTGTCTCGGATAAAGGATCTGACTTCGTCTTCAATTTCTTTGGGGCAGCCGTCGAAAGGATAGTCTCCTGCAGAATGTAAAATAGAAGTGCCAGGGAGAATCTTATTCTTGTAGTTCGTAATCGCGCGACAACTGATTGGCTTGACCAAGCCGCCCTCGACCAGTGGAAAGATGATCCCTGTCACATTGTTAGGTCTAGTTTTATAGGCCGAGAAGAGACAAAACATGCCTTGCTTGAGATTTGACATGACAGGCTTGTCTTTGTACTTGGCCACCTCCTGCGGCGTCAGCTGGATGACACAAATTGCTGAACACTGTGCCTCAACTTCCTTTTTGGCTTCAACTAGAGTCGCCGTATTGGCACTAGTCGCTACTACGACAATATCTGCTTGATGAAAGGTGCCATCGTTGGAAATTGCCTCGATGCATTTGTTGTTGCCATTGTAAACGATTCGTCTTGCATATTCTGCATCACCGAATATGTACTTGGCTCCATTGGCTCTGGCGTCATTGGCCATTCGAAGGAGGGCTTCAGCGGACGGCACCTAGATTAAATAAGTTTGCTGGAAGAATTCGTCCATGAACGTCTTGGGTGTACTTACCCATCCACCCTAACCGCGAGGCCGCGGTCATCAAGTGGCACGCTAGGCCACTTGATAACCGTTTCGCGCGGCGCCATTGGCGCAAAACGTCGGCGCACGGGCCGCGGGGATCCACCTAACTTAGGCGTGCCACTTAATGACCGTCTGCCACTTAATAACCAGTCCCCAGCCAATAGGAAGGAAGGAAGGAAGGAAGGAGAGGGAAAGGAAGGAGATGGAGAACCGCGAGCGCGAAAAAGGGGGGGGGAAATAATTACTCTACTACTTATGCTAGCTAGCCAGCCAGCTAGCTAGCCCAGCCTAGCCCAGTAAAGCCAGCGAAGCTATATAGACTAAGGATAGGAGGCTACCCTATAGTAGTAGTAGTTAGCTATCGCTACTACTAGCTAGTTCTAGCTATACTACTATCTGGCCTACTATATGCTTATCTACTAAGTATATAGCTATACTATCGCTAATGTACGGAGCTACCTATAGAGAGAGTATAGCGACCTAGATAGGCCTACTGGCTAGGCTCTTGTATAGTACTATAAGGGGTAGGACCTATGCGGGCTAGACTAGTAGTAGTAGTAGTAGCAGTAGCGGCAGTAAGAGGGCAAGGGATAGTAGGTACTAGATTAAGCTCTTACTACTATTGCTAGGCTGCTAATCTACTATAGCTTCTGCTACTAATAATACCCTAACTTCCTTACGATTAACTAGAAGTAATATAAAACGCACTATAGCTAGGTCCACTAAGCAAAGGATAGGTAGGCCTAATTAGGGCTCTAGCGCTTAGTCTAGGCCTAGACCTTCTTTATATAGCTATCTAGGTGATTCTTCTTCCCTGTTAATACCGCTGCTTCTGATACTACTAATACCGCTGCCTCTGATACTGCTAATGCTACTATTACCGCTGCCGCTACTGCTGCTGCCGCTGCCCTATCTCTAGCCCTACCTCTAGCCCTAGCCCCGGCCCCGGCCCCGGCCCTAGCCCTAGGGATAGGGACCGAGACCGGGACTAAGATTGAGACCGAGAAGTAGCGGGAGGCCTAGCTAGCCGCTAGCATCTAGTAGTAATAGGACAATAAGCAAGACTAGCAGCAGGGCATATAGCTCCAGATGCTAGAGGATAGCGTGGGTAAGTATAAGGTAACTAACTAGCTATAGTAGGTAGGCTAGATCGATTACTTTAGCGGTAAGGACCTAGGCCCGATCTACCTAGCTAGCTAGATGCCTAGGCTAGAGGATAATGCTACTCTTAAGCTTATAGTTAAGGCCCTAGACTAGCTTTTCTTTAGCTGCTATATTGCTAGCCTATAAGAGATACCCCTAATTAGCTAGCTATTCCTCGCTAGCCCCTATGCCTAGAGCCTATATAGCTAGCCCTTCGGCCCCCTCTAGGAAAAGACTAGTATAGACTGCTACCTAGGCTATAGTAAGTGCTTTCTCTACTATTGCATAAGGGTCCTACCCCTTACTACTACTAACCTAGCTACTTGGTATAGCTTTTCCTTTACCCCTCTATAAAGGGAGGACCTATCGCGGCTTTAGGACTAGCTGCGAGAGATAGCGGTAGCGGCGGTGGTGGCTAGTATAGGTCCTAGCGAGGATAGCGGTAAGGAAGCGGACAAAGCGAACGTAGCCCTAGAAGAGAGGGTCTTATAGGCCCTAGCCCGCTTCTAGATATAGCTACTACCCTAGGACCCCTTCGCTAGCTTACTATAGTACTTTATTACTATCCTTAATATTAATAGCGAGACTAGGTAGCTATAGCTAGCCTACTACTTTACCTATATCCTTACTAGCCTTATCTATATAGGCTAGGCTCTACTAGCTAAGGCTATCCTCCCTCGCTAGGGCTAGGCCGCTACTACTAACCTACTCTAGTAGCTTACTACTACTAGGGAAAGCTAGCTATATAGCTTAAGCTATATACTAATAGGCTATATCCTAAGCCTTCTACTCTATAGAAGGAAGATTACCTCTAAGATAGGTAGCTAGCTTATAATTACCTAGGATAAGGAAGGGACCCTACTCTATTTCTAGGGCTAGCCCTTTGCTATAGAGATAATCTACTATATAATAAGGTAGATAACTATAAATATAGAAGACCTCCTCTAGGACGATAGGCTTATATTCTAGCCTAGGGTGGCTAAGCTAGCTACTAGGCTAGTATACCACTTCCTTATCCCCCTTACTGCTATCTAGAATAACCTTACCTAGATCTAGTATGGCTAGTCCTTTATCTATACTAATAGCCTTACTAGTAGGGAAAGGAAGATACTATAGAACCTTATAGCTAGGCCTTTTAAGAAGGAATTCCTTAATAGCTAAGATAAGTAGAAATAGCCCTAGGTATAATAGTACCTCTAGAAGGTTAAGAGATTCTAGGAGCTCCTACTACTTCTTATATACTTAACTAACTACCTACTTAGGGGTATAGAGATTACTAGGCTACGCTTAGTTAATAGTATTAATTAGGACTATAGTGTCTTTATTATTAATAGCGAGGTTATCCTTATTAGCTAGTATTATAAGTCTCTTGCTTACTTTAATAGCCCTAAGGTTATCCTAAGGACTCTACTAAGCTAGATCGGGTAGCTTATAGTAATATATATAATCTATATCTAGCCCTTTATAGACTGCCTCTAGGCTAGCTACTAGGCCTCCTTTAATAAGGTCTACCTACCTAGCGACTTTATCTAGCATTACTAAGAAAGCCTTAGTAGCCTATAGGATAGTAGCTAGATATCTTAGGCCCTCGCGAAATAGAGCTAGTACTATAGCAGCTAGCGGGTTACCCTATAGTAATAGTAGTATATTGCTATTACTATTAGTTAAAAGTATACTAAAGCTAAGGGAGCTAGCTAGGCTAATTTTAATAAGGCTAAGGGGGGGAGTAAGGAGGAGAATAAGGCTAAACGCTATAAGGATATAGAGGACTTAGCTACTACCTATATAGGCTATACTACTACTAGCTATAGGGTTACTATTAATATCTTAAAGTAGCTAATACCTAAGTCCTTAGAAGTCTTTAGCTAGGCTAGCTACTAATAGTACTACTTCTTTAGCTATAGGGATAATAAGGAGGGGCTTATAGTAGGGCCCTAGTTAGGATTAGGACTAAAAGGCAAGAGAAAGAGTAGGGAAGGGGAAGGGAAAGAGGAAGGAAAAGAGAAAAGGAAAGGGAAAGGAAAAGGGAAGGGAAATAGGAAGAGGAAGGAAAGGGAAGGGGTAGGGGTAGGGATAGAGGTAAGGGCAGAGGCAGAGGGAGAAGGTAGCTATTAGTAGGAGAGGGGAGGGTAGATTAAGAAGAGGCTACCCTTCGGGCTACCCCTTAGGCTGCCCTAGGCTACTAAGCTAATAGCTATAGCAGTAGGGAGAGTAGGGAGAGAAGGGGAGATAGTAGCCCTAGATAAGCTACTTCTACTCTAGGCTTTATAAAAGGCCCTTTAGGATAATATAGCCTAATTCTAGTTAGTATAGTAGAAGAAGGCTATATAGCTAGCTACTACTAAGTAAACGCCCTTAATAGTAGTCCTACTTATAAGCGCTAGTAAGAGCCTTATCTTTATTATACCTACCTTACTAGCTAGGGCTAGGATAATAATTATAGTTACTTCCTATAGGGTACTAAAGGATTAGCTAGTTAGCTATTACTAAGAGGCTAGCTTAGACTACTATAGCTAGCTAGAAGCCTAGGGGGCCTAGCCTATAGTAATAGTAGTCTCTACTAAGGCCGCTATAACTAATAGCTTCCTCTAGTAAGTAGCAAGCCTAAGCCTAAGTAGCTAGCTAGACTGGGTTATCTTAGATAAGTACTATCTAACCTTTATAGCTACTCTAGCTTATAGGCAAAAGCTAAAGAGGCTAAGCTAGCTATAGGGCCTTAGCTGCCCTTTAGTCTTCCTTATAGGGACCCTTCCGCTATATAAGCAGTATAACTTTAAGGTAGTAATATTACTATAGACCCCTATTTATATCTAAGCCTTTAGCTACTACCCTAACTTTAGCTTCTAGGTCTATTGGGTTTATAATAGCTAGAGGATTAGGGAGGTTAAGTAATAAGTATAGGCCTAAGCTAGTAGCCTAAAAGCAAGGGATAAAAGCATTATCTACTATACTAGCCGTACTAGCTATAAGGCCCTAGCCCTCTAGCTAGGCTACTACTACTATTATAAAGACCTAGAGGACCCTAATGCTAACTTTCTAGCCTAGCGAGAGCTTAGCTATATCTAGTAGAAGGAAGGGAAAAGCTAGTATATAGTCGCTACTATAGCCCTAGGTACTAGGCTTAATATAGCTACTATTATCTATATAATTCACCTTAATATCCCCCACTCTATTATTAACTATAGCTAGGAGGCAGGGCGAGCTAGGCGCGCTAGTAAGCTAGTATAGGCTAAGATTATAGTAGAGGATAGAAGCTAGCCGCTAGGGAACCTAAGCGAAGATACCTATCTAGATATAGAAAGGTAGGAAATAGGTAGCTTAGTCTAGACCTAGGGGTACTAGCGCTATATCCTAGGCTAGTACCTAGATAGAGATTACTATAGCTACCGAGCTATCGGCTAGGCTACCCTCCTCTATAATAACTATTAGTAGTAAGGTAAGCTAGCTAGCCTAGGGCCCTACCTACTCTAGGACTAAGGCTAGGCAAGTAGCTAAGAGCTATAAGCTATAGAAGCTACCTTAGAGGAAATTAAGGGCTTAGGGAAAATAGGCTACTAGCCTTACTAGATATTCTATAGGGCTAAGGAAGCCTGCTATTTATAGTATAGCTACCCTAGGATTAGGTAGGTAAAGGCGGAAGTAGAGGTAGAGGCAGAAGTAGCTACAAAGGGTAAAGGCAGCCTTTTCTATTACTATTCCTTTAAGAGCTATACTAGCTTCTAGAGGTAAATCCACTACTTAGCAAGTAGCTATACTAGCTAAAATAAAGGTAGCTAGCTTCTTAGCTGCTTTTTCTACTACCTCTCCTAAGCCCTCTGCCTAGCTAGCTACTATAACTAGGGTAATAGCTATAAGTATAAGTATATTGCCCTTTCCCTAGCCCTAGCTACCTTTACCTAGCCTAAGCTAAGAGGCTAGATCGAGAAGGAAGTAATAGGCTAGGCCCTAAGGGACTAGAAGGAGTACTAGGACTAGCTTAGGCAAAGGTACCTATAGCTAGTTAGTAGGGAGGAAATAATAAATACTATAGCTATCTTTAGCTAGGTTATTTAGTAGTAGCAATAGTAGTAGCGGTAGTAGTAGTAATAGTAGTAAGGGGTAATAATAGTATTATACTAAGAGCAAGAGAGTATAATAATAGAATATAATAGTATAATTTTATCTAGTAGCTAATAAAGAGAGAAGGTATAATATTTATCTACTAAGAGATAAGATTTCTCTATAGGGAGTTTATAGCGTAAGAATATAATAGTAAGGGATAATACTATAAATTTTATCCGCTAGGTTATAAAGAAGGGAGGAAAAGAGCTTTATCTACTAAGAGATAAGATTTCTCTATAAGGAGTTAGTAGTAAGGATATAATAGTAAGGGGTAATACTATAATTTTATCTACTAGGTTATAAATAAGAGAGAGTAAGATCTTTATCTACTAGGAGATAAGATTTCTATATTAATAGCTAAGTAAGAGAGTAATAACTATTAATATATAGATAGCTATTAGCTAAAGGCATAGGGTAAGGGAGAGAGGATTAACTACTAATATATAGATTATTACTAGAGGTAGAGATAGGAAGAGTAAGAACTACTAATGTATAGGTAGCCGCTAGAGGTAGAGATAAGGGAGAGAGTAAGAAAGAGTAATAATTACTAATAGTTAGAAGGTTACTAGAGGGTTAGGGGAGAGCGAAATAGCTACTAATATATAGATAGCCGCTAGAGGTAGAGGGATAACTACTAATATATAAGTAATCGCTAGAGGTAGAGATTAAAGAGGGGTAATAATAGCTAACTACTAATATATAGATAGCCGCTAGAGATAGAGGGAGGAGAGTAAGAACCGCTAACTACTAATATATAGATAGCTACTAAAGGTATAGAGAAGAGAGAAATAACTACTAATATATAGATAGCTATTAGAGGTATATATAAAGGAAAGAGTAGTAACTACTAACTACTAATATATAGTTAGCTATTAAAGGTAGAGATAAGAGAGTAAGAGCTACTAATATATAGGTAGCTACTATAGATAGAGGGATAAAATAACTACTAATATTTAGGTAGCTATAGGAGGTAGAGGGAGGATTAACTACTAATATTTAGGTAGCTACTAGAGGTAGAGATAGGAAGAGAGTAATAATCATTATTTACTAGTAGTAGAAAGCTATAAGTAATAAGAAGAGGTTATTCTAAAGGGTTAAGGAAAAGATATATTAGTATAGAAGGGTATTAATTAATATATTTATTATATAGAGATTATAAGTAAAAGATTAATAGGGAAGTAAGATTAATAGGATAATAAAGACTAATAGAATTAATATATATATAAATAACTAGAGGAATATATTTTATATATAGTTAGGAGAGTTAGTAGATTAGAGAGAAAGGGCTAGTAAGGAAATATAGGTAAGCTAAATATACTAAGTAATTATATAAATATACTATTAATAGAAATAAAGAATAAGAAGAAGTATATTATAATTAATTAAGTAGATATAAAGGAAAAGCTAAGTATTTAAAGTATTTTATATATAAGTTACTATAAGCTATTTATTAATAGTAGGAATAATATAATAAAAGATTTATTAGAAGGTAAGAGTAGGATATATATATAAAGGTAAGGTTAGATAAAAGTAGAAAGAAAAGAAAGAGAAGTAATTAGAATAAGAAATAAAAAGAAAAAAAGAGTATTAAAGAAAAGTAAGATAAAAGGGTTATAAATAATAGGAAGATAAGTAATTATAAAAGTAAAAAAGAAAGTAAAGAAGAAAAAGCATAAGGAATAAAGAATTATAAAAAGTATTAAGGTAAATAAGTATATAATATTAGGTTTAGTA
>JAZAVK010000101.1:0-165940 GCA_037954305.1 Neonectria magnoliae | reverse complement strand
GTTGAAGCTGGGGGGGGGGGGGGGGGGGTTGAATCAGCTGAAGGATTATCCTGTAGCTTGCCATGCACTTACTTGGTCGCAAAGAAGCGAATCACAGTTGAACTCGGGTGCTTCGTTCTTTCGGAGTGGGTTAGGGTTCTTTCATTGTGGTCAGGATAAAGAGAAGTGGGATAAGACGGAGTCTGGGCGAAGAAAGGGATAGGGGCACTTATGGTTGTATATGAGAATCTCTGAAGGTTATCCAGAGCCGATTCTGAGCTGCGCTGGCTGCGACGACGCCAAAGTCAATGGATAAGGTCCTTTGCGTGGCACTACGGCCGACCTGACAAGGATAATGGAAGACGGAATAGGCTGTGATGTTCGCAGGTCGTGAAATATGGTGCTGTTTTCGTTCAAAGGAGGGCTGGAAAGACTTGGTCCTGTCTCGAGATGGCTCGCATCAAGAAGATCCTGGATAATTTACCAAACACCATTAATGCCTGTGAATTCAGATCCTGGTTCAGTTGAGGATTGCTGGGGGCAACTTTTGCTGCGTGCACAAACACACGACAATGCACACAGCAAGGCACATCGATAACCAACCTGGAACTGTCATCCCAATAAAGGAGTTATGCTCGTGATTCCTCAAGGCTGAGGAGTTTTCGGCAGCTTAGGTATCCTAGCAATCCTCGTTCACTTCATTCCAGGTCGGATCGTCTGGTTGTGCTAGGGCTGAGTTGATGTCCCTAGACTCCGAGACTGCTACTGCATTTTCGCGTCTAGGACCTCAAATACAACCGCACCGATGAAGGTATGATCTGAGTATTCATTTTCTCTCAATGAACGCCGGAAGACTGAATCGTCATAGTCATCGATTGATGGAGAGGTGATGCAGCCGTTTTCTTCTCGGGACCGCAAACGGACGCGTCTTGTAGGCTGGCCTATCGGAAAGAAAAAAAGGTCAGAGCGATCCAAGCGCAAATGCATATTGAATCTTGTTTGCGAGGAAGCCGAGAGAGCTGGTGCTAGGAAGTTTGGTGCTTTTCGTGTGTGTTGTCATTGCACTGGCGACTCCAGCTGGAAATAGGACGGTCGAACTGGGGCGCAACCAATGTCACATCTTCCCAGCAAATGGTACTGCGCAATGTAGGACATCTCCTGGATTATCTGGGTATTTGCTACTGTACGTTAAATACTGGCGAACTCTACAAGGAACTTGTTGGAGCCTGTCTCTTGGTTGAACACGAGCGGAGAATACAACACGGGCGAGCGGTCACGAAACATGCGTACCTTTTACAGAGAACGAGGGCACACAAGAGAGCTGTTCTGGTGATGAAGACTGTCAGTTTTATGTGCTTCCTCCCAGAAAGTCAACTACGAGAAAACACAACGACATGTAACTCCTTAACAAAGCAGCTACCACCATCCCCCTTCAGCCAAGACGCAGTCAACCAAAGCCCCCCTCTAACAGGAGTTCAACATGGTGGTCAGCGCCGACTTCTCGGCGCTGGTCACGGTGAGCGCCCAGTAGCTCTTGACGGCGATCCAGCTCTTGGCATACTTGCAGTAAAAGCTAGTCAGCGGGGGCTTCCACTGATCCGGCGACGAGCTGCTCTTGGCCGAGTTGACCTCGTCGGTCACGGCCCAGAGCTGCGGGCGGGTGATGTCGTTGGCGAACTGGGTGCGCTTGGCCGTGGTCCAGGAGGCGGCTCCAGACTGTAAGAACTTGTCAGCGACGGGGCTCGTGTTTGGATGAGGTATTCGCTACTTACCACCCAGGCATTTTGCAGAGGGACCATGTGGTCGATGTCCACGTCGCTGGCAGCCGTCCAGCGCCCGCCGTCGTACGGGCTCACCCACGTTCCCGACGTAGCAGCACAGGCGCTGTTGGTCACGACGTTGGTGCCATCTCGCTTGAGGACGAATTCACTTTCGTACGCTGTTAGTACGCATGCCAGCAAACTTGGAGTATGAAGCCCTTACCGGGTGTTGCAAGCTCCAGAGACGGTGCTCCAGTGCGGGAACAGGTCTCGGTCGTAGGTGCCGGTGTTTGTTTGAGCAGCGACCGTCAGCCCGGAGAGCTGCGTTCGGGCACTGGCCTCGGTGGGAATTCCCGGCTGTGTTGAAACAAGACATTAGACTTCTGCTTCGATCGAATCCTTTGATCGGGACTGCAGCTCTACTTACAGCTTCCGGAGTGGGAGCAGCGAGAGCGCCGGAGATGGCGAGCAGGGCGGTGACGGTGAACTTCATCTTTCCAGGATGCGAGCTGTCTTGGACTTGAAACTGTAGAGCTGTGAGACTGGTGGCTTGAGTAAAAGAAGACGGGATAGCGAAAACTTAGTATGTATTTTATAGTCGCGCGGGAGGCTTCGTTTGTGCCACAGCTCGTGAACGTTATACCGCCTCGGGTCTTGCAAGTCGGCCGATGGTTCCGTCGGCAGCCTCTCCTGATGCACTCACCGACCTACCTTATTCGCAAGCCGTTCCGTGCGATGCTTTCGTCGATCTCCCGCCCACGAGGCCTCGCGATAGGCACTTGGGTGTCTGTTATCGGCCGGCGGGGGGCGCGAATACCGACCCCGTCCCTGCAGAACAGAAGCCCATCGCGCTTCCACGGCGCAAGGGGCCGAATTGGTTTGGACTGCCGATGGAGGGTCGAGTCGTCAAGGTCAGTAAGCCAGTCAGCGTGAATGGCCCGGCCACGCGCAGATGCAACACCACCTCCGTCACGGCGGCGGATCGTCAGGCGTCTTGTTTGGCTGGGAGCTTCTGCCAAGTGTGGAGAGAGCAAGGGAACCTGCCTAATCCAGCCATCGGGGCCCTGGAGGTGAGACAAGCCGATGCTAGTAGTGATGGCTTGCGTGGGGACCCCGGTTCTTTGTGTTTCTGGCACTAACAGGGCTCGCTAAAGCGGTTTGAGGTCTGGACTAGATAGAGAGAGGGTGGGAATCGGGGCAGTCGAAGTATATCTCGAGATACGGCCCAGCGTTGGAGATAATGCACGAGAGTCGACTAGATGCGGACGCCTGGGAAGACGGGTGTCGGTCGACGATCCGTAAGAGGCATCTCGTCGTGCCTGTCGATCAGCATCGCGGAGCGCGCCGCATTCCGTCCGCGGCAGGTTTCCAGCCTTCCAGCCTTCCAAGCCTATAGATCAGCACAAGTTAGCAGTAGTACTGTAGCACATGGTTCCCGGTTTGGGCTTGTCCCATGTCCATGTAGACTATCTTCGTCCCAGCCTTGATTGGAAATTGCCCTCAAATCCCAGGTCAATAACAACACCCCGCAATCCCCGCTCAAAGACCCCGCTGTGCCGGTTTCCACCTCGTCCGGAGAGGACCGGCGGTCTTTAAGTCGATCGGGTTGGTGGAAGTATAGTCCAGGTTGCCTATTCCAGAACAAGTCCAAGAGGAAGAGAACTGTAGGGGCGGTGTCGGACCCCGGCGGTCAACAACGTGTAACCTATTCTTGCTTAGGACGGCCTTTTGTTCGCTGCCAACTCTTTACACGTGCCAAGAGGCTGCGTTATCGCATTCCTTTCGTCCCTTTCTTTGCGAGTGTATTCCGATGTAGGACAGTTGAGTGTCTTGGCGATGCAACGCGAGATGCCCTTCTACCCGAGTCCATGGAAACCAGGATCCATGGCGGAGCTCGGCGGAGACCTATCTCAAAGTCAGCCAGTAATCTAGATATAACTAGAAGAGGAGTCTTTGAATCCGTGGGTCTGAAGCTTCCCCCCGGAGAAGCTGCACTACACCCACAAGTCTCCTGGCAACAGTAATTTGAAGATAGTAGCTCGAGTTAGAGCCGAGGTCAGGAATTCTCGCCAAGGTCAGTTATCTTGTGTTCTCGACGCCAAGGATTTCTCCGCGTCCGTTGTCGGCTGTTCGGTTGTCGGTGGGTCTTCGTCTTTCGTCTTGCTGGTGATCCCAAGATAGTTGCGAGATGCTTATTGGAAGCGAGATTGATCGGTGAGTTTTCTACCTGCAATAGCAAGAGTCAGCGCCAGATGTTACAAGAGGGTTCTCGAGGTCTGTAAGTCTTCGAGAGTCCAAAATGCACTCTCCGGTCTTAGTAGTCATGTGGTCGGTCACTGTCACTATTGTAACTCTTCTCGTTAGCTTTAACATTATGCAACTGGCGAACAGACCCAACCCAGGATATCACTTAGACGTAGAAAAGGACCTGCAGGGTTCTTTGGGAGCATGGAGTCGATGGCACTGGCTCGCAGGGGCTGGGAGCGACCAGTCATTCTGCAGAACTAGGCGAACACAGCCTGGAGTCGGCTATCGGGTGGGAGTGGCCAAGAAGCGATTAGCGATGAAGCTTTAGGTATTTCTTGGATACCATGTTGCGAGGCATGCTCGTTTTCGTCTGTCTTCGTGTGTCGCGTTGTGGTGAGCATGCACTGGAGACTTCGGGAGGATCAACCTCGTCATTCTGCAACGCAGTCCTCGATTAGCAGCCGACAGACGGACTCAGGAATGGGCTTACAAAGTCCCTGGTGAGGTATGATTCTCTTGAGCGCGATAGATGACCCGAGTTTTCGCCGTTGTCGCGGTGTCGCTCTCCTGGGCGGGAGGACCAAGTGTTGGTGTCGTTGGGGAGTTTGGCCGCTAGACTTGGCCGCGGGGTTTTGGCCTCAAAACACCATCTTTGGGAAGACACTTTCGGGTCCAGAACCTCGGAAAGATTATGGAGGGCTGGTTTTAAAGCTACGGAATTACTCTGGCTTGCCTCTAGCCTTCGTTTTTGGAACAATGGGATGGAACAGCGTTAACACTGGCTCGCATCGGTGGATGTTCAGGAACAGACGACACAAGTGCTTCTCTTTGTGACAGAGTACTCATGTTCTGCGGGCTTATTACTAGAATAGATCGGTTTGTCTGTGGACATGGAAGGAGTTCCACCACATTCGGGGGCCACAGCGCGCGAAGGGGGAACGCCACAGAGTTGAACAAAGACGACGAGGACTAAATGAACCGGCCCCCTTCATTCTCAGCTCAGATCCCCGCCTCAGGTACCGAAGCCGAGGCAGCAAACGCCCGACGCCTCACTGATCTCAAGGGCGTTTACTGTGGCGCCCGGGGCAGATGAAATCCTCGACGCTCATTGGATCCAGCCCGCAGGCGACTCTGAATAAGTGCTCAGGAAAACCCGTCGCCCTCGACGCGCAACCGGCAGCTCGTAGCACGTGATGTCCCTCTCGTAGCTTACCGGAGACGCGTTGACCTGCTGGGGAGAGGGAGCGAGGACGCGTGGGGGACGGATAAACACTGCGTTGGGCGCTCACTGGAGTTGGCGAGGCGGTGTCCTCCTGGCTGCCTGTGGAGAGCGGTTGTTAGAGTTGAGACTTTTTGAGAGACAGAAATTGCATCGTGTGAAATTCCCATGGACAGCTATCATACATTCCTATTACCATTGCTCAGCGAAGACGATCGTGTCGTGTTCTGCTGGAGATTCTTCCCAATTCCCTCTGAGCTCTTGTCTAGCTGTATCTTGCAGTTGCTCCCCTCGTACGTTCTACCCAAGATCCCTCTTCGGTCTCTCTAGTCTGTATGGTGTAGGTCTCCTCTCTGTAGTTGTGCCTGTATGGTCCCCCAAATTCGCCGTCTAGACGATCATGTCCTGCTGTACCTAAATTGCCGTGTCTGTATCCGCCCAAAAGAATCACTCCCCGATCATTGGATGAGCAATTCTTCCTTTTCAAAAAGCCTTTCCAACTTCTTGAAGTCCTGTCCAATACCTCGCAGATGCTGAAGTACGGTGTGGCCATTTCCGTCCCTCAGCTGGATGGCCGTGCCGCTTTCCAAAAATAACTTGGCGTCGGCTACCGCAGACCCTTCCATGTAGGGAAGGCGTCCTCCAGTCGACTGGAGCTTGTCCACTATTGAGTGGAGGAAGCCCTGACCCCTTGTGGCATCGACGTGGTTTTGGTGGAAGCCAGGATCGCTGACGATACCGTTCGCAAGCTTGGGAAGCCTGTGCCGACAATCTCCAAGGACGTCCCAGACGAGCTGTTCGGCGCCGCCTGGGATGGCAAAAGCTCCAGTTAGGATGTTGAATACTCGAGAGTTATTAGCGAGTAGTGACCTGTAAAAGGCGTTTCGAACATCGACGTTAGGGAGATTAACAATCTCCGCGTGGTGGTGGCGTACGACCTCATAAGAGTATCTCTAGCTTCTCCTTGAAGTACACGCAGCCCATTGTTGGAAGTACGCTGCAATTTCGGTGGGGAGGAGGCGTCCCCCAAGCTCCTCCAGTCTCTTGGCAAGCCTGTCGGACTTGGCCGAGTTAGAGCATAGAGCGATCAGGCTCTGGGCGGGCCGCAATGGCCACGCCTGGGGTATGTTAAGGTCCGCCCCGTGAACCGTAATCATCCGGTCAATGAAGTCTTCAATCGACGGGCTTCCACCTGCTGACTTCGCTGATCGGCAGAGTGAGCTGAGAACTGACGTTCCAGCCGCATCTCTTGTGTTGACATTGGCGCCGTTGCTGATCAACATCTCAACCAACTTCTTAACCTCCCGGTGTCGGTCTGTCCAGCAGAACGGGACAACCGTTACGGCCTTTAGAAGTGCTGTCTCCCTCAGAACCCCGCTTCGTCTGTTGGGGTTCGCACCCAATTGTAGGAGAATCCGGACCACGTCGTTTGCGGCCCGACGAATGGCGAGAGTGCTCCCGAGGGAGAAGGAGTCTATGGCTCGATACAAGGGTGTCTTGCTTTCGGAGTCGTAAGTGTCACAAGGACACCCGGCTCTAGCCAACGGCTCGACCATGTTTCCCCGGCCGTTGATCAGCGCCAAATGAATTGGCGTGAAGTCTGTCCCGGGACAGGTGTGGCGAATAGTATTTGGATGGTGCTGGACGAACCGGTTCAGTTCGGCTTCGGTCCTTGCCATATGAAAAACGGTAACTTTCGATAGCGGATTCGCGGGGATAGTGCTAGGTTCCGTGAGATTTCCTGGGGCGCTTCTTTGAACGAGGAGCTCGTAAAGTGGTTGGTGTTGGTTTAAAATGGGCGCGAAGAGGGGCAGCCAGAGGACCTGCTTCACTTCTCTTCCCTGTCGGCCGGGGAAAGTTGAGTTAAAGTTAGGCTGGAATGTGGCTGAAGCACGGCAGAACATGTTCCAAACACCTTTGGCTTGTGCTTCAGTGTCGGCTCCGTTGACGAGCAAGAACTGGGCGGTGGTGATGTGTCCACGTGCGGCAGCCATGTGCAGGACCGTGAAGAAGCCGTTGTTTGGAAGGTAGAGGCGGACGTTTATGTCCCCACCAAAGGAGCAGTACCTCTGAAAAATCCTGACTCCCTCGACTTCAGAAAGAGAGATCGCAGCGAACCGAATAGATCTTGGTTGCGCTGAGACAGCATCGCGCTGGAACATCTGGCGCGATGCTAGTCCGGAAACGGATTTGCAAACCGTTATCAGGTTTCGCAGGTCTCCATGATCGACATAGGCAAAAATGCCGGTCAACGTCTCGTTCGGCAAGTGAAGAAGGTTGTGGGGGGCCATGACTCTAGATCTGGGGGCTGTGTTGATGCTTTCTTCGTGTTAGAACGAGCAGTGGAAAGGGACGGGATGCGGACTTACCAAAAGAGCAGGGAAATCGGTCCAGAAAGCGCACGGAGTTCTCGTAGGAATGAAGATCGTAGAACAGGAATAAACGCGTATGAAGAACAAGAGGTGTATGGTAACGTGAGATCAGGATTCCTTCGTGAGGTGTTGCGGTATCCAGAAGAGGAGGAAATCGTAAAGGTGTAGAATGGAGGAAAAGTGAGGAGTGGAGAGAGAGAGAGAGAGAGGCACCGCTTAAAAAGTGTTGCATACGGCCCTGCAGGCCAGTGACTAGAGTCGTGCCGCAAACACGCCCGACGAGACTGACCACCAGCCACAGCGCACCTCCGGTTAGTAGACAATCAACCCTAAGATGTTTTCTGCCAGGGCCTTACACACGTGGCTGACCTAAAACAAGCTCCCAACAGGGGCAACTAGCTTGCTCGAGGCCCTGCCAAGCATTGGCTGGCTTCTATAAGATCCCCTACTCCAGGACATTCCTTGACCCTCAACCGTCCGTCAGCTGGCAACACATGCAGAGCCTCCGTTCTTCCGTCCCCACAGTTAGGAACTATTGCACTTCAACATGCCACTCTGCACGTCTCCATCATTTGCTCGGCAAAGAACATTCCCCTGAAGTACATCGCAAACATGTAATCCTCCTCCTCGAACACTGACATTGTTCGGTTGAACAGGCAGTCTTCTTAACCCCGTTTCAAGCGCACTCCGATCCGACCATGCATTGGTGCAGAACTGCAGACTTTGACCAGCTTCCACCAACAGCAAAGGTACTTGTACTGCGGCAGATGAAGCCAGAAGCTCGAGAAATAGTGCCGACCCCGATGTGGTGCCTGTAGAAACGCCCCGGCAACCAGGGCGGGCTGCCCAGGCGACCTCCCCTCCCCCACCAGGCACCGACGTGCCCCTCAAGCGGAGAATCACCGTTCAAATCACTTCCGTAGTTGAATTGCCGTCATGGAGTACTCCGCAACATCTGTAGACGCCTCTGTGATTGCATGCCTGTCTTATTTGCCCGTCCAACGCCTCCCTCTTTGACCGTGATCCAGTCCATGCCAAGTTCAGTTACTTATCACTACTGACAGCAACATGGAAGCTCGTAGATGCATTTATTATATTGCTCTTAGTGCCTGAGCACGCGGGTTGCTCATCGTAATGCGTTACCTTGGCCCGGGAGTGAGAAGACAAAGGAGGACGGAGGGCATCGCTGGCCAGTGCGCAGTTCAGGCTGTCCAGAAGTACTGGCCGGTGTGTTCTCTAGCTAATCTATAGAGTGTACGCGTCGCCTTCTGAGCAAGTAGAAGTCGGGCGTAAAAGCAGCGTCCAGGACCTGGTTGTGGGTGTTGACACTTCTTTTGCCCTTCTAGTGCCCCACCAACTTGACTCTTCCAACTATTTCCCAAGTTTATTCCCACCAAATCTACCCCAGAGGATATTATCTCTCCGAAAGACTACGAATTCATCGACATCTGAAGGCGAACCCTCCATCGTGAGGAAGAGCAGAGGATGCAGTCCATCTACCGAACTTCATCCATCGGGGTTGGTCTCCGACCACAATACCCCTAATCCCTTCGGCTTCCCTTTTTTTTTCGACCAAACAGTAACTCAGGACATCCCAACCAATCCTTCAAACTCAAGAAACACCGACACAGAAGCTCACCGGAGCGCCCTTCGAATCAATACCAGGAAAAGGTGCCCCGGCAGGACTCCTTCTCGACTTCCCTGACCTCACCTCCGCCCCGGCATTATCTCCGGGGCAATACAATCTTTCCCCTTTCATTTGTCTCCTCCGTCACTTTGTCTCCCCTGTCCCTTCGTCCTACCAGTCACGATACCCTCTCCGTCACTTCATCCCCCTAGTCGCACTTCCTTCCCCGTCGTCAATCACCCCCGGCGGCACTACGTCCCCAGCGTCGCGTCACTGAGCGTGATCTCCTCTCCGAAACCATGTCCATTTTGTGCTTCACTTCTCCAGTCCATCTGTCGAAGCAAGCCGTACTCTGCCCCGTCCTCATTCTGAGCACAAAACCCGTCAGCGCTGCCACCCTAAATGGCTTTGCGACAAGTGTCTGAGGTTAGTTCTCCTACGGCAGACGAAAGAAGGACCCAGTCATCGCCAGACGTTGTCGTCTCGTTTTTACTCAAGCTGGCTTCGCGCCAAAGGGGGACGACTCGTCGGAGACGAACAGCGACCGCGCTCGACGTCAAAGACACCCCCGACTCAGCCTAAGGGCTTTGTTCTTAGCAGGATCTCCTAAAGAATTCTTAGTGTCCTTCAGGTTCTCTCCTAAAACAGAAGAGGGGGCCGCTCGGGACACTCCCCTCATTGTCACAACAAAGAACCCAAGTCCTACCGAGCATCTCTGTTCCAAATACTTCACCAGCCCCTGAGAAGAACAGCAATAATGTTTGGACTGGCAACAGGTATGCAAAAATTGAGAAACGGTTGCTGTTCTGGATGAAAGAATCGCGGCCGAGTTAGAGCGACAGCCCAAGTTAGGGAGCTCCTATCTCGAAACCTCACCACTAACGTGAGGGTATCAGCAGATTCTACAATACCAAACCGATACCGAAGACAAAAGACTTCCTCCGAAGCGTAAGAAGAGCAAGAGGATCGAAGGAGCAGGCCCAGGCCGCCACCCTTTCCTACCGAATAGCCTCAGGGGAAATCCGCGACGGTGCTGTCATTCAGAAGAATCACTAGAATACCGGACGACAATCCCAAACACCACCTCGAGTCTCTCCAAGATATTCCAACCGAGTTGGTATCTCCCCCTCATACGGACGTGTCTCTGTCCACGAACTTGAGAGGCCCCTGATCTCGTACGGAGCAGGCCTAGGCCCCAAGACTCAAGACATAATCACAACACTTTTCTAGTGCTACCGAATAAGTCGATAGCTGCATTGGGATGGACTGGAATAAACTAGTGGCTAGAGGCGTTGGAATAAGGTATGGCGCTTTTAGGTTTCTGGTTCACAATACTGATCTAGAAGGTTATTCGATTCCAAGCAAGTGCGACCTTGCCGGCCGGAGGATGTGCATCCAATGGCCAGCTGCCTCTAAGCCACGCTAGGAACCTCCCTCCCTAAAAGATTGGCTGGGTGTCTCACCTATGACGCCTATGAGCAGCGATTCCAGGGACGAAAGATCATAGCAATCAGAGCACGGTACCACCAAAGCGAAGGTGCTGGTTGGTCACGGCGAAGTATCCCCATCATTCTCCCCTCCCGTTGGAGACGTTCACTGTAAGCTCAGGACGGGGTTTTATTGGTCTGCGCCAGATGCTAACATTTTCTCTCTCAACAGAATTTTACTCCAGTTGATGTCGAGCAGCTATGAACCATCATGTACTCAAACCGCCGGTGCGGTATTGATGACGATACCCCGGACCGAACGACCGAACCAAAGCCCCGGCGTGTTAGTCCCGGGCCACTGAGACACCGAACCGAAGCCCCGTATTATGTACCCCTAACTACTGAGATCCAGACCCCGGGGGCATACCCACGGCTGGGTACCAGAATCAGAACGTTGAAATTCCGGGTCATGGTGACCCAGATATCTAACAGAGCTGCAGTACCTTGGCACGATCGCCTTGTCGCAAACAGTGACTACAAAACAGAGGCAAAGCGTGGCTAATGCGAGCCCAAAGTCGCTTACACCGGGAACGAAAAACGCCCCTGTCTTATAGCGGAGCGGAACGGCTCGACGGTCGTCCAAAGACACGGACGCGGGGTGGTCTGTAATCTCATAAGGCTGTCCTTGACGCATCTGGCAGAGACAACTGAAGATTATGCTATCGAACTCCCAAGGAACAATTCTACTGCTAAAGGGCGTCTCAATCGATAGGATCCTTGGGGATTTGTGGTGTTAGTCGTCTAGCGCGCCCCGTAACTGGCGCGAAAACGGCGATCTGTGCCCTTTTCGTCCATCAACCTCGATTTCATTGGACACGGCCCTGTGCACTCATCCGTGTGGTGTGCGCCTAAATTCCTTTATAGTTCCACCCTGTTACACAGTGAGAGACGACGACGACCAGCCATATCTGCAGCTTACTCGGCGTTGTCGGGCTTATTCAACTTCGCCCACCCAAGCTATACATTCATCTTGAATACATGATCTCTAGGATTATTCCCGAAGGACCCCCTTCACCGCCCAAGAAATTGAATGATCTGGAAGTTGAGGCACAGACACGGCTTCTATCGACTTACTTTTCTGATCCATGGCCGGCAGATCGATACAGGCCTTATCCCTCCGAATGGACACTGCGTCTTAGCACAGGTTTAGTGGCAGGGCCAGTCCAGCGAGTACATCCCTGATTTCCATTAGTCGTATACGTGGTGTACGATTCACTAAACACATGTAACAGATTCAACGCTGCAAAACACATTTTTCAAGCGGCCGTCAAGCCAAACTCATACCATTCAACGTCTACATCATCTTCTACCTAAATAAATCCATCGCCTTCTCCCATAAAATTAAGGTCATTTACCACAGAATCGATCCCTAGCCTACTTCAACACCAATGTTCTCTCCCAAGTCGAATTCGATACCAACGTCAAGATTCACTAGATTTGCAGTATCGACACATTCTTGCATGCCATATCGGCGGTCTCTTCTCCTTTGACCTTAGCCTTTGCCGGCAACATCTACAAAGACGATCTCTGAAAACGCTCCCGGAATTCCAGATACGACCATATCGTGGCTAAGAGCACTACGTAGTCCATAATACTGGCAGGTCTACTCCTCTATCGGTATTTAGTACGGACCACGCCAAATCATCGCCGAATCGACCAACACGATCGAGGGTACCACCCAAGGCACCACCAAACCTACGACCGGCTTGCTAGAGGCTTCTGACGTAGATTTCGTCTTTGTTGTTGAAGTTTCCATGTCATCTGTGACTGCCACCATAATAACTAACGGAGCCCTCTCCCTTTTTATCAGAACCATGATGATTCTGGCCACACCTCAAGCCGACCGTCTATGCAGGTCATTAGCCAAAGAAGAAATGTGTAGGATCTCCCTTGGTACACATGAGATTATTGAAATTACGATCGAAGGGATTTTTTTTTGGGGGGGGGGTGGATTTTCCCCATGAGGCTCAGGCTACCAGGTTTAATGTCTAGGAATGCGTCGATTCGTGAAGCAAGGTGTGATATGGTAGTTGAACAATTTCAACGTAAACACAAAGGGGGCCGAAAGTAAAATGCCCCTTCTAATTCTCTACCATATCAAAGGGGCGTTGGCGGTTCCTGAAGTAGGCATAATCTCACTTTTCCCCCATTTTTTCATGCTATAGGGTAGTTCTTTTCGTTTTGAGCACGAGTTTGTCTTTTGCACCAAGACCAGGAGAAACAGACGATAGACCCCGGTAGAAGAAGTCCAAGCAAGTTGGATGTTCATTGCGCTAAGAACATTGTCAGGGCACGCGGCGGAATTACCCAAATTGGCGCGGAAGGTTCGAGAATAATGGGCATCTCAAACATTGCGAAGTGCAATGGGGAATGGCAATGCGCCGAAGAAATACCGACACTCGCCAGAAAAGAGCGACATGATTACTACAAGTGCACGTGCTAGGGAGGCTGAAATGGAGACTCTACTGGACATATACCTTAGCAACACAAAGGTCACATCGAGCTGGGATACTTGCCACATCTACGCCCCCTTGGATCTCTGTAAGATTCCTTTGGGTTCACGAGTTGCCATTTGGGGCATCCTTGAGACAGCACAGAGCGTGTGGCGAGTAGGATCTTGAGGGCCATGGCAACCGGCTATTTCTTTCTTATTAGATATTATTGGGGAAGTAATTGTAAAGGCACAGGAATTCTCACCATCTTGGTTGATGCGAAGCCACACAGATGCGTAGGCTTGAGTGATGGGTTGCTGTTTTGCTCATATCCTCCAGTACGCTTCCATGCCGGGCGAGGGACTTCGAACCACGGCAGCCAATAAAAACATCGCCACGTACTTGGGCGTTGAAATAGGGCCCGGATTCATGCGGGCTCCCGTCATCTTGCCCGAACCATTCCAGGTTCTCCCAGTGCAAACACTCTAGTACCGATGTCGCGTAGAGTAGTCCTTCGGGCTCACGACGAGACCACGTCCCTTCTTTGCTCCTCTGTAAACGGTCTCGAAGATGTCGATGAGCTCCTGCTTATCTTCCAGCACCCACTTGATCTTGTTGTTGTCACCAGTTCCCAAATCGATCATCATGTGCTTGTTGCGGAAGAAGAACATGAGCGAGCAAGGGTCGTAAAGCTCATACATCTGGCTGAAGTCGGGGACCTGGTCGATGTCGCACAGGTAGATGACGGCGTAGTTGCGCACCTTGTCGGCAATCTTGTAGAGGACTTCGTCCTGGCGCATGCAATCGGGGTCCCAGTCGCGACCGAAGCGGATGACCACGAGTCGGTCCTCTTCGGACAGGATGGCCTGGTCGACGTGCCAGCCGGTGTTGAGATGGGGGAGGACGACGGAACCCATAACGAAAGCGTGTAGAGGGTTTGCTCGGGTTGGTTCTTGTTGTCGAGGATGGTTGCGATGACGAGTTTGGACGGATGGTCGTGGTGAGTGGGGTTGCCTGGTGATAAAATGTTTGGGCAGCGCCGGGTAAGACTCGGCACATTCCAAGGTTCACTTTACGCGTCGAATCCCGCACTAGCCGTATCGGGATTGAGTGTCAACAGATCACGGTACGTACCGAGGATCCAGTGGCGGAACTGGAATCTCTTAGGTTCGTCTAAGGCATTCCTCGCAGCACAACAGCTATGACGACTCATCAAACTCATCAATCACACTCTTGGGCTTCGCAAACTTGCCCAGAGGCGCGTACTTCAGGTGTCCAAACCCAAAGGCCTCTGGTCCCCCGATCTTGATGCCCCGTTCCGTCCCAGTCCAGCGGTCGCTTGCCGAGATGCCCAGCACAATCACCAGCAGGCCGTAGCGGTACTCAGGCGTGCCCACGGCCTCTCCGTTCTGCGCATCAATGACGCTGACCAAGTCGGGCACGATGGCGAGGACGTCCTCCTGACGCTCTTCTTTCCGGTCGGGGTGGACTCGCAGGGCTGCGATGTTTTCGTTCTTGAATGGGATCTTGATGAGACCCTTGAACTGTCCTGAAGCCTTCTCTCCCTGGTTGCCTTCTCCATCTTCTCGGACATCCGCTCCTTCGATGAGACACTCGCCGTAGACATGTCCGTTTCTCAAGGTCCTCTCCACTCCAACGATTTTTCCCTTCCACAGGACCTTGCCCGCCGAGGGACCTCCACACTCATCAAGGATGATCTCAGCCACGCTGTCCACCTTATTCTCCTGTCGCGCCCTCGCCACCGCTCGTCCAATTCTCCAGGACTGCGATAACGTGTGCTCGACAACCCACCGCTTCGACTCCACGCCTGTCACCGGGGCGTCTGCAGTTCCCACTTGGGATCCCATTTCGCTGAGGGCTGCACGCATGATGCGCTCGACGTGGGCATCGGATGACGCCTTCGGCATCAGAACGACGTTCCCGTTGCCGTCGCTGATGGCAACCGGAGACCAGATAGTGGAACGCTCCTTGAAGACCACGGGCGTAGTCTGCCATTTGGTTGGGTAAGCTCTGCCCATCCAGTCTCCGTCCACGGTAGGAATGTCCATGCTGGTGCTGCAGCCCAGGATCAACCCTCCAAGGCCGTTTGCACCGCCGACTTCAACGGAAATCATGTGTGTTGCTGTTTGATCACAAATCTTGTAAAGCTCTCTCTGAGATTCAAGAAGCTCATCGCCTGCAAGTTTCTCGATTCCCACCGTGGGACTGCCGGCTGCTCCACCACACCCGACTTGAGCATCGTCAGGTAGGTCATCGGGGCTTATAATACGAGCGGTTGCCCCGTTGCGAAGCTGGGTTCTTATTCGGATCATCAGAGAATAGGGAGAACCGCCTCCGCCAGTCCCCAAGATGTAGCAGCCAATCGCAATCCAGCTGAGATCAGTCTCGGAGATGGACCAGACGCGATCCTTAACGTTGGGTCGATAGGTAAGAATGTCGATTTCTTCCTTGGCCTTGACCTTGACCTTGCTCTTGGTGTCTGTCTTCCTGGCGATTTTCTCGTAGCTCTGCATTTCTTGTTCTGGCTCATCCGACTCACTGACCGGTGCTTGAGCGAGATCATCCCGAGCAAAGTCGAATTCGCCAGCAGCGCGAACGATGAAGCGGGTTTTGTTCGCAATATACTGGAACAGGAATTAGAAAAGTTAACCCGTATGATGGTGCTCGACTTACCTGAAGCGGCAGGATCTCCTGCTCGACAATAGTAATTGATGACCGGGCGGCTCCGGCTGTGAGTGCTCTCTCGATGGCGTCCTGACTGATTTCTTCGAGAAGCTCCTTTGTCGTCCTTGACTCAGTGGATTTAACCGTGTCAACGACGGCACTGACCCTTGCGATGGCAGCACCAATCGCATTTGCAACCTGGGACCACTCCGGCTTCAGTACTGTGCTCGCTCCGTTGAGCTCATCCGGAGCGATGACGGCTCCGCCTCCCACCAGAATTACAGGGATATCCTCTGGCGAAGTCTTCATCGTATCGATGACCTTCTCGAGTTTATGCTTTACCAACAAATTATACTTGACCAGCTCGTCTTCAGATAATGCGTCTTTGACGAGTGCAGGATCGCCAATCTTGATGTCCGCATTACCCCGAACTGTGCAGTCAGTGGTTGTGAGGACGCTGCCGCCAAAGGCGATGGACTCTTGGGTAAGCTTGTATCCCACGCTGTCGGGACCGATGGAGAGACCGTTTTCTTTCCGCACAATGGAACCACCACCGAGGCCGATGCTCTTGATGTCCGGACAGGAGAAGTTCATCCTCACACCCGAGAGGTCACTATAGGCGGCCTGCTGGCGCGGGAACCCGTTTGCAAGCAGGATTCCCACATCGGTTGTTGTCCCGCCAATGTCCACTACCATCATCGCCTCGTTCCGTACACTCTGGACCAGGAAAGCAGCTCCTCTCATGCTGTTGGTGGGGCCGCTTGAGAATGTTCGGATAGGCAGACGAGCAGCGACTTCGCCGGACAAGACAGTACCGTCGTTTTGCGTGATGAAGACTGGGCAGTTCAAGCCAAGTCTCTTCACAGGCTCATGAAATGATCGGATCGTCTTGCGTGCAAATGGCAAAATGGATGCGTTGAGAATAGCGGCGTTTTCCCGCTCGAGGAAACCAAGGTTGGCAACTTCCTTTGAGCAAACGACATCGCATTCTGGGATTGCGGCCTTGATGATGTCCGCCGCTCGTTCTTCTTGCCTCTCGATGGTGTCGATGGGGCTGAAAATACCAATAACCACGACGCTCTTGATTCCTTTCTCACGGATGATGGCACACTGAGACTTGATCTCCTTCTCATCGATGTCGGAGATCAAATACCCATCTACTTCCAAGCCGCCCTTCAACAAGGCGTAGTGTCCCAGGATCAATTCGCGCATGTCGTCGGGCCAATCCACGCATGGAGGGGTGTGCTTGGAGAATGGCCCACAGAGCCGGAGGACGGCCACAGGCGACAGCCTCGCAGCGTCTCTCTCGACCACAGCATTGACGAAGTGAGTCGTGCCGATGGTGACGCTTGCTACACTGTCGGGCTTGATGGCGGAGGACTTGAACATGGCAGTGATGGCATCGCTGATTCCGAGGCTGGGATTCGTCGTCGTGGGCGCTTTGTGCCATGCCACAATTCCCTTATCCTGGGCCGCGGACTGGAAAGGGTCGACAATGACGCCGTCCGTGTTGGTGCCGCCGACGTCGACGCCTATGCGGAGGCGCCTCGAATTGACGTTTGTAGCCATGGTCGCGAGCAAATGAAGTCTTCGACAAGTTTGGGAGGATGTTGATGTAAAGCGGCACAGGAAGGAGAGTCCGAATGCCGGCGGCTATTATCCTGTAGTTGTCTCGGTCTCCGACGACACGTCGATCGCTGCGTATTCCAGTCCTGGAGTCTTGGCCGACGCACCTAGCCTCATTGTAGAGAGTCCGCTTGCTGGAAACCTTTGGTTGGCAGCGTCTGTCTCCTTGAGTGTTTTCATGATGGGGGCACCTGATAAGTATTATCAGAGAAAACTGCAAAGTCAACTAGGAACATATTTCAATGGATTATTAACATATAATCAGGCTTCGAATCCGGCATCTCTAGGTGAATGAATAAGGGCGCATTGAGGGTTGTAGTGATCAGTTAGCGTCAACTACTGCTAGTCTATACACTGAACCTCAACCGTTTGGCGCGTACAGCGCTTCTCTAGCCGCATTTGAACATGGAGGAAATCGAGCTTACCGCTCCGACTCGCAGAGCCGTTAGCCGTTTCTGCCTTACAGATGGAGCATGCAAGTAATCTAAGACAGGGTTCCCTCCTGCATATAAAGGTGCATTCTAATATTACGACAGTTTTGCTTCGCATTGACTGTCCAAACTTGAACAATGGGGAGCATTCCGCAAGAAGACCTCCAGCTGTATCATCCTTTGGGCGAAGAGGAGATTCGCTTGGTCACCATCCACCCACAACTTGAACATGGCGTCCTTTGCTGTTCCCTGGAGACCTTCTCTCTCAAGGAGACAACTCCAGTGTACCGGCAGTTCCTTCGTTCGTACGCCTCGCCCAGAACACCTAGGCGCTGGCTGATCTCGACTTGGGCATCCATACAGCGAGCCAAAGTAGTGCGACGACTGCCCGCAACCCGCTCCATGGGCTCCTTCACCCCGGCGCACAACTGCTTTCGATTTTCTTGGGGCGACTTTGCAGCCTTATCGTATGTTTGGGGTACTGACCACGCCGGCAAGATTATTGTCAACGGCCAGGAGACCACGGTGACAAAGAACCTGGAAGAGGCACTGGACGAGTTGAGAACGGACAAAGGGCGCTTTGCACACAACTACCGTTTATGGGTTGATGCACTGTGCATCAACCAAATTGACGAGGACGAGACTGCACAGCAAGTCTCGAGGATGCGGGAGATTTATTCCCAGGCATGGGCAGTGATCGCATGGCTGGGTCCAGCAGCAGACGACACCGACCAAGGCATGCATCTCTTGTGTGGTCTTGCTCGCTTGAACAACGAAGAAAAGGACCAATTGTCTGCATTGCTGGAGAAGAATCCAACCTACTTTGGCGACTCGGCATTCTACGGCCTCCAGCGTCTCATGAAGCGGCCGTACTGGTCGCGGTTGTGGATTATCCAGGAGCTGGTTCTCGGATCTAATTCGACTGTTTTGAAGTGCGGAGGACATACACTGGATTGGTCAACCTTCAGCCACGGGATTTCCACCCTGTATCACGGAGGAATTTGGGCTGCAAAGGATTGGCTACTGAAGAGAGAGGTGAAAAGCAAGAACATCGACTCGGATATGTGGTGGGTGACAGCGAGCATTCATTTGGTTCACCAGGACATACGACCGCTGAGCGAATTTGAGTTCAGAGGCGGCGAGCGACAGGGCATCAGAAAGCTCCTTGAACTCGCCGAGTCTGAAAGTCGCGACGAAAAAGACAAAGTCTTTGGTCTTCTGGGGATGATGGATCCGGACATTGTCAAACGGCTCGTTTGCAAGTACTCCAAGTCAACGCCAGAGATCTTTCGCGCGACAACGGTGGCTTTCATCGAACACTACAGGAACCTGGAGCCACTTCGTGAAGCCAACCCTTGGGGCAGCGCCCACGCGGCCTCATGGGTGGTGGACTGGACATGGCAGGGCAGGCACCGGTATTCCAAGCCGGAGTCCGTGTTCATCGGTGCGTTTTGGACTCCCGGCACGCCTGAGCCGCGGCCGGAGACGATTTATTGCGCAGACGGACAGAGGAGTCCCCGGTATTCGTTTCTCGCCAACGGTCAGCTGCTCAAATGCAGGGGGATTGTCCTGGACACAGTGTGCGGGCTTGGGGCATGTAAGCGCGGAAACTTTGACTGGGATACAGCATCCGTTGTGCAACCAGTGGCATGGAGGAGCGTGTACACCGATACGCCCAAAGCTTTGTATAGTGCACTGCTCCTTGGGCGTGTTTCAAATGGCGAACATGTCAGTGGGCGACATGCCGCTCTCCTAAACCTGCCGCGGACATACGAATCAGCGTTCGGACAGTTTGAGGCACTGGAGTGGCTGTGGTTGAAGGAACAACACAAATACTACCGTCGATGGATTGAATGGAACAAAGCCCACGGCGAGATCAACATGGGCGGCAAGTGTCTGGGGGATTACTTCACAGATCAGATCCCAAAAGATGTCTCCGAGTTCGACTACGCTGAGGTGTATCTGGCGGCCGACCGTTCACTGATGGGCAGACGTTTGATGTTCACCAAGAAGGGCTACCTGGGATGGGCGCCAGACAACGCCTGCGGGACACTGGAGGACCAAGTCCGACCAGGTGACCACGTCTGCGTCGTGTTTGGATGCAGTACGCCCTTGGTGATAAGGGGTATGGGAGAGAACCATCACGTTTTAGGAGAGGCGTACGTAGAGGGCATGATGGATGGAGAGGCGATGGGATTGCTGGATCAAAGTGCGCTGGTTGAGCAGGAGTTGATTTTCGTGTAACCGGCGCCTCGTCCCGGGGGAGAGGATAGATGATACAGGAGCAATCAAAGGAAAACGAAACTGAAACTAAATTTCGAACAGCTGAAGACTTTTTGTTTTGGAACTGAGCTGTTGGCGAATGGTCTTCGGCTGGTACCGTCTGTTGACGTGTTGGCCCCGTTGACGCCTGCCCGCACCAATTGCTGACTCAGCCCCACAACTGCCCGCCTCGCTTCACGACAGGGTCCAAGTCGAGGTGGGAGCTCGAGCTCCGTCATCACCAAAGGCTGCGTCAGCGAGCTTGCCAAACCGCCACCAACGGCCACGTCAACACCTTTAACCGGCTGCCTATCTTGTCCCCGATTTGATAAAACGGCTGTCTTGCGCACCGCCGGACGCCTTCAACCCCGAGTAGCAGCACGAAAACTATGGTTAAATGAGCCCCGATATTCGAGAGGCTGCCTCGACTTGATCACGACTCAACCATCGAGAGCGTCAACGAAATACCCAATCCTTCCGCTTTGTTCCATCGCTCGGACGGCCGTTTACACCTGGCAAATCCCGACATTCCAGACACCTCGACGCCTCGTGCCCTCGACAAAACCGGCCGTTTCCGCACTAGGCACGCAGCTATCCACACATTTGCTTGTGTCACTATTGAACAGTGCCACCTCGCACCGCCCCGCGCTTGATAGACCTTTGTTGCTGTGTCCACTTTGCTATCCTTACACGTCCCGAACCGACCTTTTCGCATCGACGAAGCAAAGCAATCCAAGCTAGAAGCTAGCTCCAAGTATGGCCAACCGACACGAACTCAGGTCCCAGGAGGATCTCGATGGCAACGCCTATGCAGCGTTGCCAGGAACGACTCCTGGGGAGTTCGTCCCTCACAACATCACTCCGATGAAGTCAAACCTAGCCCCTGGTAGGGAGATGGCAGGTAAGTTCCCTTGACTGTTAAGCCATTCGCGGGCTAACTTCCACTCCCACAGGTTGCCATCCTTCACGATGGATATACGAGCTTGTGAACAACGACTTCACGACATGCGACCTCTTCGAACGAGCCCGACACGCGAAACTAGACACCCCATTCGATTGGCAACACGAGCATCGGCTGATCATAAATGGAAACCAGAGTTTCTGCACATCCACAGCCCGCATTCTCTCGTCGGTGTGCTTGGACTGCCACTTCCACTTCGTCTTCAAGATGGCCTGGGAGGAATCGCACTGCGACGAAATATGCAACCCCAAACAATCCAAGTGGCCGATGCGGGACGCCCAGTTCCCCTGGCATCATTTGGTCTGGGCTGGATCAGAGTCGGACCCCAACATTGCCAGAGACACCTCAAAATACTACCCTTTGCTTGCTCGAGAAAACTTCATTTGCTCAGCACCTCCTTGCACATTCCAAGTCACCCTCGAAGTTTCCGAGCCCCGCATGCCGTCATGGTGGATCAGCTTGCTCCTCGACAGCGATGCCATCCTGAAGGTCCTGCATGCGGCGAAAGAACAAGAGCCGGCACGGTACGAGGCAGCATCAGATGACTGGGCGTATCAAGCCCCCCTGAACCTCAATACCTACCTAAAGAACCTTCTCGAGGCCGCCAATCCCGAAGATGTTAGAAGTATCTCCAAGAGAAACAAGCGCTTCGCCGTTTTATTTGGCCCGCGCTGTTTTGGCATTTTCCGGCAACTGGAATTCTCCGAAAAAACAGAGGAAGTTGATGGTGTTGACGAGGGCTCATTCACGCCGTCGTCCCCATCTCCTCCTGGTGGCCCATCCGGAGCCACTGAACTTGGCACTTACCGCGCGTACTTGGAGGACATCAGGGCCGAAGTTCAATGCCTCATTCACAAAGCAGGGCCTACTGCCGAACTTTGCACGCCAGTCCTGCACGCAGATTTGCAGTGTCAGGAGGTTGCGAACCTCAAGGAAAATGCGCTGGTAAACATTCAGCGGTACAAACTGCTTGGTGTACTACCAAACCAACCAAAGGAGATAATTGTCAATGCCTACAAGCGGCAGTGGGAGTTGCTACCCAGCAAACGAAAAGACATGATCGAGGCTCTGGTAGCCATTGCTAACGATCTTAATGACGACGAACTCTCGGACTACGCCATGACTCAGTCTTCTATATTCGAGAGTCAACTCCAACAACAAACCACCAACGACGACGACGGCCTGGTCTCTCAAGCCCTTACATATCTCGGCCTTCAACCTCCCAACAATTACGCCTCCGATGCACTGATTCAGGCCTTCAGAAAAAAGCTGGCACAGGATCCTGGTGACGCTACTGGTGCCAAGTCCATGCTACTCTTGATCGCGCAGGCGTCTACGGACGATACTTACCAAGCCACGCTCTTGATGGAGGCGGATGGAAAGATGTCACTGGCTACCAGCAAGGTAATACTTGGCCTTGTTGGTTCCAGTGGGTTTGGCCCAGAGGCATTGGACGCTGCAAAAGTCAAGGTGTGTTCATGCAAGACATAGCATTAACACCGTCCCTAGAGTGACTGCTAATAAACGGGTCAGGTTGAGGCAAGCAAAAGCAAGGAAGAAAAGGCGACGTACCTCGATGCGATGGAAGCAATAGCGGACCACACTAACTCTACGGATCTGAAATGGACCATCAACGAGATACGCCAACAGAACGGTATCACTGTGCCCAATGGTAGCGGCAATATCTCTGGCCCAGACCGTCCTGTGAACTACGAGCTCCCTGTTGGACTGGAGAACATCGGCAACACTTGCTATCTCAACAGTCTTCTTCAATATCTCTTCACAGTCAAGCCGGTTCGAGACATTGCTCTCAACTACGAATCCTTCAAGCTTGACTTGAACGACGACAGCATCAAAGCGCGGCTGCTTGGCGGAAACAAGATGCAAATGGACCGTGGGGAAGCTGTTGTTGCCCAAGCCTGTACGTGTAGCTGCCTCCCCGTCTCGTGAAAGCCAATGCTGATAATGCCAAGTCGCACAAGAGCTCTCCGAGCTTTTTGAGAACTTGAAAACCTCTGACAAAGTGGCGACCCGACCATCCCAGAGACTGGCAAATGCTGTCCTCCTATCTACGCACACGCTCCTCAATGACTCTAAGCAGGCTACAGAGCCGTCGTCAACGCCCAACCCCCCGCCTTTGCCTGCCCGCCCATCGCCTGCACCCCCCACCAAGACCTCTGGGGATGTTGAGATGGTCAATGCCACGGAAATCCCAATTCCCGATTCGGTCGAGACCGCTAGCACCGTCAGCTCACAGACCCTCGTTGAACAAGGGGACGAAGACTCTGATCGCTCATACGAGAAGGTCGAAAAGGCTCCGTTGTCAAACGAGACCCAGGTCATTAATTCTGTGATCGAGGTAGCAGGAAATGAAGATTCGACCAAGGACGCTCACCGCGATTCCAAGAGCTGTGGGCCAGCTAAAACAGTGGTGGCAGTGGATGGGGCCAATGACGTGCCAGAAGAACAAAGCGAAGACGTGAAGATGATTGATGCCGAGGAGCCTCAGACAGTTGACCAAAAAGTTCTTAACGCGCTCGAACATCAAAAGAGATCCTCGGGCACTGATCAGCAGGATGTAGAAGAGGTCATGGGAAGCATTCTCAACCGTCTTCAAGCCGCCATCCACCCAAGTTCTATTGATGAAACGACTGGCATTCAATTGGAGAAGATAATGGAGACTTTCTTCGTCACGACGATCAACTACACCAAGAAATTCGACGAGAGAGTGTACCAGCAAGAGATCAGTTTTGATCGATCGATTACGGCATTTCCGGCTGCTGAGGGAACATGTTCCCTCTACGACGCTCTTGGGCGAAATTTCGATCAGCAGATCATTGAGGAAAGCAAATTATCGCGGTACACGGCTATCAAGACTCTGCCGCCAGTGCTACACGTCCTCATTCAGCGCTCGCAATCGATGGGCAGCAAGAACGGCAACCCGGTAGACATCCCGGAAACACTCTACTTGGATCGATACATGGATGCTCCCCAGGATTCTCCCGAATTTCAGCAACGAGTGGAAAACTGGATGATGGCCAATCGGATATCCGACCTCAAGTCGCTGAAGGCAACGGTAGAGCTCACCCCACCTAGCGGGGCGTTCCTCCAGAGCTACGATGCGACAGAAGTTGCCAACCCGGTGCCAGCAGCAGATCCGACCGAGAACGAGACTCCAGAGGATCCTCTGTTATCTGTGGAGGAAAACTGGGACTTCGATGAACCCGTCGAGGATGATTTCCTCCTCATCAGCCCACCGAGAGCTGAAGTCCCCGTCACTGAAACGCCCGCCAATCCTTCCGGTGTTGTGCGAGTCGAGACTGAGGTGAGGGAAATGATGAAGGAGGAACTTCGCCAGAGAGAGGAAGCGCTCGAGAAGCACTATTCCGGACTCAAGAACATCCCATACCGCCTCCATGCGGTCATTTGCCATCGTGGTCATCTCACGTCTGGCCATTATTGGGTGTGGATCCACGATTTTGAGCAGAATGTCTGGCGCAAGTACAACGACTCGAACGTGGAGGCGAATCCGAGCACGAATGAGGTGTTGGCATCTCTGAGTACCAGTGGCGAACCGTACTTCCTCTGTTATGTCCGAGACCACGACAAGGATGCATATGTGGATGTCCCCAAGCGGCTTGTACCACCGCCGGCCCCCAAAGCCGAGGCCGAATCGGCCAAGGATGCCGACGGAGACGTCGAGGTCTTCAATAACGAGCCGATACCAAAGTCAAAGATGACAGATGAAGGGCTTCCGCCGTCTTACCAGACGCAACATATGGATTAGGAGCTCCGCAAACTGCAACTCCAAGCCAGGCTGCTGCAGAGGCGAAAGGGTAGTAGGTGGCGCTGGGTGTGATGGGTGTGGTAGTACTAAGAACTGGAATGATGGTTGTTTAGTGATATGCAAGCAAGCACATGATTTACGTGTGCGGGCGTTTGGGATGACAGAATTGGAGGGAAAACATACCCGTATGATCAGTTCAATAGATGACATTATATGATACTATTGCAAAACCGATGAAGCTGATATTGGTGAGACGAGAGTAGGTTAAGAAGTGTCTACCCTCGGTATCGAGTATCATCAATGGTATTTTACTGTGCTTTTCTCTAGGGTACAATATGTGACTTCATCGGCCTTTGAAAACGGGCTTCCTCTTCTCCTGAAACGCCTTCAATGCCTCATCTCGATCGTCAGTGTTGACCACGCGCTCGTACATTTTGTTCTCCACCGTCTCTTGCGCGTACGCAACAGCCTGCAGCCCAGCCCTGATCCCGATGGGCCCTCCCTCGCAAATCACCTGAGCAAGACGAATAGCCTCTTTCAAAGCAGCCTTCCTCGCCTCAGCCAGAAGGTCGGAGCCCGCACGCTCGTCCTCGGGCACGACCTCAACGAGGCGGTCGGCGATGCCGAGAAAGTACGCCTCGCCGCCGTGGACGCGGCGGCCGGTAAGGATCAGGTCCCTGGCGCGCGAGAGGCCGATGAGGGCGGGCAGGCGGTGGGTGCCACCGGCGCCGGGGATGATGCCCAGACGGGTCTCGGGCAGGCCGACCGTGGCGTTAGAGGTGAGCACGCGGAAGTGCGTGCAGAGGGCGAGCTCGAGGCCGCCGCCGAAAGCCACGGAGGAGATAGCGGCGATGGTCGGGACGGGGAGGCTGGCGAGCGAGGAGAAGGTTCCGCGGAGGGTGGTCAAGAAGTCGGCAGTCCTATAATCGTTAGATTAGTATGGTACCACTGGTTGGAGGAGGATGTTCTCACTCTTGTTGCGAGAAACCCCTCCGCTCCTTGAGATCAGCACCCGCGCAGAACGACGAGTCGACAGCACTGGCCAGGACGACCGCGCGCGTGGGACCCTTCTCATCAACACCCGCAGCACCCCCGAAGCGCTTCACAGGCGGAAGCTCCTCCCCATCGGGCCCATATTGGCTGTGAACGGCGGCGACCTCGTCACGAAGACTGGCGAGCAAGGCGCGGGAGATGGCGTTGCGGGCGGCGGGCCGGTTGAGCTCCAGCACGCGGATGTGGCCGCTGCCGGGCGCGGGCAGGTCGGTGACACGGATGAGCGGCTCGGCGGTCGGGGTGGAGTACAGGCGCCGGAGCAGCACGGAGCCGGAGGCGGGGCGAAGGCGGGGGGCCATCGTGGGCTGGTGTGTTGAGGGGGTTGGTGATGGTGTTGAGAGACAGGCTGTAAGCGTGTGAATTGTGTGGTTTGAAGCTCGGCCGGCTTCGGCATTGGGAACTGTGGGGAGAATGACGTCTTGGGGTTGTGTCGGCTTTAGATGGCTGGTCTAGTTTCGGCTGGCTGGTGTGCCGTGGTTGGCTCAACTGGAGATAGAGGAGACCTACTTTTAGCTGTGAACTATGAGAGACAAAAAGATCTTAATACTTAAAGAGAAAGGCTGAAGGGATAACTAGTCTAAACCCAAGTATCAACCTCCAATTCCTCCTTTCCTTTCCTTCACAAACCCCATGGATATTAGTTATGTGAATACCAACAACCAACATGCTATTATGCTAAGCCTTTCTGTCACTGTGCATCCTTGCCGTTCTGGGGAACCGCGCCAAGGCCCCAGTCAATTAAGCGGATCGTGTTCCCCGCCAACATGCAAATCGCGGGCGAAGTTGTCCAGTTGTCCCCATTTCACTATCTCGGCTCTGCTGTCTGACCCCTTTCAGCTTCTCCCTACGCCTTACTAAGGGCTTTGCTTGTAAGAGAGGACGAGGACCCGCAGAGACGGCAAGTTGAGATGCTCGCGAATGGGCGTGTTGGGCTGTTGATGGACCAAGTCATCTGCTACAGCCTCATTCTCGGCGAGCCTTTGTCGTGATCGGTCCGCAGCCTGATTGATTATCAGGAACTCCCCAGCGTCGGATCCCTGACTATCAGCAGCTTTTCTGCTTCATGCTCCTCTTTCTTTTGTTCCCTGCAACCATGACGACAACCTCAACGCTCTCGTCGTCGTCGCTGGCTCCTACACCCTCAGCCACGCCAATCAGAGTCCTGCTGCGTGACAGCATCGACGGCACCAGCGACTTCTTCCCCTTCAACGACATCGCCACGCTCAACGCCGGCTCCGACTCGTCCGTGACCTTCAAGGAGCTCTTCACCACCAGCATCGAGGGCGGCCAGGAGATTGTGTTGTTCCGCTCCGGCTGCGAGGTCCACGGGAATCCCGACTGCACCGTCGCCTGCAACGCCTCCGAGTCCTTCTTCGGCTCGCTTGAGACCTTTTACAACTGCGCCGCCCTCGCTTCTATCGCCTACTGGACCCAGGATGCCCGGTTTTACTATGTTGGTGACGAGGCCGAGCGCAATGCTAGCGCCATCATGGGCTCCGGGTCTCTGGCCGACTTCGACTCGGTGCCGGTGCTCGAGTCGCTCGTCACCTGCGCCCAGGACGCCTGCGAGCACGACGGGCTGAGCAAGTCGTGCGACCGCTCCATCGACGACCTCTCCCGCGACTCCAGCGCGCAGGACATCTTCAACGCCCTGGAGGACTTCTGCCCGGACCTGACGGCCGAGATCAACCCGGACATCTTCGGCCCGGGCGTGCTCATCTCGTACGTGCTGCAGGTCTGCTTCGCCGCGTCGCTGTACCTCCTGACCAAGGGCTTCACGCTCTGGGTCAGCATCACCGAGGGCGACGCGCTCAGGTCGGAGCCCAAGAAGGTCGGCGTCGGCCTGCAGCGGAGCCTCACCCGCGTCGGCACCATCATCTGGCGCGATTCCAGCGGGCTGTCGCGCACCAGCATCGCCATCGCCACGACGCTGGTCGAGTTCCAGGAGGCGCAGGCGTGGTTCGTCTTCGCCGTGCAGATCGCGTCCATCCTGGCCATCGTCGTCAACTCGCAGGAGGGCGCCTTCTGGGGCGAGATCGTCGTCAACGCCGCCGTGGCCTACCACGTCAGTCAGAACGGCGTGCTGCCCATGTTCCTGATCCAGATCTGCCTGCACCACGAGGGCATCCGCAATTGGCACACCTTCCTGGGCTTCTTCGTCGAGTACCTGCTGGCCATCATCGCCACCACCCAGAAGATCTACTTCAAGGACGCCTTTCGCCTATTCCGCGAGCAGGGCCAGCTGAAAGGGTGCGGCTTCAACCCGAGCCCGCGGACCTATTGCGCCGCCACCCGCAGCGTTGACGGCGTTCAGTTCAGCTTCTTCCCGCACCCGCTGCTGTACAAGATGGTCTTCCTGTTCCTCGACACCATTGCCATTGCCGTGCTGCTCGTGGACCAGTTCGCCTGGACGATCCGGAAGCACCATCTGACGAGGCACATGCGCATCGGCACGTACCGTGTCGGTCGATTCCCGTCTTGGGGGAGCAAGAAGCGCGGCCTGGTGTTGAAGCGCTGGTTCTGGCGCATCCTCGAGGTGGCCTATCTCGTCGTCAACATCCTCTACATGATCTCGCTCACCAAGGTCATCACCGCCGAGAGCTTCGCCGCCAACAAGTGGTCCTACGGGCAGATCATCGCGGTGACCGTCTGGGGGCCTGTCATTGTCAAGCTGTTTGATCTGCTGCTATGTACGCATCCCTCCAAGCAATGTCTTTTTTTTTTCTTCTTTCTTTTCGTTTCTCACTAACTGTTTCCCAGCTGGACCGCCCAAGAACGGGATACGGCTCAACTCGGGTCCGCCGCGGCTACGTATCGATAATGTTATTAACCGCCGCGTGGGTACGTCTGCGGACGAGGTCTGCGAGGAATCGGACGAAAACAGTAACCGGGACTCGACGGACCCGATGCTCCGACGCATCCGGGCGCCAGTGGCTCCTCGGCCGGCACCAACGGTGCAAATCGACGCAACAGGAAGAGAAGATATAGAGTTAAACAGCGGCGACGCAGGCGAGGAGAAGGGAGGACAGTGAAAGTTCACTACGGGAAAGCTGATGATTGAAATGTCGCAATGAATCATGACTGTCTGCGATTAGTTACTTGTTTCAGCCCGGTCTGACTTAACAAGGCGGGTTTTGGGGGAGGGAAGTCTTTTAGAGAAGCTTGTCTTGCACATGTTTTCGTACAATAGAGAGCGACATCGGGGGATAGAGAACCCCACGACATGATAAAAGTTATTCACTTCATCACGGTTTCTTGCGAGGGGTTTTTAAGAGCCAATTGCCATGTTTGCCAGCTAATTGTGATCCTACCATCTCATCAGCAAGCAAACAACCAAGAAGCATGGAAACACTCAAATGCCTAGCATCACATCAGTATCAGCGAATCGCCCATCAGTTACCCGAAACGCCACCGACCCCTCAGCGATCGATTCGCCTGAAGCCCGCAGCAATTAGTAGTACAAGCTGAACCGACATTTTTCTCAAATACTCTGCGTCATCGTTGTTGCATTCGTCGTTTTCACGTGCGGGTCCCCGCTAGGAGCTTCTCCCCCGCGTGGCTGCCCATGACATCATGCGAAAGTCAACAGACGCACCAACCCGTCATACATCAGCTTCTCACATGACGTTCACTCTCTTTCTCTCTCAACCTCTCCATCCAATTGATCTTTCTCTCTCCAGCAAATCATCAAATCTTTCCATCAAAACAGTACCACTCAACCTCAATACTTCCATCACAAAGCCAATCCATCACCATGTCGTTCCTCACCGAGAGCATCCTTCGTCGCGCTACCATCATCCCGCGCATCACCTTCGCCCAGGCCCCTCGGGCCTTTTCCACACACTTCGCCCTGAACCGAACCGCTACCGAGGCCGTCAAGGATGGCGTGAAAACCGTCGACCGCGTCGTGAGCGACAAGATTGTTGATGGCATCGACGCATCAGGTAAGCCAATCCTCCCTACGCTTACACCATTGAGACATGAATATGGCTAACTCTCCCCAGCGACCGTGGGCAGCAAGCTCAAGCAGGGCGTCCAAGAAGTCACCCAGGGCAAGACAACCGGCAAGGCCGCCGAGTACCGAGGCGAGGTCAAGGGCAAGGCTCAGGAGCTCAAGGGAGAGGCCAAGGGAGCCGCTGAGGAGGCCAAGGGCAAGGTGAAGGGCGCTGCTGAGGAGATTAAGTCGAAGATTTGAAAAGTCCGTTGGCTTGCTTGCAGTGTGGTACCACACAAGGCCAGATTAAGGCTCTACTGTACGATACAATAATTGCATCACGGTGTTAGGGATCTTATTTCAATCGATTTCCGTCCATCATCGTCAGCACTCGGCACTTGATCGTGAGCCTAATACCTAGTAATGTAAAGCAGTTGAACAACTAAGACAGTTCGGGCGTACCTTTGGGGGTTGCGAGCAAAGAAGAAACAGTGGAGTATGTACTTCTGACCCGCCTTGGTTGTCGCAAAGGAATTCATCAACGTGTCTTGCACCGAAACACAACTTCATTTCCATTCATGTCCAGCCCAATCTCAAATAGTTTTGCTATCATATCCATAATCATCAACCGGTAATATGCTTTTGTCGTTGTCGCTACAATCGTTTCCCATCACAGCTCAACTTAGGCCATGTTCGACTTCCTCACCGCAACGTTGATCTCGCCCAGAGGAAGCCTGACCCAGGTCGTATCCTCAGTCATGATACCCGCGCTGCCCGCATAGAATGCCAGGAAGGCACAGATGCAGGAAAAG
This sequence comes from Neonectria magnoliae, assembly GCA_037954305.1. NCBI lineage: Eukaryota > Fungi > Ascomycota > Sordariomycetes > Hypocreales > Nectriaceae > Neonectria > Neonectria magnoliae. Next base: position 135,266 of record JAZAVK010000101.1, on the reverse strand, counting down.
GCTCCTCCGGTTTTGTTAATTCGGATGGCCGCAATGGGGTGGCTCGTCGACAGAAATTGGGCCATGCTGAGGAAGAGGAAGGCCAAGGCCAGGAAGCCAAGGACCAAAAGGATGGCGATGTTGGTCTTGAGGGCTGCGATGAAGAAGACTACCGTCAGGAAACACCACAGGATGAGGAAGATGCCAAGCGCAAAGCTGTAAGCACGCTCGTCGCCCTTGTACGCGTCCTTGATACCCAGGTCGGGGACAAAGAACATGGCAAACGAGAGCCAGAAGGCGCCATAGGAGCAATGGACGGTGGTACCGAAGGTGTTTCCCACGCGGAACTCCATCAGCCCGGCGAAGAACTGGGCAATGCCACCGAAGAAGACGGCAAGACCAAAGATGGCTTGGTCAGGGCCGACACCAGCCATGGGGTTGGATCCGGGAAGACTGGAGAATATGTCAAAACAAGGCCAGCTAGATGTAGCGAACGGATGCTAAACATACCCGGCACCACACTGGTACAGGCCCAAAACGAAGGTTGTCAGGGCAAAGCTGATGAGACCCAGAGGACCAGGGTTGGCAATCCGGTAATAGGGAGGGTCCAAGACATGGGACACGGTGGACTGATGGTGTCGAGAGATAGCAGGAGCTCGGCCTTCATTTTGGTGATGGCAGTGTCGGCAGGGGTGGATGTCTTCATGTTTCTCGTTGTACTGGGTCGGTGTGCTTGCACCGTTAGAGATGGTTCCGGAAGTCATCTTGTCTGCGGTTGATGGGTGCTGTACTTGGACGAGGAAACAAGGGGTATCACGAAGGAGAGAAGAGAGTCAACAATCTGGGGAAGCAGAATTTTACGCAGACTCAGAAGACGGGGAATCTCCTTATATCTCAGTTCACCCCGCTCAGAGCGGATCTCTTCCCCATTGCCCCAGGAGATTGACACGGCCATGACCATGACCACGGAGTGGCAAAGGTTCCTCCAGTCGGCAGTGGAAAACGGCAAGGGGGAGGCCCATGGGGTGATGGGCAAATGGCAAGATTGGGAAATCTGGCTGAGATGTGGCTAGAGTCACCCCCGAGGCGGAGGAAGCACGCCGCGGTCGAGGGCCAATACGGAGAGGCGGACATGGCAGAATGGGGACCGGGTGTTGGTTGTCGATGGTCAAGCTGGGTATGTCGGCACCAAATATGGAGAACTTTGGAGCCGCAACCGGGGGTTGGTTCGTGGAGTGCGGAACGAGGATCGATGGCTAGCGTTGCACTTTCAGGTTCTTACGAAAGGATACGTCGAGTTGGGGAAGAGTGGTCTCGGACGATGAGTAAACCGTGGGTAGCATTGGTTGATCCCTTTAGTCAGGGTGATATTTGTGATGCGGATGTTTCTCGGGGTCTGAAGAGGTCCGGACTGAAGGCGTCTGAAGTGAGAGAGTGCCAAACATCGGATGACAAGATCAAGTTCGTTAAGATGAAGGCATTGATCTCGATGAGATCAGAAGAAGCCGGGATATTCCCAAACTCCAGCTTGTATACAGCATGGATGGCATGGATGGATGATGGGCTTCTCCAACTGGAGGCTCAACAAGGAACCCCAACCAGCGAGAAAAACCATGGAGTGGAGGACCTCTTGGCCATCGGTGGAGAAACTGGAGACGGCCTGTCCGAACGAGCCGGAAAGGTTCCGCCTAAACGATCTACTGCCTGCCTCGGATTTAGGAGTAAAAAAGGACCTCCTTTACAAAAAAAAAAGGACCGAGGGATGATGGCATCGTGGGTCCTAGCAACACACTTCCCCATGTCGATCCCCTCACGGCCGCTTTTTATTTTCCCCACGGGACGACTCCAAGATCTGGGATTTACCCCAACGATGAGATTGCCCCCAGTGAGGAGAAGCATAATAATAAAATCGCAAGTGCTCGAACGCATCTTACTTGCGTTGGCGGAATGCCGGTGGCGCGCGCCACACCACGCGATGGCGGCGATGGTCACGTCCGGTGTTATTCCCGACCTGACATCCTCGGGACTCGCTCGGTTGGAGGTTCGGTAACTTGGCAACGGGCGAGTTTGGTTTTTCTTCTCTCCTAGGAACTGCCGTGTGTTGGGTGTCATTGGAATGGCTTCGGCTCCGTGTCGATTGAACGCGTTGTCGAGTTCATGGTGGTTGTCCCACTCCGCCTCATCGGCCATGATCTGATGAAGCGTGTGTTCACATAACCCATTGAGGGTTCTGAGGGTGTTGGAGAATTGCCGACGGGCGATTGAGTGTGGTATGTGTTCATCATCGCACGCCCAGTGACGTATGTGGGTTGAGCATGAGTCGTTCAGAATCTCTCAATGGTAAACGATTCTCTCACCGAAATTGCTCCCTCGGTGTGGACTCACCGACGCTTCGGGCATTTTATCGGTGGCTGATCCCTGGGGTGGTGTGGCGCACGATGCAACTGGGGCCATTTATTGATATGCACTAGCTGCTCAAATTTATGCAATCCTCTAGGCCGTTTTCGATACGCGTTTTAAACTGCCTAACACGCAAGCACCATTTGGTGTTCTCACAACCACGAAAGTGTCTACCTAGGAAAAGAAGGGTTAAAGCAATTATAACACTTCCTTGAACTCGTATTAGATCCTAGACGTCCGCAGTAATGGGAAGAATTATGCTTCCCAGTTGTCTTCGTCGACTATCTCATTCATGAACTGACACCGTTTATACAGACCGTTGCGAAGCCTCGTCAACCCAGCACACGTACCTACCATGTATCCTGCTTGCCAATTCCACGAGATCGCCTCTGCATGAAACCCGTAAAATCTAAAAACAGAACGCTGCGGGACGACCCAGCAATTATGCTTTGGGAAGTTGCATGTCCGTCCCACAAAACGGGGCCGGTTGGTACTACCTTGTCCTACCCTCCGTGCAGCTGCCAATCTGCGAAGACGGGCATGCGTGGAGAAGTGCCACGTTTTGTTTAGATGTTACCGACAGTCTGGTTGACTGGTATCGGGCCGTGGATGTGTCAGGGATGGTCCTGGATGGGGAGGTCATCGCCGACCATTGGGTGTGAAGAAGATCAACTCGAGCCGTGCCATCCACTCGGGACATGCAGACTCGAGAGCGGGACTCGAGAGTGCCGAGGCTGTTTGACATGTGTCAATTAAGAGGTAGTTTTAGGGTTAGCTTTCCGTGCGGTTGTCTTGTCTCGCAATGGACCTAAGGGAGTATCGAATATACTTCATACACACTTCAACTCTCAGGCCGTTTCTTGGAATGCACTAGTAAAACATATAAAGTCCATATAATCGTGTATATTATGATGTCTATTTTGTCTCTTCTCAAAGCTCAGGCTTTTGTTTTGTTTATCTTCCAGCCTTCTATTGTTTTCTAGGCGGCATTAATACACTCAAGCCTTGACTAAGCCATAGGTCGAGAACCACGCATTTCTTGCGCTGATTGGGTTGTTAATTCTATTGAGAAGCTCAACTTATTATGAGCTGGCTTTTGAATAGCAAGATTATGTCTCGTGTGGTGGTGGCTCGTTGGAAAGCTGTGGCTCGCCGGGTCTCGGCACGCCTGGTCTCGGCACGCCTATCCAAGGGGTGTCTCCTCGCCGGTGTTAGTCGAAGCCCAGCATGATCAGATGGCTGTCAACTCATCTGTTCATCCAAGCCTATACCACTTCTCCATCACTATCTCGCCCTTCCTCACTATCGCTATGCACCCACATCTGCACGTCCTCCTCGCCATCATCCTCCCTCCCCGTCTGGCCCGTCCGCCGCCGGCGCTCCATGACCTCGCAGCACACGGCCAACGCCGTCCGCGCCGCATCGGCGATGACCTCGTCGGCGTCGCGCGACCGGCAACCGCGCAGCATGGCCTCGATGTACGCGCCCGCGCACGCGAAGAATAGGAACTCGTGCGTCGAGTGCATGCCGCCCGCCGCCCGCACGCGCCGCTCGAACAGGCCCACCGCGCTGCGCACCGCGTCGCGCAGCTGGCGCCAGCCTGCGCCGTCCGTCACCGGGAATGCCTTCTCCTCCAGCTCGCTGATCAGGTCGAGGCAGAGGGCTGATGTCGCCTGGCGTTGCACGAGGGCGAAGTGGCCGTGGCCCTGCGTCCACAGCGCGACACATGCGTCGCTCCCTGGGTGGTTGAGGCCGGAGACTGTGTCTAGCGCGCCGTGGTCTTCTGTTGACGTGGTCACCGCGATAAGGGGGTTTGTTAGAAGCAAGGCCGAGGCTTCCATGCGCATCTTGCGCGAGTAGTAGTATGCCGGATTGGTAGCCGCCTTGTCGGCGAAAGGCCCGTGGAGCGCGAGCACGAACGGCCGCGTGAATACATCCAAGAGCTTGATCTGGAAGTTGGTGGGCTTCTTCATGGCACGCAAGGCACTCAGGTCTGCACAGCAGGCCGTGTTCAGCTCGGCGGCGAGTTGGTGGCTTTCTTCGTACGCCTTGGATGCACCGGGGGCGTTGACGAGATGCAGGATCCGAAGCCGGAGGCGTTGTGTCCGCGCCAGAAGCACTTGGACAACCGACGGTGTAAAAGCCAGGCGATTTGAAGGCGTGTGTGAGTCCGTGTGCATGGTAATAGTGCACTGTTCGAGCTCCTCGTCCGTGACACTAGACGGCGGCTCGCAGTCGTAGCTCTCGGGCGAGAGCGGCGCGGGCAGCCCTTCGTCGAAGCACAGCAGCAGCGACAGCTCCAGCATCGTCGCCCAGAGCCGTCGGCGGATCTCGGCCTCCTGGATGGATATGTTTGGGAAGCGGGTGCGTGGTTCGCGGTGTAGGCCCATCTGGATGCCCACGCGCGTCAGGTCGTGGTCTCCGGGAAATAACCCGGTGCCGGCTGGGAGCGTGTGGTGATGCGTGTGTCGCGCCAGCGCGAGGAGACACATCATCTGCGCCGTGTCCAAGTCGGCGCGCGAGCCCGAGAACATCTTGCGTGCGAGCCATTGCTTTCCGTGCGCGATCCAACTGTTCGACCGGTCCCGGAATGATCCGCCCTGTGTCCGTTCCGAGTCGTCCAGGACATGGCGGCTCTGGCACACGCAGGATCCGAGGGCCATGACGATCATCAGCTTGCACGCAAACGACTCGTCTTCGTCCATCGACTGAGACGCGGAGCTCCTCCAGAAGCTCTCGTACTCGCGTCGGAACGTCGGCACGTGCAGGATGCGCAGCACCGACTCGAAGGTGTTGATATACGTTTCGAGGAGCAAGTCGCACGTCGCCCGCGGCGGCAGCAAGCCCCGGCCTGCGGTGACGGTTGACGCTGGGGTCGCGTGCCAGCCCAGTAAGCTATGGGACGACATGACTCTGCTCTCGCACTCACGCTGGGCGACTCGGTTCAGCCGTGAGAAGGTCTTCATGAGCGCCCGCGCCGTGTCGTGTCCGGGTTGCGGGGTGGTGTCGTCGTCGTAAGGGTGGCCGGCGATGCCCCTGAAGAGGAACCGCAGCTTCTTGCACCGCGAGAAGGCGTGGTACCAGTTCTTTTCTCGCTCGGTGGTGTTGATATCGTCGCCGAATAGAAGCCCTGGGACTGCCCCTGAGCCCGAGGAGCCTGGTCCCGAGGAGCCCGCGCCTGAGGAGGTGTGTACTGAGGCCGCAACGGAAGAGGCTGCGATGGATATGGATGAGCTTGGACCTGAGACTCCCGACCCGGTGGCTGAGCCTGATCCCCAAGACAGCTGCGGTGTTGATCCGATCAAGCTGTTGGCTGTTACCGAAGTACGACTGCTCCTGCTCGTCCAGACGAGAGACTCGCCGTCTAAGTGAGACCCGGGCAAGTCGGCGGGCTCATGCCGGGGATACGGTACGCCGAGACCGAGGTAGTCGATGAAGCCGCCGTCGGGCTCATCATTCAGGTACGTCATGTCTATCGGGAACAGGTCCAGGTCATCAACGGCGTCGTGGAACATGGGCTTGAGGGCGGGCTGGGTGAAGTCCAGCTGGGCGAATGCGTCGTGGTCATGCTGGGCGCGGTCGAGGCCGAGGCCGGTGCTGGAGTTGTTGTACACGCACTGCAGGCCGAGCGGCGATTTACTGCAGGGGCCGCAGGGCGTGCTGCGGTCGCACCGAATCTTGCGCCGACGGCATTCGGTGCAGGCTACGGCGGGCCGTCGCCGCTTGTACGCGGGGCCGGGATCCATAGTGGCAGCGCCGGTGCGGAGGTGGAAGATAGGGAGAGGGGGGGAACGGGGAACGGGGGAGCGGGTGTAAGTGGAACTCGGAGCGTCCGTCACAGTTCGGAGAGTGGCTCGAATTCTCCGTCCGGTCTATCCATTGGTCCAAAACGTGAACCACAAAAGTGAACCACAAAAAGCTCAGTCCTCGAATGAAGGTACCTCCAAGGCCTTATATAGGATGTGCTCAGACGGATCCGGTGCGGTGGGCTGGGCTGGGCGGGCAGCGGGAGGTAATAACGAGTCGGGAACGCGGGAGTTGCCTGACTCGACACGACCTGGATGGGATGGATAGAATCATCCATGGAAAAGAAAAAGGGCACGCACAGGATTAGCGCTCGCCATTCGATTCCCACTTCCCAGGTAGCCCACCCCCTGTGGGGGAAGGATTCCCGAGGAGGCAGCAGGCGACACTCCGCTACGACATAGGCAGTGGGAGGAACGGCGGGTGATGGTACGATGGCCAGCCCCCCCCCCTGTGCCATTGTCTTACGTGTCGCGAGGTGGCGCTTGGGGAAGAAGACGGGACTTGGAAGAGATGTACGAATATGTAAAGGGTAAGCCGGCAGTGGGCGGGTGAGGGGGGGGGGTTTTGCTAAGGTGCTGACTCTGGTAGATCGCGACGATGCTGGGAAGGGGACCTTTGAAGACGGCGTCTTCGTAGTACAGACTACGCCACAACCTACACGTGTAGCGCTCACCTTCTAGTTGCGTCTGTCCAACGGGCCGGTCGACGTTGGTCCGTCTCAAACGTTAAGTTCATTGGCCGCTGGATTGGGGACACTCGTATATGTGCCTGGCAATCTATTGCCTCATCTGGTATGGGTTCGTGCTTGTCAACAACAACGTACCTCTCTTCCTTCTTCCGCCACCGCACTCGAGACTAGACTCTCACACACACGCGGCCACACGCTCTCCCTCCGTCCACTAATCATCTCCCAGGCTGTCTCTCCTTCCCCCGCTCCAATGCAGCAGCGCGTGCCACCCGCCGCCCAGTTGGGGGCAGACAGGGGGGCGGGCCGCGCAGCAACAGTGGACAAGGAGAGAGGAGGAGTCCCCACAGGGCAGAGAGAGAGAAAAAAGCAATGGAGATGGCATCTGGAGAAAGCAGAGTCTGAGAAACCGGCAGAGTGACAATGGAGAGCTCCAGTAACAGGGCTGCCTGGTAGGGCGGACAGGGGGGAGGGAGAGAAGAGAGGGCGGCAGGCGACAGGGGTGGCATAGAACCTCGCAAACTAGCCAGTTGTTTTTGATGCAGTCCCTATTTGACATCATATGTAAGGATCGTGGATGTAACAGCCAGTGCAGGATGCCATCTTGGCCAAGATTGCCAAGGGAAGCGCCTTACTCCATACTGCAGCTGCCAGGCGACTGCCGCCGACGTGCATCAGGAAGTGAGGTGTTGTTCACTAGCATTAGCATTGGCATAGGTTGAGTATGTAGGGCGACGATCCCTCTGAAGGATCCAATGGACGACTGGGATAACTATAGACTAGTGTAAAAGTTAGACTTTGGGCTCATCCCGGATAGGATATTCGTGCGGCTTAAATCTCGGCATTGGTGGATCCTTAGACTGCGTCTCGTCATCCTTCCCATAGGCCGCGCTCCTCTTCAGCATATTTCAAACAAGCCAGACAGAATAGTGAGTAGCAAACTGCGAACTAGACGACGAATACTACCTTCCATACTGACTGAAGCTTGCTTGCCTTGGCATTTTCCCTTTATCATCCTTTGGTACGAACAGTTCCCCAAAGACAGGCTACCGCAGGGATTGGTCACTACACGCCAGGGTTCCAGGTTCCGGCCGGAGAGTCGGTGCCTTCTGATCCGTCATCATCGTCGTGACATCGTGGATTCGGCGAATATGATTTTTTTTTTTGTGAGCCATCAAACGCGCACAGCGTCAGCACTTCGATGTCAGCAAAGCTGCCATTTGGAATTCCCCTTTACACCCTCCCTTGCTTCCCTCTGCCCGTTTCCGGTACGCGTGCCAAAAACGAAAAAAAAAAAAAAACCTCCGATGTAAGCGTGAATGGCGAAGCAGGTGCGTGTGCATCTGCGGATGATCGGTCGGTGCATTTCGACCCGGTCCCCAGTCAAGCCTCGTTTTGCACGTAGACTAACTTTCGTCTAGAAGCACGCACCAAGTCAGCAGATATGAGACACGCAGGCTGCGAGATAAGAAACGTGTTCATCATCCAAACCGGGCTTGTCCCTGCGGGTTGATTATGCGATACCAGTTCAGACTGGACTAGACGTACGTCTCCGGCTAATAGTCTACACTTCGTCTACGGTAAAGACGTAGTATGTCCTCCAACTGACAAATCTCCTATCTTTCTCCCTTCCTACTATGTAAACTGTGGAGTTGTGCTAGATGATAGATCCACGTCTGGCCCACCTCATGCAACAGTACAGATGTACATCACTACACTACTATAGTACCACGGAGGCACGAAGCCCCGTTTGAGACCCCCTTCGATACCCCGTGGGCCCGGAACATAGTCTACCCCGTAATCCTACAGCGAGGGCGAGGACGTGTTCTCTACCGCGCCACAGGATCAGCATCAGCACCAACTTCACCCTCGCCCTCACTTGTACACGGCAATCTGCACGCCCGTCTTATTGGACGGCCCAATCCGCATCACGGCAGTGTAAGGGGCTGGGTCGCGCGCCTCGATCCGCCGGTACACCCGGGCCAGACGGGCCAGCATATACGCCGCCTCCGTCTGCACCATCATCTGCGCCGGGCACCGCCGAGGGCCTCCGCCGAAGGGCAGGAACTCCCAGAACACCCGGCGCCCGTCGAACCGCTCCGGCTTGAACTCCTCGGCGTCGTTGCCCCAGATCTCCGGGTCGCGGTACATGACCGTCTTGGTAATCGACACCACGTCCCCCTTGTGCACGAAGAACGGCTCCTTGGCGTCCTTGCCTCCGCCCACGGGCAACACCGAGTCATTGAGGCAGACGCGGATCTGCGTCACGTTGTTGGGCGTCAAGCGGTGAGCTGCACAGCGCGTCCAAAATTAGTCGCCGAGTTTTGCAAAAGGCCAAACCGTGCGCCGCTCCGTCGGGGAGCTAAGGGATGGTAGGTAGGGTAGGGCTGCTTACTCTCATTTAGAACGCACTGGAGGTACTTCATGTTGCGCAGCGCCTCAAAGGTCAGCGGCGCGTCGCCGTGGGCGAGGACCTCTTGGCGGAGCTTCTCCCAGGCCTCGGGGTGGCGCGCGAGGTGCCAGATGCAGTTGCTGATGAAGATGGACGTGGTGTCGTTGTTGGGCACAAACACCAGGCAGAGCTGCGACCGCAACAGCTCCTCGTCGCGCAGGTTCCACGCCATGTACCAGATGAGATCGGTTCGCTCGGGCTCGACCGGCAGGCCGTCCTTGATACGCTGCTCCCGCTCCTCGATCTCCTTGTACGTCTCCCGGATGTGCACGTTGATGAAGTCGTGGACTTCGGCCACGGCCTTGTACCACCAGGTCCAGTTGAACGCCCACATCATCATGTAAAACTGCGCGCGCATGCGGCCGCCCTTGAGCACGTCCAGCATGGCCCAGGTGATTCGGGCGCGGTCCGGGTTCGCCAGGGCGTCCATTGGCTTGCCGAAGATGAAGTTGGTGGTGAGGTCGAGGAACTAGTTGTACGGGAACAGTTTCATGTTAGCCACGGTTCTTTCAGAGCACCGTGAAGGAAAAGGAAGGGGAAAGAGAGTGGAGTATCAGAATAACTCACCCAGCGTTGGATAAGGGACTGCATGTTGAAGGACTCGCCATCGCCGGGAATCAGCGCCATCAGATGGTCGGCAAACGGCTCAATTCGATCCGTGCTGGTGTACACCTCGCGGTAGAAGAAGGGCTTGAGGAGGAAACGGCTAAACTCCCAATCCTTGCCGTCGACGGTGCTGATCCCCTTGTCGGCGAAAGGCATCGATCCCTTGGTGTGGCGGCGCATCGGCTCGATGCCAAAGTCGTGGAAGTTGGTGGCCGTCATGGCCTTGAGGTTGTCGGGCTCGCTCGTGTAGATCTGGCGCTTGCCGAAGAAGTTGATCTCGAACGTCTTGGGCATGTTGGCATGCAGCTCGATCAGCCAGGGCAGGTAATAGTTGCCCTTTAAGGCCCCGATCTGGGCCAGCACGATGTCGAGTCCCAGGACGGGATCCCACTGCCAGCGCTTGGCCACCGGCCGGCAGCCCTGGGCCTTTCCCGTGGCATCCTTGCGCAGGAGTCTGCTCAGCAAGAAGACCAGCAGCACCGAGGACGCGACGGTCAGCGTGAAGCTATGCTTGGCGAGCAAGTCGTTGGTGATCATGTTGTAGGTGATCATATTTGGGGCAGAGAGAGTTAGGCGAAGTTGGATGTCAAACTCGACGTGTGTAGGTGGGCGAGGGAGAGGCTCAAGGGGGCCCGCCTCTTCAAGTTCAAGCTCGAGTGCAATGCAGCGCCGAGAACGCCTGATGCAGCAACACCCCGGGTCGTCTCGGCGATTTTCCCTTTGGTTTTTGTTTCTTTTCTTCTTGCTGATGAGACACGGGCTGCATCGAGCTAGGGCGACTGGGCATTGCTGCGAAGGCGCCGCCCCGATGATACGATGAGCTGCCGTCAGGATTCCCCGAATTTCCCGTTGCCGCCGGTCCGCAGTGGAGTATTTTCCGTTGCAGCGCTTAGCACTCCGACAGGTCCGGTTCGTAACCTGGAGAAAGGCCATAGCTTCCTGCATGTGTCTGCGAAGGAATTGGTACCTAGTCGTATAAATGGATTTGCAATGTCTTGGTTACGTACGCGTCCCAGTATTGCTGGACTTGGATCTAGTGGGTCAAGGAACCGCTCGAATCAGATACCTAACCTGCAACCACTGTGTCTACCCAGCTACCTTGTATAAATTCCCAATCAGATCTTTGCCCATACCCATACCCATACATACCCTAAAGTAGAAGCCGTCTGTATTTCTTTACCATGTCCTCGACGGGAGTCTCCGGGCCGAGTAAAGCCCCCGCCATCCGGGCCAATCCCGCCCTTCAGACATATTACGAGTCGCAGGAGTCGTACCTCGTATACGAAGTCGTGCTACGCGGCTCCCATCACTTCGGGTTCTATGAGAAGGACACGTACTGGCCGTTCCCCGTAGGCCGCAGCCTAGAGCGGTAAGTAGATTTCCTCGCTTCGGTTGCTTACATCGATAACTTACGCCGTCTCTGCAGCATGGAGGCGAAGCTCCTGAGCGCACTGGCACTGCCCTCGGGTTCTCAGATCCTGGACGCGGGATGCGGCTTCGGCCCCGTCGCGATATCCATGGCGAAGAAGGGGATGCGCGTCACGGCCATCGACATCATCGATCACCATGTCACCAAGGCGCGGCGCAACGTGGAGAAGGCCGGGCTGCCAAAGGGACAGGTGACGGTTGAGAAGATGGACTACCAACACATGGAGTCTATCGCCGACGAGTCCCACGACGGCGTATATACACTGCAAGCCATGGGACACGCCACGGACGCCAAGGCAGCCGCAGCGGGCTTCTTCCGCATCCTCAAGCCCGGCGGCAGAATTGCCTTTTTCGAAGCCCAGCGCAGTCGTACCTCGGACGACTACGACGAAGGTGACGAGTTGGCGGGGCATCTGAAGCTGGTCAACGAGTACACGGCTATGCCGACGAACGAGCTCTCCAGGGAGGACTATTTCAAAGACCTCCTCGAAGACGCTGGCTTCGTGGACGTCGAGGTGCGAGACTACTCGGAGAACATCCGGCCGCAACTGCGGCTGTTCTATGCGCTGGTGGTTGTGCCGTGGTTCTTCATCCGGTTGCTGGGCTTGGAGAAGAACTTTACCAACATGATTTGCGCGACGTCGGGGTATATTGGCCAGCCGCGGTGGAAGTTTGTGGGCGTCAGCGCGACGAAACCTGGGCCGGGTATTGAGGGGGCGAAGACTAAGTAGATACCAGAGTCGGCTTAGAATTGATAGCGGGTTTTTGCGTATTATCCTCGACGAATCTCAGATGTTTGGCAGACGTTTGATTATATCAGTTCCCGGTTTTTTTTTTCTTTTTTCGTCCAGCTTGGGGGGACTGAGATCTTTGTAAATCTAATATTCCTACTGAGTTGTAGCTCGTCATTTGATTGGGACTGCAGCTTGTTATTTTGCTACGTTTACATAAGACGGGAAACAATAAGGTTACAATTTTCGTACGCTTTACGAAAATATCACCCATCCATGTCATCCCTTTGTTGATCTCTGGGGTGATTAGTTACCATGACTTTCGTTCTAGTGGGACTACCCGGTAGCTTGCCCCTGCACCGTTGAAAACCCGACAGCACATAAAGTGTTGCACAGGACAAGGACATGGTTAACTAGAAAGTATCACGAACACCCTCAAATAGGTATGTAACGTTGGTATTCCCACTTTGCGAGTATTCCAATTGGAAATTGAGCTGCAGTCGATGATGAGGCTCTGAGCGGACATCAATTCAGACGTGTGTAGTGGGCTTTTTTCCAGAGCATTTGCATCGGTGAATTATCTAAACCAAGCATGTAAATATCGACATGAGTAAGACAACATGATTAGCTAGTATCTATTAGACTTGCCTTCACTTTGCCCCATTGATCCCTCTCTACTTAATATAGGTATGAGTGTCTGTCTGCCTATGTATTTACCTACCTAAGTCGGGTACCATTCTTTATGAAGCTATGCCCTGAAAGTCCCTGAGCTACAGCGCTCTTGGGCCTAAGAAGCCCTAGAAGCCCTGAGCTTGGTCCTCGCGTCTCGATCTTCCATGTCCTGCCGTACTGTATAGTTACAGTCTCGTTCTCTAAGGAAATCAGACACTTGGAAAACATTGATGAGTGTACTCTTGGTCTATTATCTCAAAGGAGCATTACGAAAATGTGAACAAAATACTTGGCTAATAACACTCCTCGGCAATAGGATACGCCAACTTCCTCCCCGAAATCTCGCCCTTCCACACCGCCCGCATGCCCTCGCCGACAGCGGCCAACCCGCCTTTCCGATCCTCCTTGGGATACGGCTCAATGAGGCCCTCGTCAACCAGCTGCTGAGCCACCACGTACCACGCCTCGGCAACCTCGCGATCGCGCGGGCGCGCGTCCAAGTTGTACGGCGGCACCCAGGCGACGGCGTGCCCGAACTGCGTGTACGTGCACACCCACTCGGCCACGACGCTGCGGCGCGTGTGGCCTCGCAGCGGGAACGCGTCCAGCGCCACGTACCGTCCTCCCGCAGAGCCCAGCGCCTCGTAGCAGATGCTCATCGACGCCGTGTCGGTGATGCAGTCGAGTGCTAGCTCTAGGTCGTTGGCCGTGTGCTCGCGCAGGTCCGCTCCGCATGTCGGCGACCGGTAGTCGAACGTGGCCGCCGCGCCGAGGTGAATGGCCCGCGCGGCCGAGCCCGGCGAGCAGGTCGTGATGGGTGTGAAGCCCGCAAGCTTCAGCACCTGGATCGCCATTGCTCCTGTCGCTGTGCCTCCGCCGTACACCAGTGCCATCCGCGTCTTCTGTCGGGGATCGGGGGTTGTCTTCGAGTCCGAGATGGTTTGCGGTGACGGCATGGGCACTTGTAAGTACTGGAAGAGCGCCAGCCCAACCGTGGCGAGCGTCGCTCCGATTGTCGCAGCCGTTGAGAAGTCCATGGCCGCGGGCATATGCCAGATGAGGCGTGCGGGAACGGCAACGTACTCGGCAAAAGCGCCGTTGTCGTGACGAAGCGGGTTGTTGCCAAAGACACCGCCGAACACGCGGTCGCCAATGCTGAGAGCCTTCATGTTGTTGTTGGCTCGAAACTCGTCCGAGTCTACCTTGGACCCCAGCGCGACAACGAGGCCCGAGAAGTCGACGCCGCTGGTCGCGCCGGGCGATGGCGACATGTCGGCTGACTTGCCATCGACGTGGTTGATGGAGACGCAAGCGACTCGAACGAGGACTTCGAATGCGTCGAGAACGGGGAGTGTTGTGGCCGTGGACACGTCAACTGTGCTCGGCCCGGTGACCTTGACAGCGGCTTGCGTTGTCGGCAGTGGAGTTGCGAGCGCCATTTGAAATTGAAGATGTCAACGAACGAGTTGAACTTGAAGCAGAGTCTGCTGATGCAATGGGTAACGGTGGTGATTCGTCCTAGACTGTTCGAAACGTGACTTCCAGGGTTATCAGAGCAGCGACTGTGGATGCGGCCTCCTTGGGGTTTGTTCAAGTAACTCGAGCTGCAAGCACCCATTTCTCTTAGCGAGCTCCTATAGACTAACGTGCCCAGAAATAACGCTCCGGACCTGTCCTCGCACGTTCCCCTGGCCTAGTAGGTATGCTGCGACTTCGCGCTGACGAGAGTCGGGTAATATGGCACACCCCGAAAGGAATTTCCCGCGACGCCGAAACGTCCCACGGCCCGGCATCCTGCGGCGGTCTTACACGCAATTCGACGGTGCCGCATGCGGTCTAGCCCCCGGAGAATTCGTCCCAGGGTGGCTTGGGTTTCGGGTAGGGCTGACGGCAAAAGCTTACGCCACCCCGGCCGTTGATCGGCTCGGTGGACAGGGGCCAAGCCGCCAGCTAGGGCTTCACTCCGAATCCGCCGGAGTATTGAACTTCCAACAGATGGTCGATTTCCACCCCTTGCGCGTTGTGGAATCATGGCTCTCCAACAGAGTATCGCTTGAAACTCCAACGGAGAATTGAGCGAAAATGAATGGCCCACCTCTGCAGTCTGTATACGACAACTCGCCGAGAAGCGTCTATAGATTTCGTCGGTTGGAACAAAGTCCATCTGACGGCTCAACCAATGTCTCGTTCAAGCTCGAAGACTCGATAGGGCATCTCTCCAAAGCCTGACACTACTGTACCAAGCGTTCTTTTCATTTACATCTCATTGTTTTAACACACCAAGCAGCTGTCACCTACGGAGAAGCCCTGTACCATTACCACCACCACCGCAATGTCTCAACAACAATACCCCGAGCCCATCGCCGTCATCAGCTCGGCATGCAGATTCCCAGGCGCATCCAGCTCGCCGTCCAAGCTGTGGAGTCTGCTCCAGCAACCTCGCGACGTCCTCAAGAAGTTCGACCCCGACCGCCTCAACCTCAAACGATTTCATCATAGAAGCGGCGACACCCACGGCGCGACCGACGTCGACAGCAAATCATATCTCCTCGAAGAAAACACCCGACTCTTCGATGCCTCGTTCTTCGGCATCAGCCCCCTGGAGGCGGCCGGTATGGACCCCCAGCAGCGTCTGCTGCTGGAAACCGTCTACGAGTCGTTCGAGGCGGCCGGTGTGACCCTCGATCAGCTCAAGGGTTCTTTGACCTCGGTGCATGTTGGCGTCATGACCAACGATTACTCCTTTATCCAGCTCCGCGATCCGGAAACGCTGTCCAAGTACAATGCCACTGGTACGGCCAACAGCATCATGTCAAACCGCATTTCATACGTCTTTGATTTGAAAGGTCCATCGGAGACCATCGACACGGCGTGCTCTAGCTCGCTGGTCGCTCTACACCACGCCGCCCAGGGACTTCTCAGTGGCGACTGCGAGACTGCCGTAGTCGCCGGCGTCAACCTTATCTTCGACCCCTCTCCATACATCACCGAGTCTAAGCTGCACATGCTGTCACCCGACTCCCAGTCTCGCATGTGGGACAAGTCTGCGAACGGCTACGCCCGCGGCGAGGGCGCGGCCGCCCTTCTCCTGAAGCCCCTGAGCCGCGCCCTGAGGGACGGCGACCACATTGAGGGCATTGTCCGAAGCACGGGAGTCAACTCGGACGGCCAGAGCTCCGGCATCACCATGCCTTTTGCCCCTGCGCAGGCGGCGCTCATTCGCCAGACTTACCTCCGTGCTGGCCTCGACCCGATCAAGGACCGGCCCCAGTACTTCGAGTGCCACGGCACCGGAACTCCAGCTGGTGATCCCGTTGAAGCGCGGGCCATCAGCGAGTCGTTGTTGGGCGGTGAAACATCCTCCGACAACCCGCTCTACGTGGGATCGGTCAAGACCGTCATCGGCCATCTGGAGGGCTGCGCCGGTCTTGCCGGTGTCATCAGGGCGATCCTCGCGCTCAAGCACCGCACCATCCCGCCTAACCTCCACTTCAAGGAACTCAACCCGGCCATTGCCCAGTATTACGGCCCGCTCCAGATCACAACCAAGGCGTTGCCCTGGCCCGAGGTGCAGGCTGGAAGTCCTGCCCGAGCGAGTGTCAACAGTTTCGGATTTGGAGGCACGAATGCGCATGCCATCATTGAAAGCTATGACGATGGCAGCGCATCTACCAGCACCCAGGCTCAACATGAGGAAGACAAAGAATCTAGTGAAGGTGGTCTTGGCCCCCTGGTCTTCTCAGCCGCGTCTGGATCATCGCTTCTGCGAACTGTTCAAGCCTACCTGGATCACCTGAGACAACATCCCTCCGTTGATCTGCAGGACTTGAGCTGGCTGCTCCAAAACAGGCGAACCACCCACCGAGTTCGAACGCATTTCTCCGGAGCATCTCGGGAGGCTGTTTTGGCAAACATGGCTACCTTCGTCACCACCCACGAGAAGGCTTCGAGCGCTACTATTGGGCACCAACCGCAGCTCGTCAACCCAAGTGAGGCTCCCGGTGTCCTCGGAATCTTTACCGGCCAAGGTGCACAGTGGCCTGCGATGGGACGCGAGTTGATTCAGAAGTCGCCTCTCTTCCGCAAGACCATCGAAGAATGCGAGGCGGTTTTGAATGCTTTACCGGAAGACGATGTTCCGGAATGGTCCTTGATGAAGGAGCTGACGGCGGATGCCTCTTCGTCCCGATTGTCCGAGGCCATGATTTCGCAGCCTTTGTGTACAGCCGTGCAGCTTGGTTTGGTCAACCTCCTAACTGCTGCCGGTATCTCCTTTGATGCCGTCGTGGGTCACTCTTCTGGTGAAATTGCTGCTACGTATGCGTCCGGCATCATCACTGTCAAGGGTGCGATGCAGATTGCCTACTACCGAGGTTTCCATGCCAAGCTGGCAACTGGCCCTGACGGCGAGAGAGGAGGCATGTTGGCGGCAGGCCTCTCATTTGAAAAGGCGACAAAGTTTTGCGCCCGTCCCGAGTTCAAGGGCCGCATTCAGGTGGCGGCCAGCAACGCCCCTCAGAGTGTGACCCTCTCCGGAGACATCAACGCAATCAAGGAAGCAAAGGAGCAACTCGACGCCGACAACATCTTCGCGCGCCAGCTGAAGGTGGACACCGCGTACCATTCGCATCACATGCAGCCATGTGCCGGGCCTTATCTGGAGTCGCTTCTGGCTTGTGATATCGAACTCCGGGCTCCTAAGCCGGGCAGTTGTGTCTGGAACTCAAGCGTGCGTGGTGACGCGGAGCTTCTGAAGCGCGATCTGAGTCCTCTCAAGGGACCTTACTGGGTGGCAAACATGGTGCAAACCGTTCTCTTCTCTCAAGCAATTGAGTCGTCTATCTGGCACGGTGGTCCCTTTGACTTGGCCATCGAAGTTGGCCCTCATCCCGCACTCAAGGGCCCTGTTGAGCAGACTCTGAAAGCAGCTTACGGCTCAGTTCCTGTGTACACGGGGGCGCTGAAACGCAACGGCAGTGATGTCGAAGCCTTTTCGGCGGCCCTGGGTGTCACATGGGCACAGCTCGGTCCGTCATTTGTCGACTTTTCCGGCTTCCGGGAGGCATTCTACGAGTCTCAGCCGCCGAATCCTAGGGTGATCAAGGATCTGCCCACGTACTCCTGGGACCACGAGAAGGACTACTGGCGCGAGTCCCGCACCTCGCGGAGATACCGTACTGGTAAGGACGTCGGCCATGAGTTGTTGGGACGTCGTACGCCGGATGACAACGACCACGAGCTCCGCTGGCGCAACGTGCTAAAGCTGAGCGAGATGCCATGGGTTCGCGGACACGAGGTTCTGGATGAGGTTCTTCTGCCAGGCGCCGCCTACGTGTCGATTGCCGTCGAGGCCGGCAAGCATCTGGTGACCTCGACTGGGAAGTCTGTTAGTCTCATTGACGTTGAGAACGTGGACATTCTCCGTCCCGTGGTCGTGCCTGACAACCAAGAAGGTGTCGAGACGCTATTCACTGCACACATTCTCAGCAGTTCTCCATCCGATGGTGTGTTGAGGGCCCGGTTCTCGTACTACATCTGCAACGACCAGTCGAGCGGATCAATGGTTCACACCTGCAGTGGTGATCTTGTTGTCCATCTTGGAACGGATGCTGAGTCCGGGGACTTGCTGCCACCCAGAGATGCAGTGCCCCCGAACCTGGTAAACGTCGACGGTGGGCGAGTCTACAAGATGTTTGAGGGCATCGACCTCAAGTACTCTGGCGTTTTCCGCAGCATCGCCGATAGCAAGCGATGCCTTAACTATGCCACTGCAAATGGTGTCTGGCCCGAGGGTTCGCTGAGCGACGAGTATGGGGTCCATCCTGCCATGCTCGACGTTGCCTTCCAGACTCTGTTCATCGCACGCGCACACCCGGCCAGCCGACAGATCACGTCTGCTTTGCTGCCGTCACACATCGATCGAGTCCGCGTCAACCCGTCCGTGCAAATCCTCCAGCCTGAGGCCGGAGGCGAAATCAAAGCCGCTTTCGAATCGTGGGTTGTTGGGCAGACAGCCACTTCACTTACAGGAGACCTCAATGTGTACGACGCTGAGACCGGAAAGACGTTCCTGCAGGTCGAGGGCCTTGCTACGAACATGGTCGGGGAGCAAGACGCTTCTCACGACCAGCCAATCTTCTCCAAGACTGTCTGGGGCCGATATGACTCCGCCGGGTTGGCCGATCCTGTGCGTGACACTGTCAAGGATGCCGAGGCGACGCGTCTTGCCGAGGACATTGAGCGCGTTGCCCTGTTCTACATCAAGCGCATTGTGAACCAGATCGGCGCAGATGAAAGGGCGGGATTCCAGTGGTATCACCAGCGCATGTTTCGAGCCTTTGAGAAGCACCTGGCGACCATCAAGAACGACGAGCATCCCGTCTTGCCGAGCGACTGGCTTGCCGATGAGCCGTCGGTGCTGGAAGATATCAGCAATGCGCACCCGGACTCGATCGACTTGCAGCTTCTCCATGCTGTGGGCGAGAACCTGGCGGATGTCGTCAGAGGCGATACGCAGTTGCTTGAAGTCATGCAGAAGGATGACATGCTGGACCGCTTCTACATGGACAATTGTGCGTCGGCTCCCATCAACCAGAGCATCGCCGATGTGCTGCAGCAGATTACTTTTAAGTTCCCACGCTGCAACATCTTGGAGATTGGTGCTGGAACCGGTGGCACGGTAAGTTTAACACGGAAGGACATTTGATATCACCCAATGCTAATTCTGCAAAGACGTGGAGTGTTCTCAACTCGATTAACAACGCTTACGACTCGTACACTTACACCGACATCTCATCTGGCTTCTTCCCCAACGCCGCCGAGAAGTTCTCCGACTTCGCCAACAAGATGGCCTTCAAGATCCTTGATGTAGAGAAGGATCCCACAACCCAGGGCTTTGCCGCAGAGTCCTACGACGTCATCATCGCCGCCAACGTGCTCCACGCCACTCGATCCCTGGAGACGACCCTGCGCAACGTGAGGTCTCTCCTCAAGCCGGGTGGTTTCCTGGTTCTGATGGAGGTGACGGGCATGCAGAGTGTCCGCGTGACCTTCATCCTGGGCGGTCTTCCAGGATGGTGGCTCGGTGCCGATGATGGCCGTCCTCTTGGCCCTGGCGTGTCTGTCGTGGACTGGGACGTGCTCTTCGACAAGACGGGTTTCTCAGGTGCAGACACTGTCATGCACGATCTGGAAGACGAGACCAAGCATTGCAACTCGCTGATTGTCACCCAGGCTGTTGACGATGCCTTCTTGCGTATGCGCGAGCCGCTGTCGTTCATGGCCGAGCTGCCTCCTCTCACTGAGCCACTGCTGGTCATCGGCGGCAAGAAGCTCACCACGACCAAGATGCTGGGCGAGATCCAGAAGCTTCTTCCAAGGTCGTGGAAGCGTCACATCGAGACTGTCGGCAGCATCGATGAAATCGACACGGCCAAGTTGATCCCGAGGATGGATGTCATCTGCCTCCAGGAGGCCGACGAGCCTTTGTTCGCTACGCCCATGACTGCGAAGCGCATCGCGATCCTGAAGAGCCTCCTCATGAGCGCCAGGAACATGCTCTGGGTGACCGGCGCGGGCAAGTCTCACACCCCGCGAACGAGCATCTTCCTTGGCATCGCACGCATTGTTCCTTCGGAGCTGCCGCAGCTGAACCTACAGATGCTCGGCCTCGAGGCTGGAGCCTCGCACTCAGTTGCAGCGCGGAACTGCGTCGAGGCATTCTTACGTCTCAGGGCGACGGAGGAAGGCAACAGTCGTCATATGCTGTGGTCCCAGGAGCCCGAGATGGAGATCCTCGCTGACGGCCAGACCATGGTCCCGCGAGTGATGCCGAACAAGCCCCTGAACGAGCTGTACAATGCGTCCAGGCGTGCTCTTACGAAGACCATTGACGCTACGGAGGTTCCGGTTCTGGCTGTTGCGGGTCCTGGTAAGGTGACGCTGCAGGCTGCAGAGCTTCAAGATGCAACTGGTCAGCATGTCCGCGTCCAGGTTAAATACGCCCTGCACATTCCCACTGTGAATGGGAACGGTGTCTATCTTGTCTGTGGACGCCGCCAAGGATCTGGGGCTGCTGTCCCGGTCATGGCTATTTCCGAGTCTAACGGCTCTATTGTGGAAGTGGGCCTCGAGCGTCTCATCGCTATCAATGAAGACGGATGCGCGCCTGGTGTTCTTGCTGCCACGGCCAACCATCTTCTCGTGCGAGCCATCGCCAACCTCACATCCGGATCCCGAAAGGTTCTCCTGTACCAGGCAGAGGAATCTCTGGCAGCAATGGTTACCACTGAGATTTCAGCTCAGGGAGGCGAAGCCTGCTTTGCGTCTTCTAGCTTAGATGCTCCTGACTCTTGGATCAAGATACATGTTAACTCGTCGAAGCGCGCCCTCTCCAGGGTTGTGCCTCGTGATGTCCAGCTCTATGTCGACTGCTCTGGGTATTCCTCCGCAGTATCAAGCGCCTCATCCACTCTCCGCGCCTGTGTTCCGACAGATTGTGTAGCTCAGCAACTCGGCGGTGACCTCTTGCAAGAAGCCTTCCAGAGAACCGACAAGGGAGGGTTGACGCTGTTTAAGGAGTCATACGCCAAAGCGATGAGCTTGTTCGGCGAAGGCCAGGAGCGCACTTTGGACTGCGACCTTGTCAAGGCTGCTGATCTCTCGGGTGCGGATGCATCATCGCTCAGGGGTAAGAGATACGTGACGGACTGGCAAGAAAAGGAGACTCTCACTTTGACCATCCAGCCTCTCGACCTGCAGGGGATATTCAAGCCCGACAAGACCTATTTCATGGTCGGTATGGCCGGTGGC
Source organism: Neonectria magnoliae (assembly GCA_037954305.1). NCBI lineage: Eukaryota > Fungi > Ascomycota > Sordariomycetes > Hypocreales > Nectriaceae > Neonectria > Neonectria magnoliae. Next base: position 113,695 of record JAZAVK010000101.1, on the reverse strand, counting down.
CTGGGTCTCTCCATCTGCCAGTGGATGATCCGCAACGGCGCGAAGCACTTGGTCATCACGAGTCGCAACCCCAAGGTTGACGACAGTTTGCTCGAGGATGCGCGCCGTGCGAGCGCGAAGCTTCACGTCATGTCCATGGACGTGTCCAAGAGAGACTCGGTTGAAAAGGTCGTCCGACTGGTCCAAGACACCATGCCTCCCATCGCGGGTGTGTGCAACGCCGCCATGGTGCTGTCGGACAAGCTCTTCATCGACATGGACGTCGACCAGCTCAACAACACGCTTGCAGCTAAGGTGTACGGCACGGAGCACCTCGACTCGGTCTTCGACGACATGCCGCTGGACTTCTTCGTCCTGCTCTCATCCGTCGCGACCGTCATTGGCAACATCGGCCAGGCTAACTACCACGCCGCCAACCTCTTCATGACCAGCCTCGTAGCCCAGCGTCGCGCACGAGGCCTCACCGGCTCCGTCGTCCACGTCGGCTACATCTCCGACGTGGGCTACGTGACGCGCCAGGACCGAGACCGCCAGCTCGACCAGCACTTCCGCAACGTCCGCCTGATGCCTCTGTCCGAGACGGACGTTCACCACGCCTTTGCCGAGGCCATCAGGGGCGGAAAGCCCGGCAGCGTCTCGGGCGCTCACGATATCATCATGGGGCTCGAGACCTTCAAGGAGCCTTTGGCGCCCGAGAAGCATCCGCTTTGGCTGGCCAACCCGCGTTTCTCGCACTTTATGCCGCCTACTACGCTGCAGACTCAGCAGCAGCACCGTGGCTCGGGCAGCGCCGACAATGTTCGGAAGCAGGTCGAGGAGGCAGTGACCGAGGACGAGGCTGTTGCGGCCGTGGTGAAGGCCTTCTGCAGCAAGCTGGAGTCGATTCTGCAGCTCCAGGAGGGCAGTGTCAATATCCAGCGGGCCATTATCGATCTGGGTATCGACTCGCTGGTTGCCGTCGAGATCCGCACCTGGTTCCTCAAGGAGCTCGGCGCTGAGGTGGCCGTGGTGAAGATCCTCGGAGGTGACACCGTGATCCAGGTCTGCACGTGGGCAACGAAGAAGGTCATGGCCATCAACATGAAGAAGGAGGTGGCACAGCAAGACGAGACAGCAGCCGAGAAGACTGCTGCTGCTGCCACTCCTGCTCCTGATGTTATTCCTGCCCCCGCTGCCCCGGCCAAGACCGCGTCTCTTACGGTGCCTGTGGAAAACACCAGCCGGACTCCGGAGTCCAACAGTGCCAGTGTCTCTGACGTCGACGATTCAGAGAGCTCGGGAGCTGTCAGCAAACTCGGCACTTCCATCAGCGGTAGTTCGTACGCCAAGATCGAGTTCGGCGATGCGGATTCTAGGTCGGATTCCGCGGACTCTGACGATGCTATCAACAAGCCAGAGACGATTCGAGAAGAGACCATGTCGCAAGCCCAATCGCGAATCTGGTTTCTGTCCAAACACTTGGAAGACCCCGCGGCATTCAACATGACCTTCCACTACCGGGCTCAGGGGCCTCTCAGCATGGCTCGACTACGGCACGCTCTGCAGGTGACGACACATCATCACGAGTGTCTGCGGATGCGCTTCTACCCGCGCCTTGGAGATGGACAGCCCATGCAGGGCGTCATGGGATCGGCCTTGTACGAGCTCGAGCATGTCTCTGATGTCAAGGAGAGCGACGTGCAGACCGAGCTTGCGCGATTCAAGACACGCGTGTGGGATCTCGAGAACGGAAAGACGTTCGGAGTGACCGTTCTCAGCCACGGCGCAGAGGAGCACGACATCATCTACGGATACCACCATCTCGTGATGGATGTCGTGGGCTGGCACGTCTTCGTCCACGACCTGGACAAGGCGTACAAGATGCAGTCGCTGGACAAGAGCGCCGGCTCCTACTTCGACTACACCTCGCTGCAGCTGGAGCAAGAGAAGGCGGGAGTTCTCGAAGAGGACCTCAAGTACTGGCAGGCCGAGTTCACGACTATCCCCGAGACGCTGCCGCTGTTGCCCATGGCCCATACCATCGCTCGACCCGCAGAGCCGGGCAACGAGAGCTACCACGAGTATCAACAGCTCACACCGGGGCAGTTCGCATCGCTCAAGGAGACGTGCCAGCGTCTTCGTGTGAGTCCGTTCCACTTCCACCTCGCCGTCATGCAAGTGCTGCTCGCTCGCTACGCCAACACGGAGGATGTGTGCATCGGCATCGTCGACGCCAACCGCAACGACGCTCGCTTCGCCCAGACGGTCGGCTGCTTCATCAACATGCTCCCCGTCCGCTCGCACGTGTCCAGCCACGACAGCTTCGACAGCGTGGCCCGCGCGGCCTCCAAGAAGGCCCTTGCCGCGTTTGCCCACGCCGCTGTGCCCTTCGACATGATCCTCGACAAGGTCAAGGCACCTCGTTCGTCGGCGAGCACGCCGCTCTTCCAAGCCGCGGTCAACTACCGCACGGGATCGGTCTGGGAGCTCCCGCTGGGCGACTGCCAGATGAAGCTGGCGGGTGCCAAGGACGCGGATAACCCGTATGACATCAGCTTGGGCATCGCGGACATGGGCTCAGGCTGCATGATTGAGATTCACTGCCAGGCCTCCCTGTACACGTCTGAAGGCTGCCGCACCATCTTGGATTCGTACGTGCGACTCCTGGACGGCTTTGCCACTAACCCGTACATGAACATCACCGAGTGTGAGATCCATGACAAGTCCCAGGTCAGCCAGGCTCTTCAGCTTGGAAAGGGTCCCGAGATGGAGTTTGACTGGCCGTCCACCATGTCCCAGCGGGTTCTGGACATGTGTAAGTTACACTCTGACAGGCCTGCCGTCAAAGACAAGACAACCACGCTGTCGTATTCCGATCTGGCGTCCCGTATCAACACTGTTGCGGACGCAATCCTCCAAGCCGGATGTACCGCGGGCTCTCACGTCGCTGTTCTGTGCGAGCCAATGGTTGACGCCACGGTCGCCATGCTGGCTGTCCTTCACATCGGAGCTGTGTACGTTCCCCTGGATATAAGCCTACCCACCTCTCGTCATGCGGCCATGGTGCAAAGCAGCAGACCAGCACTTGTTCTGTCTCACTCGGCCACCGAGGGCTTGGTTCGCCATCTTGGCAACGAGCTCGACTCTCCGATCCGACAAGTCCGTATTGATTCAATATCCGAAGAGTCTCAAAAGAAGGTTCCTTGCGCTGCTGAACCTGGTGCGCCCGCCGTATTGCTATTTACCAGCGGCTCGACTGGCACGCCCAAAGGCATCTTCCTCTCGCAGGCTAACTTCGTCAACCACCTCGCGTTGAAAATACACGTACTAGACCTAGGTCCAGAGCGCGTGCTCCAGCAGAGCTCCCTCGGATTCGACATGTCGCTGGTGCAGACCTTCTGCGCACTTGCGAATGGCGGTCTCTTGGTGGTTGTCCCGTCCGAGATGAGGCGAGACCCCGTCGAGTTGACTGGTCTGGTGAGCCGCGAGCGCATCTCGTTCACCATTGCCACGCCGTCTGAATACCTTGCCTGGCTGCGCTACGGTGAGGCTTCGCTGACGGGGAACACGGCCTGGCGACATGCCTGCATGGGTGGTGAGCAGGTCTCTCGACAGCTGAAGAGCGAGCTGCGCCGTGTGGACTTGTCCGGCTTGAGATTGACAAACTGCTACGGGCCGACGGAGATCACTGCTGCAGCGACTTTCCAGGCCATCGACCTGGAAGAGAACCACGACGAGGATGAGAGAACCAAGTTTGCTGTGGGTAAAGCTCTCCCCAACTATTCAATCTGTATCCTCGATGCGTCTGGCCGACCTCAGCCTGTGCAGCACGCCGGAGAAATCTGCATCGGCGGTGCAGGAGTTGCTCTGGGCTACTTGAACCTGGCCGATGAGACTGGCCGCAAGTTCGTCGCGGACGTTAATAGCACAGCAGACGGCCGGATGTACCGCACCGGCGACCAAGGACGCCTCATGTCCGATGGCACGCTGCTGTGTCTCGGTCGTCTGGATGGTGACACTCAGGTCAAGTTGCGAGGGCTACGCATCGAGCTCCAGGAGGTTGAATCCGCCCTTCTGCAGGCTGCGGATGGCCTTCTTTCAACTGCCGTAGTCTCCCAGCGTGGAGATGTCTTGGTTGCCCATGCTACCCTGTCTTCTGGAAAGAACAGTGCCAGCGAGGAGGAGTTGACACAGGTTCTCGGTCGCCTCAGGCTGCCGCAGTACTTCATCCCAGCCGCCATTGTCATTCTTAATGCAATGCCCACCAATTCTAACGGGAAGCTCGATCGCAAGGCCATCGCTGCGCTTTCCCTCCCGGAACGAGGTTCTAATGGGACGCGGGAGAAGATGACGATCCGCGAAGGCGAGGTCAGACTACTGTGGGAGCGCGTTCTTCCCGACACCGCCACTACTGGCCGCCTCGCCCCGTCGTCGGACTTTTTCCTCTGCGGCGGCAACTCGCTTCTGATGATGAAGCTTCAAGCGGCAATCAGGGAGTCGATCGGCGTGGCCATCTCCACGCGGACTCTCTACCAGGCCAGCACCCTGCGGGAAATGGCTCGCCGCATTGACGAGCAGCAAACGGCTCAGGGCGAAGACACCGAAAGGGAGATTGACTGGGCGGCGGAAACTACTGTGCCTAGGGCGCTGCTCCGCCAGATTCGCGAGCTGCCTGCGCCGGTCAAGTCGAGCAAGTCGGACGGTGTCGAGGTCCTGATGACTGGTGCGACGAGTTTCCTCGGCGGACACCTGCTTCAAGCTCTGCTGCGGTCGTCTGTGGTGCGCAAGGTACACTGTGTCGCTGTGTTGGCCGATGATCAGCATCAACTACCTCGAGACGAGAAGATCGAGTGCTATACGGGAAGCTTGCTCTCGTCGACTCTGGGCCTTAACGTGGATGAGCGTGATCGTCTGGAGCAGTCCGTCGATGTCATCATCCACGCGGGCTCCAGCGGCCACTGTCTCAACACGTACGACTCCCTGCGCACGCCCAACCTGCTCTCAACCCACTTCCTTGCCTCTCTCGCCCTTCCACGCTCCATCCCGCTGCTTCTACTCTCGTCGAACCGCGTGGTCCTCCTCTCCGGCAGCACGGCCCCACCCCCGGCCTCGGTCGCGGCCTTTGCGCCGGCGACGGACGGCCTCGAGGGCTACACGGCCAGCAAGTGGGCTAGCGAGAGCTTCCTGGAGAACCTCGTATCCCACATGCAGCAGGCTACTCGCTCGCCGCTGACCGTCGCCGTGCACCGGCCCTGCGTCGTGGTCAGCGAGCAGGCGCCCAACTCGGACGCGCTGAACGCCATCCTGCGCTACTCGGTCGCGATGCGGTGCGTGCCGCAGCTGGACAACGTCGAGGGCTACCTGGACTTTGGCAAGGTGGAGAAGATCGTCGACGAGATCGCCGACTCGGCGCTGCAGCTTGCGCAGACCGGCAGCGAGGGCCAGGAGATCCGGTTCAGACATCACTCCGGAGGCGCCAAGGTGCCGGTTCGCGAGTTCCGCGCCCACATGGAGAGCATCTACGGTGGCAGTTTTGAAGAGGTCGATGTCACGGAATGGATGCGACGCGCAGGTGAGGCGGGTATCGACCCCTTGATCACTGCGTATTTGGAGGGTATTTTGGATAGCGGATCGCCTATGGTGTTTCCGTACTTGGGTGAGGCGTAATTGTTTAGGACATGTTTGGGCTTAGCATTATTTCTCATTTCTTACATATTGTCGTATTACCATTTATAATAAGAAGCATGTATATAATAGTCAAAGTAAACGAAACGTTGTCTCATGATTCAAGAGCCTTTCACCCTTCACAACGATAATGACAGATTTCGGTCCTTTTTTGGTCATCGGACTTGAGTAAGCGTCAGATGAGTTTTGCTCTATCTAAAACGTCGCTCACACTGTCAATCCTGTTCATTCGCCTCTAGTGGTCTAGTAAAAGACCACGAGTCCTCCACGACACAAAATGTCCGAATAATTAGACCTCCACATCACGACTCCAGATACCCCTATAATGAGGCCTCAGAAGCAAGTTGTCCCACCGCTACAGGCATGCTGTCAGCATCCATTTCGCTGGGGCCGTGATGGAGATTTCCGGAGATTTCTTCATCAACGGAATATTCACCGGGGATGACGGAGAATTCGCCGGGGTCAGATCTCAAAATAGATTTGCAACGACAATGAACAAAAGTCGCGGTCCGCGTTTCTGCGAGCGAGACTCCTACAATTCACATAAATCTGCCATATTCATCATGTCAGACTTGCAGACAGGGAAACCAATCACGCTGAAATGCGGCCTGACACTGCCAAACCGGCTCGTCAAGGCCGCTACGGCCGAGAGCATGGCCACGAACAGTACGCTTCCCGATGAGAAGTTCCAGAACCTCTATCGTCACTGGGCGGAGGGCGGCTGGGGCATGGTTCTCGCAGGTACGTGTCCTATGAGTCCAGAGCACGGATATCTCCCGACATAATGAGCAGAGCAAACTAATTTCCGCTCACCAGGAAACGTTCAGGTTGATGCCAAACATATTTGCACTGCTACCGACCTCTCAGTGGACCATTCTCTGAGTGACAGCAAAATTATTGAAGCGTGGAAGCCTTGGGCCGCCGCGTGCAACAGCAACAGAACCGTGACCGTCATGCAGCTCTGCCATCCGGGACGACAGTCTCCCGCTGGCGCCGGCAAGCGTGGTTTCTTCGCAAAACCAATCGCCCCGAGCGCTGTAGCCCTTCAAATGGGCTCTGGGCTTGTTGCTAAGGCGGTGACTGCGCTGCTCTTCGGCACGCCGCGCGAGATGAGCGTTTCGGATATCGAAACCGTCGTGAGCCAGTTCGCACGGTCGGCGCGTCTAGCAGCCGAGAGTGGGTTCGCCGGTGTTGAGGTCCACGCTGGCCACGGATTTCTCCTCGAGCAGTTCCTATCCACCAAGTCAAATCGGCGAACGGACGCGTATGGCGGCACTCCAGCGAAGAGGGTAAGGATTGTGGTGGAAGTCCTGACGGCGATCCGGGCCATGGTGCCAGCTGGGTTTTGCGTAGGACTCAGCCTCAACGCCGCGGATCTCCAGTCCAAGGCGAAATTGAAGGACTGCATCGAGCAGGTCAAATTAATTACCGATGCCGGGGTGGACTTCATCGAGGTTAGCGGTGGTACCTTTGAGAATCCCACAGTAAGTGTTGATATCTCAAGTCAAGACTTGCAAATCACTAACAAGTCGGGTACAGATGTTCTTGGGTCCTGCGAAGTCTACCAAGCCAAATCAGTTGGGACAGCCATTGGTGCACGAGCCGTTCTTCCTTGACTTCGCCAAGGAAATCAGGCCTCACATCCCAGGCATCCCATTGATAGTGACGGGCGGCTTCCGAAGCTGTCAGGGCATTGAGGAAACCATCGCCAGGGGAGACGCCGACTTGGTTGGCCTTGCAAGACCTGCCGTGGTCAACCCTCTACTGCCCAAGACGACTGTACTGAGCCCCAAGACCACGGATTTCGGCTCTGAACTCGACGACGCAGACGTGACGCTGTATGCCAAGAAGACGGAGGCGCCATGGATCCTGAAGCAAATAGGGATCCGAGCTGTCGAAGTGCATATAGACAACGTAAGTGAACCTGCCCTTGAAGCTAGGAATTTTCTAACATTTTTGCAGGCGTGGTATGTCGAGCAGCTGAAGAAAATGGCGACGACGAAGGTATAAGGGTATTTGGAAAAAAGATAATGTGAGAGTGCCGTGTGTTGGTAGGCAGGTAGAATGAAGCGAGCCAGTTCAATCACAAATTATCATTGGAATCCGTTTGGTGCATACAGGCTGTATGCAGTCTTGATTATGCAATTATGGTAAGACCTTATCTCAGTCCAATCAAAAACGGCAAGGTGGGGAACGGAACCATTTCCCGGCGCCGAACACCTGCACCTGTGCGTCAATTGCTCCGTCCACTGCCGACAAGTCGCGTGATGGGGCCGGGATTCTTGCTCCAACATGCTCATATGTCGCCGTCTCCGTCAACGGACATCCGTATAACCAGCGTACGCCTTTGTACGTTGTTGAACATGCTCTCCTTCTTGACCTCAATCTATCCATCGTCATCATCACCATGCCGCTAAACAAGTCTGTCGTGCTCCTGTGCTCTTGCAATTCCCTTCCCGGCCTTTCGTATCCGTCGCTGCCGCCGATATCGATAACGTCATCTCTCGACTCTCAACTGCTCGTCTCTTTACCTTCCTATTCCTCGCCATTGCAGTTGAAGTCGACATCGACACCGACATCGCGACGCCTCTGCTCGCCTTGCGGCCGTCCCCAGAGCTATACCACCGTGAACAACCGCCGCGGCTATGCCACCGTGTACAGTCGCCGCCCCGACGGCCCCGCACACCATGACGTGCCAGACTGGCCCAAGGCTCTCCATCCAACACCCTACGATATCCTTGCCATGAGGAAAAACGATCCCTATACCAAGCACCGCTTCTTCCAGCTCGTCAAGATCTATCACCCCGATAGGCACGGCCACACCCCTACCGTCCATCGCCTCCCCCACGCCACCCGCCTCGAACGCTACCGCCTCATCGTCGCCGCCAACGACCTCCTCAGCGACCCCTCCAGGCGCAGTCTTTACGATACACAGGGCGTTGGATGGACCGGCGACCGGCCCCCGACCCTTAACGAGAGCGTCCGTCACGCTGAGAAGTCATGGCGTCACCAGCCCGGAAACGCCTCGAGAAACGCAACCTGGGAGGACTGGGAGCGTTGGTATGATGCCCGCGACGGCAAGACCCACGACTCCATGTACATGTCCAACGGCGTGTTCGCGACCCTCGTCGTCATGATGTGCATGATCGGCGCATTTGCGCAGATGAGCCGTGCCGAACAGTCCGGCGCCGAGTACTTGGAGATGAGAGACCAGTCCAACCTTGCCATCGGCCAGCAGATGGCCCGGACCACATCGGTCTCCGCTGGACGGAGCAAAGACGAGCGTGTGGTTAGCTTCCTGAGGGAGAGAGAGAATATTGCATACGAGTTTACACCATCAAAGTATGACGAGTACGCAGCCGAATCAGGATCGAGGCCTGAGCGCCGGTCTCGGCCATGAAATACAACACAAACCATGAGATTCAATTCCTGTTCTCTAAAGAATCAAAGAGTACTACATCATTTTGATGCCTTCAGTCGACCTCTCCACGTAAAGTGTGCCTTTGGATTCTCTGCCAATGCTCTCATCGACTTCACATCCACACCGTCCCCCTTCTCAATTAAGCCCGCCTCCACGGCTCGCAGCGCATACTCTCTCGCGTCATCGGCCCTCCCCAGCAAATTAGCATTCATCGCAGCCAGAGTCAACACTCCAGCTAGTTTGGCGTCCAGCCGCTCATTTCTGTATAGCTCCAGCAACTCGCGCACATCACCCATGGTGACATCTGCCTTTAGGTTCTCCATCCGCTTCTCTAGCACACGAATCCGCCATAGTCTCCCATCACTCTTATCAACCAGAGCACCGGGGAGGCTGCACTGCTGGCATTCGCAAACAAATCCCCAAGCCGAGTGTGCGCGCTGCTGACGTGCGATTCGTGGCTGCAAGGGGTCGAGATAGGCCACAGTCAGCTCTTCGCCAGGGACAATCTTCCGGACAGCCGTGGTGCGGTGAACGAAATTGGAGTCGATGTAATAAGCCAGGTTCGGTCGGCAGTCGTGGTTGAAGCGCGAAACCTCCGGGTAGTTCCCGTAGTGGTGGCCGTCTGGTCCGCCGAGATCGACTTGGAAGCCATTCGTAATGAATATGTCGTTGATGAGATGGCCGCCAAAGTGGGCCATCTGCCCAAGGAACAGCCCCTTCGTCTCGCGTGGGAGATAAGTCACTGCTTTCTCGAGGAGGTCTTGTTGCTCCTGTGAGGACGCGAGGTCCTCCAAGAATCTCCTGTGTGCGAGAAATGCTGGAGGTCTCGGCATCACAGCATCTCCTCGCTTCAGCTCACGATCTGCTATCACGCCCAATCCCTTCCCCGGTACGTCATCGACGTGGGACAATGACAAGACGTCAAGATATTGAGGTTGTGATGGTAGATCCTTCAGTGTCGACAGATGCGCCTCCGTCGTAATCGCCACCATTCCCTTGCCGTTGGAGAACCCCGGGTTTGAGTACAGACAGTACTTCTTGACACATCCATGCGGGCCTCTCCAACCAGGCTCGACGAAATGCTCTTCACCAGTCTCATTCTGCAGTGTAGTCTGTATCATGACGTTCCAGTCTGGCTCGCAGAAGTTCTGCTCAACCAAGCCGGCTAAAGGATTCCAAGAACACGCTGCATCTTCTTTCCACCCAGTAAACGCTGAGACTGCTCGGGACATGAGCGCCGAAACGACGAGCCAGCTCTGGAGCGACATTGAGAAGCTGTGATATGTAACCTTTGGCGACCTTTTCCTGAGGAGTGCACCTTAACTTGGAGGCACACGTGAGCTGAGCCGTAAAGCGATAATGATTATTTGACAAACAGCGTGGACGCTCGTGTGCACGTGCAAATTCAGCTTGTAACCTGGAAGCAATAGAATAGACTGCTGGAGATTATCATGAAAATATTCATGGTCTCAGAAGTTTTGAAGACTTAATTTAAGAGAAAAATACTATGCTTTAAGCTTGTTTGAGATCCGGCGATCATACAACGCCCATGTTTCATCGACTTGTCGGAAGTGCGACCCCCGCCACATTTCTTGAAACCCCCGAAACGGCTGCCTAACCAGGTGAACTACCCCGGCCGAGGACTTGTAGAACATATTCTTGCCGTTGAGAGCATTGCTAATGTCGCCAAATGACCTATTATTGATGGCAGCTGCTTGTTGATGAGGGAACCTTTCCTTTTAGAATTACCGTGTTAATCTCCACCTCCATTACTAGAAGAGCTTAGAGAATCACATGTTTAGAGATTCATGGACTACATTAGATTTATATGGCTTCCTTCTAGAGACGCCAAGTCCGTTGCGGAAGATGGGGAGTATTGCTAGGGGCACAAACTACATTTAATATATGCACAAAATGTAGCCTACCCAACTATGGCTCATTTTCCTATATGGACCAAGGTACCCTAATGCTGAAGCAATGTTTCAGACCAGAGGCTAGAGATTGGGGATGATCAAAATCATCTGGGACTTAGAATGGCGTTGGAGATAGTTCAGGCCTATCCAACAACACTAGGCCGCCTGCTTCCTCCAACATCGTACACCCGAGGTCGTTGTCCGGTGCGAGTGAAGCTCTTCACCTCCGCCACCGCAGGCTTTGGTGTTGGGGATCGGACACCACTTTGCGAACCAGTCTCCCGCGGGTCCCAGAAATCTTGATGCGAGAGCCAGGACTCGGGCTCTGGTGTATCGAGATGGTAGACGTCAGGATTGAGATCCGCCTGGCCTGGCATCTCCTCTCTGCCGAGTGGACGTGGAAGAAAAGTTGACATCGTCCGGTCTCGCTTCCTCCGCTGGTAGTATATCCATGCCATGGATGTGATAATCATTGTAGTCAAGATGGTTCCAATGACGATGGCAGCGATGATTCCTTCGGGTAGGCTATGGTTGCTTCGCTGGGACGATGCGCGGTTGGCAGCTGTATTGTTACTCAGTCTCTGAGAATAAGAACCCGCTTCGCTTGCAAGTGATCCGGTCGGCATTCGAGTCAGTGTCGTTTCTGGCAGTGGCTTATCGATTCGTGTTGTGAACGGTGAAAATGATGAAGATTGTCGTTCCGTGATGCAAGACCACTCTGTCGTCCAGGTTGCTGTTCGGAAACGATAAGACATTACTTCCAGCTAGCTATCATGCGGTCGACGTCGAGTAGATTGGTTCCAGGTGCGTCTTAGTCAATTCTGTCCGTGGAAAAGGGGTATCACAGCTTGAAGCCTAGCGTTCTCCGCCGTTCTGGACAGTAGCGAGCATGGACGAGATCTTCGCAAATTCGTTCATCGAGTTGATAGCCGCGGTGTTTGTTGGCACTTCTCTTTTCAGGCTTAGCACGGGGTCGAGCTGGAGTGAATGATATGTGTTGGTTGTTTGCTACATCGTTTCTGTGCGAGAGTGGCGCGAGCTGTCACACACCAATGAAACGACACACTTGTATACACTCAGGATGAAAATCGTTCAAACCCTTTCGGAAATCAATGACTCCTTCAATTAAGTGCCAATCCTAGTAGAATGGCTGGTGGCACTGAGGCACCTAAGCGGCCGATTCAGTGAACTGAGGCTGTGTTGTGGGGAACGGATCGGTTCAGGGAGCAGCGTCAAACCTCTCGGAGGAGTTCGACCTTTGCCCTCAATACCTTCTCGGCCGTCGTGGGTATGATACGCTCGGTCGGACCGAGCCGCATCAACTTGCCGACAAGGTACATAAGCTTGCCGTGGGGGAACGTTGTATAGTCGACGAACTCCTTCAGCATCTTCTTTTCCTTTCCCATAACTTCATCCGCGAGCAGCTCATACTCTTCCAGAGGAAGCTCTTTGAACCACAAATCATTAGCCTCGATTGCCTGAGTCACTCCTCCCTCAATCTCATTAAAGTAAATTGCAAAGAGGAGCTCTTTCGCAACCTTTCCAGTGATTTGTTTGCGGATGAGATGGTAAAGGAGTTGCGAAAGATCCGAGTGCGGCACTTGTTCACACTCACCTTCGATGGTAAATGAAAGATCTCTCGCTGCAAGTGGACCGGCTTTGTAGGTGGTCAGACGACCAAGCTCATGGATAATCCAATTTCCAGCCAGGGAAGCGTAGGTCTTGAAGTCCGGTTCTGCCTCGGTGCCATCGCCAGTGATCTTCTCCTCGAGGGACTTAACCACCTTGTAGAAATACTGCACACGCGCTCCATTCTCAAGGTTGATTAGTGACAGCGCATCCTTCGGCGTGAGACCAAATTCAGCAACCAACGTGTCAAGCTCTGAATCTGGCGACACAGCAAGCGAATTTCGGAGGTGGTTCACAAGGTCATCGTCAATGACAAGAGGTGCAATGTCTGGATCAGGCATGTACCGATAATCCACTTCTCCCTCCTTTCCGCGCAGTCGACGGGTCTCTGTTGAGCCGATATTCCAACCGCGAGTTTCACTAGCAATAATGCCGCCTGCTTCGATTTCGCGAATTTGACGATCTCGCTCAGAGATGATGGCGTCCTCGATCGCTTTGATGGTGCTCAAGTTCTTTATCTCGGTTCTCGTACCAAGATGGGGGTTCGTCCCATCAGTCTTCCGAACAGACACGTTAATGTCAGCTCGTAGACCTCCCATCTCCATGCCTGATACGCAAGCATCGACAGAATTCAGCAGCATTTGGATCTTGCGGACGAAAACGGCAGCTGTGCGAGGGTGATGCATTTCGGGTTCAGTGATAATCTCGATGAGTGGCGCACCTACTCGGTTGAAATCCAGCCAGTGAATGTTATTTGTTTGGGCAAGGGTTTTGGCGGTATCTTGTTCAAGCTGCACCTGCTTGATTCCCACAGTCACGCTCTCGCCATCTTGAGGAGATATTCCGTCCCGTGCCAGAAGTGTAATGTGACCGTTCTTAGCAAACGGCTCATAAAACTGAGTGATCTGATAGCCAGACGGCTGGTCCCACCAGAAGTAGTGCTTCCTGTCGAAACGACTAAGCTTCTGGATGTCGCAATTCAGGGCCAAGGCCGAGCGAACGGCCGGAACGAGGGTCTCCTTCTGGAACAGCGGCTGGCTACCTGGTATGGCAACGTCGAAAAGGGCAACATGTCTGTTAGGCTCGTCGTTGAATGATGTGATGGCTGGCGAAAATAGCTTGCATGACGTATTCAATTGGGCGTGGATCTCAATGCCTACTGTCAACTCCCAACCATCAACAGTTTGAGAGTCTCCATTTGACTTCTTTTTCCCCTGCTTCTTCGCCGCTTTCGCCTCTTCCCTTAACTGCTTGCGTAGAGGTGCCGGCTGAGCTGGTGTCTTGGCGGTGGAAGCCTCAGGGACAGCGTGGAACGGCCTGACTGAGCAGAGCCTTGAACCAGCTAGACGAGCTACAGCTGGATACCTCGAAACCTGGCTTGAACCAATGCAGCCACGTTGCGAAATTTGGCCGTTGAGCAGGTATCTGCCCAGCGTAGAGGTTGGGATGCGCGTCATTGTGCGTCCAATGCGGGGATGCGGCGAATTACTGAGTGCCCGAATGTTGGTAAAGGAAATGAGAGTTAGAGCTGAATACGGTCGTGCGTGGTCTGGCTGGCTCGATTGTTACTGGATGATGCACTTCTGACGCTGGAGGCTGACAGTGGCTCACGGGTGCAGTATCGGACGGCTTGGTATGAGGCACAATTGACATGTGTTTGTCCGTATTGCTCAACTGCGAAAAGAAGGGATAGTTGATGTAGTGCTGATGCGAGCAGTCTGTGGACGAATTTTCCGCAAGTTGGTGCGAATTAGCACAATTGAGGCTTCGTTCGGCACTCCCCAGGCAGTCGGCTTTTCGACCCGAGCGGCGGATCAGCAACGATTGAATGAAGCTCGAATTTTATCGCAAATGTGTAAGTGAAGAGCTGGGTAGCTTTGGTGGAGCTGCTTCTCAACGGTTCGCGGTCGGCGGGAGTATCCGGGCCGCTAGAAAACCCGACAATCCCGCCAATTCGGAACCGGAGCCAGCAGAGGGCATGAGCTTGTTTACTGTACAGTGCCATTTATGTGGATACTCACACAGTAAGACCAGCTGATGCGTCCGTTCGCAGTACACCACACGGCATCACAACCTGGCCTCGTCGCTGCTCTGTGACCATGAGTACAGTGCGAAGCGCTTGCACCGCCTCTATTGACCACACCATCACGTATCCATCATGCCCATCCAATCGTGACGCCTGCAAGAAGACGTTGCCGGGGGGCTGACACATGCAGAAGCGTGTCATCTGGATGACGAGTTGGCCGTGTGTTGCTTGCTTGAAGGAGGCTCCGCTCCCAGCTTCCCTTTCCCCATGTTTCTCTCTTCGCCGTGACATCGGACCGCGACGGGACAAGTGTGTGTCTCTTCTTCTCTGTATCCTTTGCTTCTGGCCCTCGTCGTTTCGTGCCCCTGCTGTACATAGTACACAACCGCGACCCCTGTCGTTATCGGTATTTGCTGCTTATCATCGACTGTCGTACCATCCATCGATTCATCCAGCTCCGATCCAGGTGATCCTATCTGGAAATACTCACACACCTCACTTATACCATTTGTCAACACTCAAGAGCGGTAAGCTACTCGCTTTCACTGATACAAAATACACTCAGCCCCTGCCATATCGTTCATTTCCACTGATTAGACCATCCTACGGCAGGCTCACTCTTGTTCTAAACCTGAGAGCAGGCATCATACAGGCCAGCAGACAGTTCCAGGCCGACAAGCAAGCACCGCAGGAGTTGATCCAGGCAAACCTCAACTAATCAGCGTTGGAACTCAGGCTGCGGAAGCATTGTCCGGGACAATGGATGTTTCTCAACAGCGGCACATGGACATGGCAGATGACGGAAGCTTGAGAAAACGGAGGCCAATGAATCCAAGATCCAGACCGGTCTCCTCCCCCAATGTCACTTCTAAGCTGTCCGAGTCGAGGAGCTCCAGGCCGCATTCGACCGCTGTGCAGGAATACGAGGAAGACGATCGCCCATCAGACGACGCTGCTATTCAGTCGTCGTCACCAACAAGTTCTCCCTCTATGACTGGTTCCACCACGTCTTCAACAGCCGTCACTGGCCCTGTAAGCTCCAACAGCAGCCGATCCACCGCCATGGAGACTGCATCATCCCAGAAAGACGACACGCTAGCGCACAGAGAACAACAGAAGCCCAGAAATCGAAGGCCACGTGGATCACAACGACCTAACTCTATGCAATTGTCTGAATCGGAGTCACCCACCGTTACGCAAAGCTTTGTTCAGCTCTCCTCCAGAGATGCAGGCCCTTACATCGCCAGACGTCGTGGACCCCAGATCTCACCGTCTATTTCTTCATCTCTCCCCAGCAACATCCCCGACGCTTTCTCTGAACGTGATCCCAGGCCTGATCTAAGCTGGAGCCCGGAGTTTCCTGAATACGCCGTGGCAACTCAACATCCATCGCAAATTTCTCCAGGTTTCGACCCCCATTTTGGAGGATCGCTTCCCGTGCCGCAACAGTATCCCGGTCAGAACTACGGTGCGCCAGAAACACCTCGAGGCAATGCGCCCTTCCAATACTTCCAGTCTTCTCAATATCCAAACCCGATGGCCGCTCCAAATCCAATGGGTCCTCAGCCGCCAGTGCCAGAGAGACCACCTCTGAGTGGGTATGAACTGGTCGCGGCAACACTGGCTGGCGAAACTGGTCCGCCTGTGAGGCCCATGTATCGACGGTTTGAGGCTACCAATCATCGTATCTTGCTGTCTTTGCAGGATCAAATTACTACCCTCGAAGATACTCTAGGCGAACTCGACGACATTGACTCTCAAAATCGACAAGGGGCGGCCCTTCCAGCCTCAGAACGGGAAGAGAGGGACAGCCAACATCCCTTCCATCAAAGAAAGGAGCGGATCATGAACCTACTTTGCCAAAAGCTTCATACTTACAGTAAGATGATGTTGACTTAAGTCCGAAACACATATCATCTAACACGTCCAGATTCACTGCTCACATCTTTCGGACATGTCCAGGGGCTGCCACCACCAACAATGAACGACATTCAACACTACAGGGCGTTTCTCGCTAATCAGAGACCGATCGCAGAGTTGGAGACTCGATTTCTTCAAGCACCCGATCTCGTCCTACTAGAACCTAACCTACCACCGCCACCAATGGATCAGAGAGTGGCGCCAGATGATCAAGCGCCCCTTCCGATTCGTGACCCTGAGGACGACCCCAACAAAAATGAGGCGGTTTCCCAGAGACACATTTTCAACCGCGGCCCACTTCAGGACTTGGCTATCGGAGGAGTTGTGGCCATTTTTGGCCCTCTTTTTGCCTTTGCTGTAATTCATGACTTTGCTGGACGCATGACTATTGTGATTCTTTTCGGAGTCGTCGTTAGCATGGTGTTATTCGGCTCGGGTGCGTTCAGCATACTAACGACAACCCAAGATGCGCTGATGTATGGAGGTGCTTACGTCGGCGGCATGACAGTACTTGCTCGATTTCTTCAGTAAATAGTATGAGTGACGGGGATTACCCTGGAGATGGGTGCTTGTCCTCGGTTGAGGTTTCTAAGGGGTGAGAGGAGCTTCGGTTGTTGGTGGGGATAATTTACTTGCTGTGGGGGTTTTGTATGATATTCAGCGGTCTATAGGTAGTATTATTTGGTTTGACATTTAGTAGTTTAGTTCTGAAATCAGGGGCCTGGACAATTTGGATATTGGAGGTTGTTACGTTTACTTGCTCCCACGGTTGAGCTTCTTTGTCTTTTCTTGGGGTTATACACATATAAGCGCATGGACTCTGAAGGCTATTATTTACAGAATCCTTTTAACTTCATGATAACAACTTGAGAAAATGGTTAGCATCGCGGAAGGCGTCGAGCAACCTAACGGTCTATTTAGACTGGGAAACGTAAGTGATCGGAAGCATTGTGTCGTTACTGAGAATTCAGGAAGAGAGCAGCTGGAAGCTTGGGATATATATACCTCACTTTTTACGAGCTGCGTCATTATCCAACCAAGGTGGGCGAATGGTTTAGTGGTATAATACTCCCTTAGCAAGTTCCGCATATGGATACTTGGGAGTGGTCCAGGGTTCGATTCCCTGTTCGTCCAGTGCAGATGACTTGGTCGGCTGGGCGTTCCTATTTTTGCACTTTTGCGTTTTGCCAGTATGCTTCGTTGTAGCCTCTTTTACTTCACACTTGTTAACGCTCCGTATGTCCTCTTTTTTTATGGACCACGTACTTGAGAGTTTCACTTATTACTTCGCGCGTTATGGCACTCAGTTAAGATGGGAGGGAGTTGGCCTGGAGACGTTTCGAGACGCGTCATTCAACGACTCTTTGACGGGGCCAAACACTCAGCAATGACAGGCTATCCGACGGAAGGCCGGCCAAACAATGGCATCTTGAGGCGTGAGATAACCACAGCTGAAGCTAATTACTGTTGACCTTTGTTGTGGTCTGACCACTGGTTTCGTGTCCCATGTTAGTCAAAGACAAGACCAAACGAAACACCAACACGACCGTCCCCTCTCAGACACGCCACCAGCGTACAAACCCCCCTTGGCTATTTCATAACGACCGCAACCGCCCTGTGGAATACCCCCGGGAGACAAAGGCGCAACAGAGCATCCAATCTCAGCACGTTTCGGTCCAGATGGGCCGTGAGACAGAATGTTTGCAGTGGCAAGCTGCATGCTCGCTTATGCCACCCTCGGTTTGGACGATGCAGTTTGCCTCCCTGGCCGGACAACCGTGTCGACGTCGGCTAGTCACGTTGAGCAACGCCCCGGCTGCCATTGCACGAGCCCGTCACACCGACACGTGTTGGCCCGGCGTCGACGATGGTGTTTAGGGGGGAGCCTCCGAGTTCTGACAATCCAGCACGGCATGTGCGAAATAAGCCAACATGTCTCTGGGCGAAGAGCACCAAACAACAAAGCCAGCCTCCCCCCCCTGTCAGCGGTTACTCGAGCCGCAGACGGATGGCCGCAGTAGCACCAAGCCAGGGCCGGTCGACAGCTGCAATTAACCTGGGAAGCGTGGTGCTGCGCTGTGTTGCCTCGCTGCGAGATACGGCCGCGGGTGCAATGGTGCCACCATCATTCCCGCTGCATCACGTAGCCTGCAGGAGGAAGAGATTTGCGAAGGATATCGATCTCGGCGGCTCAGAGCCGGGATTTGAAGATTGCTGAGTGCGTGTGAGGTGGGAGAGAGGCTTCAGGCGAGAGGCGTTTTGAAACAAGTAGAGCTGGAATCCTCCCGACAGGCTCGTTCGTTCGATCCAACTGCATCGTGGTCTATTTTGCTTCCTACTCCATTCATCGTCTCCTTGGCAGCCTGTTCGTGAGGAATTCCACGTTTTCTTTTCTAAAAGGTATGTCAGTGTTGGTTGGTCTTGACCAAACCCCTTTTGATTTCTCTGCGGTTCGCACTCACTCTGTGCCTCTGTTTCCTCTGTTCGCGTCCAGTCATCCTAGCTCCAGGGCTTCCATTTCGGTTCTCTGACCGGCAGTTCGTTGCCAGAGAAAAAGCCAGTGCAGAATCTGTTCTGTGATTCACGTACTCTTTCAACCCGTTGCCCCCTCCAACCGACGCAATAGGGGGCCCTTACCTTACACCTGCCAGCTGCTCTCAACTGTTCGCCAACTGACAGGCAATAGGTCCCCCGTTGTTTGCCGAGCCGTTTTGTTTATCACACAGGCCCCTCGCTCGTCACCGTCTTCTCCCTTTTCCGTCTCCTACACATCAACAAGTCTGCAACTTGCCACCTCCACCACACACGATCAGCACTCTAAAACAAAACACCCGCCAAGGTTCGTGAATCCCTTTTCCGTTTCTTCTTCTGCGTCTGCGGAGAACCAGCTCGTGGGCAGCCGTGTGATTATCCTGACTTCACGTGCTTCTCGCCCGCCTCCTCCGCAACACTTCTCTTCCACCTCCGAGCACGACACCCAAAAATCCTTCCCCCCTTTCTTCAACTTCTTTCTCCTTCAAGCTTCTTGCTTCTTCCACCACTCTCTCTATCTCTCTCTACCTTTTCCCTCTGCAAAACGTTGACCAAACCATTCTTCGCAGCAGACTCCTTTCTACCGACAAAATGGCTGTCTTCAAGATGAACGCCCTCGCCAGCGTCATGGCCCTCGTGGGCGTCTTCGCCTCGGCCACCGTTGCCACCGCTTCCTACTGTACGCAGCGCGCCGAGTTCCTCGTCCCTGGCTTCTGCTGACCTACTTCCCAGCGGACTGCTCGTCGACCCTCCCCATCGTCACCGAGGAGTACGGATCCACGACCTCTGAAGGTAAACACCACCAGCAACCGCCCGTACCACGCCGTTGAGAGCTAACAAGACCGCGCCTAGGCACCGCCCTGTTCACCTGGAGCGCCTGCACCATCGTCCACAACACCCAGTGCGAGGCTGCCAGCTCCATCGACACCGGCGTTCCCCCGGTCCCGACCGGCGCAGCCACTGTCCCCGGTGAGGGCGGCCTCTCCTCCTACGGCGAAGGCGAGCACTATACCTCCGTCCACGGCGAGAACCAGCCCAGCCTGTCCGTCCAGGAGAGCATCTCCGTCGGCGAGTCGCAGCCCGGCTACTCTGCCCCTCCCCCCGGAGCCACCACCGGCACCGGCGAGAGCGGCCAGCCCAGCGTGCCCGGCGAGACCGTCACTGCCGCTACCCACGCGTCTGGTCACTCGTCCAGCGCCTACCCGGAGCCCTCTGGTGGCACCTCGGGCAGCGGCTCCAACTCCCACACCGGGACCTACCCAACTGCCACAGGCGGTGAAGCCACGTCCTCCGGCGCCTCGGGCACGCCGACTGCGACTGGCGCTGCCACGATGCCCGACCCCTTCTCCGCTGCTATCCTTGGTGTTGCTGGCATGGTCGCTGCCATCATCTTCTAAAGCACCGTCACTCTCAAACGCGAGACCCACCGAGATCCGTTTGCGGATGGGGGCCATCTCTAGCAGATTAGCATGGTGATTTGGAAGGCAATCTTGGCCGAGATCGAAGGGGGCAGCTTGGTACACAGGTTTCTGATTTTCGCATTTGGGAACCTCTTGAGAAGGGAATAATAATCAAGTTTTGTACCGAGGTACATTTTGAAATTGAACAAGGGTGCATCGTCGCTTGCTTATGTTCGTTCTCTTCCTGTAGAGCATGTCAATGTGTCACTTCACCGCCATAAGAGGCAAACCCATCGGATGGATGCTTGTAGGCCCTGCATCCGCAAACGCCATCAACGTATTTGGCATATAGTAAGAATGACTGATATAACTTCGCTCTTCACTTCGGATGACATACCGGACAACCTCCTCTTACCTTGTCCTTCAATAGCCGCGCTCTCATCACCTTCATCCCGACCGAGTATCTGCTCCCCTGCTCAACCCCATTCCCCAACTCGACATCCATCTTCTTCCCCTTGTGCAACATCTCCAGCAAGTGACTCACATGGAACACGTGCCCACACGCGTATCCCACTAGGGTTTCCATTTCATACTCTGTGAAGGGCTCATGGCACCTTGCGCAGTGCCCGACCTGAGGGGCCCGATGGTCGTGCTCTAGCTCTGGATGGGATGCGTTCCGCTCTGGGTTATCTGGATCAGTTGGTACGTCCTTGACCTCAACGTCGACGTGCTCCGTTGAATGCACCGAGACTTCGAATTTGATTGCCTTGCGTTGTCCGGAGCGCAACTCGTTTTGTGCCGCCGCCACTTCACTCCGCAAAACTCGCGCGACTCCCGAGCTTATACTGTACTGTATCTCGTGCTCCTTCATCATGTGTGTCAGGCCTTCTCTGAGGCCCTCAATTTCTAGGCCCTCGGGAATTCGCCGGACCAGTGTAATTGGGTTGATAGCCGTACCGACCTGCTCAAGGAGGCCCCGGATGAAACTGGGCTTGTCCATGCTGTAATTAAGCAAGTCCTCCCAGAGATCCGGATCGTCCTGTTCCTTGGCAAACTCGATAGCCTTGCCGACGTTCTTGAGGCGGTCGATGATGAGAAACAGCGCTCGTTTCATTTCTCCAGTCTTCGAGTACAGATACACGAGCTCGTCATAGTATGAGAATAGCTCACATTCCTGGACAGCCTATTTATAGAATTAGTATTTTCTTGCACCGCATGGTGTCCTCTTTGGCAAACGAACCTTCTCATAAGTGTACCCAACAGAGATCTTCAGGAACTCCATGAGCAAGGGCCTGTCGTAGGTGGCAAACAAATGCACAGCCAAGTCCCCGAACCCGTCCACCAACGACTGGCTGTCCATGACTAGCCGGTCTACGTTCTCACCTACGTGTTCTTTGATGCCCTCGCCTTTCCAAAGACCACGGAAGTAGAAGTAGATGTACAAGTTCAGTTGTTGGGCGGTTAACTGTTCCACGACAACATCCGGCCGCAAAAGACCGTGTTGGGCTTCATCAACCAGCAGAGTAATCGCTTCGGATGTGGCATGTTCAAGGTCGGCTTCCGTCATCACACTCACGTCTTCTGGCGATACCCTTAGTCCAATGAAGCTGGGGATGTCATCTGCGACAGCATCGGCAAGGTGGTTGTCCCTGATCAAGCGGAAAGCTGAGTCTGCATCATGGAGTTTGATGTAGCACTTCAACGCCTCGCGGTGACGCCCGTTGGCTTCATGAAGTCTAGCTAGACTTTCCATCACAATACGCCAGTCTCGTCCCTTTTCGCCGTCATCAATGCTCGTTTCTCGCACATCCCGGTATTTGAGCTGGTTTTCCAATACGGTCGTGATGGTTTTGATGTCAAAGAGATCCGTGGGCCAACGGTCCAGCAGCTCCCTGAATCTGGGCTTGTCGGTTTGGAGATAGTGTCCGAGTACAACTTCGTAGATAGTCGTGGGGATTGGAGGGTGCATCGGCTCTGTTGGGATGTAATTCGTGATTTCGTCGAGCCTTTTAGCACCAGCAAAAGTCCATACCCATTTCTCCCATCTGTCGGCGGTTGTGAGCACCCTGCCGCAGACTTGACCGGCTGAAGTCCAGTCGTTTTCCTCAATGAGCTCCTGGATCCAGAGCTCCCCGATCCGTCTCTTCTCTCGGTCAACCGTCGCGTACCCGCTTTTGGGCACAGAGTCTGCCGTTGACTCATCGTCATCGTAGTCATCAGCATTCTCTTGCTGCTTCGACGGTGTTTGAGGGACGGCGTCACTGGCCTTTTCGCTGGCCGTCATGACAATTTCGGGGTGATCATCAAGAAGCTCCCAAGCACGCTGGTACTGCTGGCGCTCCAAGAGCCATGCAAGATGGTCTCCCAAGTCCCTTCTTGTCGCAAGAATGCAGTCGTATGGGCTGTGAATAAAAATCTTGACCCCAGGTTTAACCAAGCCGGGATGAACCGATGGAGTACCGTTTCTACTCATACCTGGTCTGATAGTTCCGGTGGTACTTCCTCTTATACTGGAGTTTGCGTCCTCGCCACTCTCCCGACTCCGGATGCTTGCTCCCGAGCTGAATAGTGATCTCGGATTAATGGCGGCATTCCACATATCTGAGCCGAGACCGGCCAGAGCTTCGAGTGCCCCCTTCGATGAAGCAACTGCAGATGCGGCGTTGCGTGCAGGCAACACTCCCAGGTGGTAATCTCCAGACGACAGCCTCTCATAGCGACTGACACTGAGTCCATCCTTGTCCGCTTCTGCCTGTGAGTTCAGATCGATGAGGCGTAGTTCAGGAGGTTGGTTGTTTTGCCGGCGACGGATGCCTCCCGCCGTTTCGCTCCCTGTTGATGCTGTCGACGGTTGTGACTTATGCGTCTTGGCTGGTGATCCCTCGACAGTTTCCCCTTCATCGTCATCGTCGGGTAAACAATATGCAAGTACGAGTAACAGGTTTTGGGTATATAAAGAAATGCCGGAAATAATGCAATCCATGCGAAGACTGGGGAAGTTAGCTTGCGACTTGATCATATCTCGAAGGACCAGAACTCACATTTTGACAATTTCAGCGCGTCCAAGGCTCTTCTCCCCAACGTTTCTGCCGACGCCGACGCCTCCAGGATGAACATGGATGATCCAAATCGTACCGCCCCAGCCTACGAGTAGCCGCTCGATGCTCTTCTTGCCCAAAATAGCCTGCTCCTTTAGCTTTTCGGTGGCTGGTGAAACCACTTTGTCAAAGGGACCCTGTTCAGACTCATCCGATTCAACGGACTGTTCGTCGATCCACTCTACACGGCCTTTCCAAACACTAGCCATAGTGTCCCATTCCTCCGTCTGTGGTCGGTCAATGTGTCCTATGCGCTTCCATGCATCCTCGGTGTCTGCACTGTCGAGGTGGAGCTTCGACCGCATAATCTTGATGCCATGTTCGTTGAGCCACACGACGTATTTTCCAGAAAGAGACCACTTAATTGTGCTGATGATTCCCTCACCAGAATGAAGGATGGTGTCTTTCCCTGTATTACTTCCGATGCCCATACTTCCCAGCCAGCCGGAGGCAGCAGCGGCAGCACTGCCTGTTGTAGTAGAGGTGCTTCGGCCCTGGGCGCCACCCACAGTTAGGATAAGTTGACCAGCCGTTCCTCCAGACAAATAGGTTCTGTCTGTCTTGTATTCGGGTGATAAAGCCACTGTCTGAACAGGCCTCGCGAAGTTCCGCAACTGCACGTCTTTCATGTCGACAAGTGACTGTACGCACACGTTGCCATCCATCGACGACGTCGCAACGAAGATGTCATTCGACGGAGTCTTGGGGATTTGAGGACGCTCGCGGGGTTTCCTCGATGCTGCAGCAGGAGATGAGTCCAGTGGTCGAGCCGAGGTGCTGCTGGAGGCCGCAGGTGCTGCGACGCGCTGTGGAACTTCCGGTTTATCGGTCGGGAGAGGCGGTGGGAAGGGAGATATTGAAATGCCGGTAACTGAGGCAGAATGGGCGTGGTACACTTTTAAGGATTGAAACATCGGGAGCTGGATAATGTTCTAGGCTAGGTTAGACAGTGGCATCGCGACTGGGCAAGAAGAAACTCACGATGTTGCCGTTATGGGTTCCAACAATCTGAGAGCAGGTCAGTACGGTATTGCAACTGGGTACCAAAGCAAGTCTTACCATCTTGTCACCTGCAACGAGGAACGCACTGGTAGCATCACCATTGCGGTAGAGAGGACCGAGATGCTGCGTTAGGCGAGCATACTTGAGCCTCGGCTCTTCATCGTCATCGTCATCGTCGTCCTCCTCTTCTTCGTCGTCTTCGGATTCTTCTTCCTCATCGGTGTCATCTTTACCGCCTTCTTCTTCGTCTTCTTTATCTTCCTCTTTCTCTACTTCAGCTTCTTCTTCTACTTCGTCCTCTTCTTTCTTGTCTTCGTTCTCCTCGAGATGTTGGGCCTGGTCCTCTTCACTGGGCGAGGGCTCCCCCGAGACATCGCCATCAGCCCCCTTCGCTATTTCGTCTTTACCGCCGTCATCGTTTGATTTTATGGCGAGATCTTGAGCTAGACCCTCCGAAACAATCTGGTCCATCGCATCGTAGTTGAGTGTCTTGTCCCCTTCTTCCGAGGAGGTCGCGGCGTCGTCGCGTGGGAGGTCAGGTTGAGGTAGAGGCGCTTCGAGCTGGTGCTCCTGCTTATCGCCGGGCTTCGGCGACTGGTCCGTCATTGCACCAGCAGCATTGAGGTCATTCTGGGGATGCTCAAGGCTGGGAGATGCAACGATGTCGAGGGTTGGGAGCTGGTGTAGGTACCCGCGTCGAGCTATGACAGCTCCAAGTGCGGCGCGGTGGACGGGAGGTACCTAGAGCTACGTCACGAGCCTAACAGGCACACACACACACCCGAGCGTCGCGCCCCACCATCCCACGCTGCATTTCGCCGTGCAAACAGAACGGCGTTCACACGCGGCTCAAACTCCAGCACCTACGTTTTGGCCTTTTGAAACTCGGTACATCCCATTCTCTCCTCCAAAAGTGACCAATCTGCGGCGACAACCCTCCACGACCTGCTTTCACGCTGTTGGCGGCTTATGGCGCCCACCGGAAAATGGCGTCGGTGAAGTCCCTGGGGCTGCATCAGCCAGCAGGACTTCAACATGCCATCAACGAACAGTTGCTCCCCGCAAACCCGCCAGCGACGTCCTACACGTGGGACATTGTGACAGACGAGGGAGAGGAGAACGGGGTCGAGGATGAGCTCCTCACAACTGAGCGCTGTGTTGTCTGGTGTCGAGGAGGCATCTTTCGGAAGACGTTCAAGTTCGATCTGGAGAAAGAGTCCGTCACCCAGGCCCTCCTCGCATATTTTCCAGCCTCCGAAGACGACGAGACCGAAAATGGCGATCCAACCGCAAGATCCAGCTCTCGACCCGCCCTTTCGAAGGCCCTGGTGGTCTTCCTCAAGACCCAGGCGCACATATATTTCCTCGCCGGAACCAGCCACATCGTCCACATGCCATTCGAAGTCGAGGCGGCTTTCGCAGGTCCCGTCGGCGTCATAGTTCAGCGGAAACAGCGAACCGAGAATACGGCGCCAATATCTTTCAAGTTCCCCCGAGTGCCACCAAACTCCTTCGTCTCGTCGCAGCTGACGGCCTTCAGCAGCTCGCAACAGACCGCATTTTCTGTCGAGGGCCTGAACAAGCCCAAGTCGCTTCCACTCAGACTGGGTTCAACGCTGGATAATATGTGGGAGGCACCGCTGGAGCGACCCGAGTCGGGATGGCCCAGACTCATCTCATTGACGGACCCCTTGAGGGAGCTTGGCTTGGTGGTAACTGACCAGGAGCCACAGAAAACAAATGGCTTGAGAAGAAACGCATCCAAGAAACCTTCTTTTCTCGACCCCGCTGAAGAGATGCTGCACATTGAGGAGATCAAGATTCCGGGCGCATCCGGCCAAGATCTACACCAGCCTTTGATAATCGGAATAACCATCAATCGTGAAATGAGTACCTACAACGTCTGGCGACTGACGTATCTAAAGCACGAAGACCCTTTTGTTGGTCGCCAAAAGAATTCCAAGGCAAAGGCTGCGCGACGTCGTAGCTCGATGCAGCCAGGTTTTGTCAGCGGTCCCTCAACTCCAGTCCAGCCCAATCTCCGAGAGAGCTTCGGAGCACCACTTCCTGGGAAGCGACAACGAAAGAGCGAAAAGTTCGAGAAGCCCTTGGATCTGGTCTCATCCTTAGAGCAACAAGACAAAGAGGGAAATGGTCCAGCGCGGAGGAGTTCCCGTCGCGTGAGCTCCATGCTGGCAAGAGCAGACCTGTCCGCATCTCATGAAAGATCCGTCTTTGCGGATCAGCCATTGCTTGCTGGTCATGCGGGATCTAAAAGACACGATTCGCAAGGCAGTCACCATGCTCGGCTCAGTGCCAACTATAGCCACCAGATTCATCCTAGTTTGAGCAGTCTGTTAGAGGCACCCCTTGACATGGGCCTTGATGAGGGATTCCACAACATGGGACTCGACGATCACGATTTCGATGGCCTACAACACGAGATCGTCTTTACGAGGCTCACCAGTGTGCCATTGGACAACACGAACGTTCGGTACGCCACCTCCGACAAGCCGGCACGCAACCAGTCCAAGGTCTTCGTTCTCACAGCACCTCCATTTGCAATCGACGAGTACAACCGTAGCCAGATTCTAATCGGCATTCAAGATGAAACCGAAAAGCGATTGCAACTAATCACTCTGGGATTAAGCATTCAGCACAAATTCGACCTAGCTGCCAAAGCTGCAAGAAACGATACAGTAGAAGATCCCATCGTATCTGTGTCAGTAGTAGACCTGCGACGTGCTCAGAACGTGGTCGACTCATGTAAACTGACCGATGGAGATCAATCCGCAATACTTATCCTCTCCGAGTCGATGGATGGGCGGCATGAGCTTAGCACCCAAGCACCGTGGAGCGAGCTCACTAAAATCTCTCTTTCTCTTCTCTTTGTCGATAACACGCGGAGCTTGCAGTTCCGTGGAAGAGCCATCGACCGCGATGTCAAACAGCGGAAATCAGAGGTTATTGACATCAGCAACGGAAGCATAGTCGGCGTTCGCCATCCACGACAGAGGGGCGTGATTGACGTCGTTGACATCGATGGCCGACTTCATCAGCTCCTGATACAACTTCAACCAAGAACTCCTCAGGTTCGCAAGGTCTTGGACATTTGTCGAAGTATTCTGCCGCACTCTTTAGGGGAGCGAATCTCCGCGGGGTGGCTTCATTGTATGCAATGGATGACAGGCCGAGATGATTCGGTTGCAAATTCAGAGTGGTCTGCTGTGATAGTACTGCTACTTGCTTTCTTTCTCAACCTTGGCCGGATAGACGCCAACCCCCTCCCAACAACCCGGCTTCCTGCGCGCAAGAGAAGACCTGCGTCAGCCTCTTTTGGCTCCCTTCGAAATTCGGAGAACTGGAAAGCCTTGGAGGCTGGTGAGACATCAAATTCTCTGGGCTGTCCGCCTTGGATGATGAATAGGGGCTGGGAGTGGGCACTGGATGAGGACATGGACGATGCCTTGTCACCACAAGGAGACCTCAGTTTCTCAACAAAGTTCATCTCACGACACATTGCACTCGCTAAGGAGTACATGACGTCTCATCTGGGTGAGGCAGCCTTCGGGGCGTCAGGCTACATGCCAACAGCCTTGAACAAGACCTCCGAAAGCCGGCGAAAGGTTGCGGTGGATGTTTTCATGGGTTTACATCTTCTTCTCGAGGAAGAGAAGCTGGATATTATGACGCCTGAATTCACCTCGCCTGGTCGGGCTGACCTTCGCGTTCTTTTGTGTCAGGTTTCCAGATGGCTACGGTGGCAAAACTTTTCGTCAATCTATGAATTAGGCATCCAAGAAGACATCGATCAACGGCATGATTTCGGTATGCTGTGTATTTTCGGTCGTTGGATATTGAATGAACTAACAGCTTGCCAGACCTCAATCTCAAGCCAGCAATACCTCAACCGCCGGTACGGCCTGATGTCATTGGTTGGATCCAGGCCCGTCTCGTTGGCGATCGAAGAGCGTACCATCTTACTCCAGCCGACGTCTACTACGCCAGTACCCGACTTTCTGAAACCGAGAAGTCGCAAGACAAGCGATGGGAACCAATCCTGCCCCGGACTCTTATGTTCAAGCAGTTTTTCAGGTTCATCAAACCAAGCACAACCGCGCCTCAAATGGTCGAGGCCATGCGCGACTCTGGGATAACAACGTTCGTACTTGATACTCTGCCCGAAGCCGTGCTTGTACCTCTCCAGGATGCCATATCCTTGTGCCAGCCGCATCCCCCATCATCTTGGTCTAGGGAACTCCTTGAGCTGGTTAATCGCAGCGATATCAACCTCATCCTTGACTCTGGGAAGTCATTGAAACCTACGTCCTCGAAGATATTGGTAAGATCTCCAAGTTTTGTGATTTTGGTGACAAATTGGCTAACATATGGTTAGACTCCAACGCATACCGCAACTTGGGACTTCAAGCTGCTCTGCCAAAGTGTCGAAGAGACCAACAATGTTGGTTACGACGAGGGCGAGGGAACCGAACGGCAGGCTGTCATCCGTACCCTCTTCAAAGAAGACCGCCGTTTGAATGAGGCGCAAGACTTGCTTTCCACTCACAAAGCAAGACTAATCCGACTCCACCATAACCCAAACTGGCCCGAAAGCGAATACTTGGAAAAGCAAAAGGAACTTGTGTCGAGGGTTGCTACAGGGACATTGGCCATACCAGCGGGACGGGCGCTGTTATACTACAGCCTGCGCTACCCGCTAATCACCCAGAAATTCCACATCGCTGGATTCAACCTCAACTGTATTGTCAAGCCGACAAATGTCACCGTGGGGGTGGATAAGTCGCTCTTTACAGAAGAGAAGGTTTGCTGGGGGTTCTTTCACCAGGGCGTCGCTGCGGGACTGGCGATCTCTCCCCAAGCCAAAGGCATCGATACGTCCTGGATTCTTTATAACAAGCCAGGACAGGAGCTCAACAATCGACATGCTGGCTTCCTTCTCGCTCTTGGACTAAACGGCCATCTGAAGGACGTCGCGAAATGGGTAGCGTTCAAGTACTTGACGCCAAAGCACACTATGACATCGATTGGTCTTCTGCTGGGCCTGGCTGCTTCATACATGGGCACGATGGACTCCCTCATCACCCGTCTCCTTTCCGTCCACGCTACACGGATGCTGCCAAGGGGGGCAGCAGAGCTGAACCTATCACCACTAACGCAGACCTCGGGCATAATGGGCATCGGGCTGCTGTACGCCAATAGTCAGCACCGCCGCATGAGCGAGATCATGCTCTCTGAAATCGAACATGTCGACGAAGAAGACGAAGAAGAGCCACTGAGAAGTGAGTGCTACCGTCTCGCCGCTGGGTTCGCCCTCGGCTTCATCAACCTAGGAAAGGGCAACGACTTGAAGGGCCTGCACGACATGAGGCTTACAGAGAAGCTGATCACCCACGCAACGGCGACGAAAAATGTCGAGATCGTCCACGTCTTGGACCGCGCTGCTGCCGGTGCCGTCATGGCCATCGCTCTCATCTACATGAAGTCCGAAGATCAGATTGTTGCACGCAAAATCGATATCCCCGACTCGGTCCTTCAATTTGACTACGTCCGCCCCGACATCCTCCTGCTGCGCACAGTTGCCAAGAACTTGATTCTTTGGTCAAAGGTCGAACCAACATTTGCTTGGATTCACAAGAACCTGCCAGCTCCCTACCGCCAGCGGTACAAGCTTCACGGAACGACGAAACTGCGATCCACCGACCTCCCCTTCTTTAGTATCGTAGCGGGTCTCTGCTTCGCAATTGCGCTCCGGTTCTCGGGAAGCGCCTCGCCAAAGGTCCGAGACTTGCTGCTGCATTATCTCGATCAGTTCATGCGCATCACCCAGATCCCGTCCACGTCCAGCACGCACCCGCAGGGCGCCGCCCCGTATGACGAAGAGCTGGCTCGGACAAACGCTCGCATGTGCCAGGACATCCTCGCCTTGTCCGCTTCTATCGTCATGGCCGGCACAGGTGATGTTCCTGTGCTCAGACGGCTTCGTGCATTGCACGGTCGTGACGACCCGGACACTCCGTATGGATCTCACCTCGCGGCTCACCTCGCTATTGGTGCTCTCTTCCTCGGATGCGGAACGGCCACTTTTGGCTCGAGCGACAAGGCCATTGCCGCTCTGTTGGTATCCTTCTACCCCATCTTCCCCACGAACGTCATGGACAACCGCGCCCATCTTCAAGCCCTCCGGCATTTCTGGGTTCTCGCCACCGAGCAGCGTTGTCTCGTCACCAAAGACGTCCTCACGGGACAGCCCGTCTCCGTGCCCATCCAAATCAAGATGCACCCCAACACGTCCACCGAGCCCGTCCTCAACCGCACCGCGCCTTGCCTCCTCCCTCCCTTCGACCAGATCGCCAGCGTCTCGACCGCCTGCGGGCCCCAGTTCTGGGACGTGGAGCTAGACTTCTCCAACGACAAGGTCAGGACCGCCTTTGCAGACACGCAGAGCCTGTACCTCCGGAGGCGTCCGCCCCGAGAAGGCGCCTTTGCCTCTACGCTGCGGGCCCTGGGCAGCGACGAGAAGGGCTCGGAGCCCCTCGAATGGGTATTTGGGCTCGAAAGCCTCCACAACATCAGCTACGCCGAGAGGACCGTCGTCCTCGAGCGAGGCGACGAGTCCCAGCAGACAGGTAGTGCCGTCGATGCCCGGCTGGAGATGGAGAAGGGCGTCGCCGACGGCAACGACCGCGAGCGTCTCGAAGGCGCCCGCCTTCTCTTCGAATGGGCCGCCGTGCGCGACCGCCTCGTGCAGCCGAACGTGTACGACAGCCAAGAAACCATCGTCGACGAGCAGAGCCAGGACTCGCAGGCCGGCGACCCGGCTGAGAAGGAGGAGGACATGTGGTGGATGCGCGACAGCGTCATAGAGGGCCTCAAGGGCAAGGTGTGGCTGGCGGGTCGTGAGGGCGAGCAATAGGAGCTCCTCTCAAGCATGCAGAGTCTCGCGTTGAGGCGATACCTGTCTCGATCATGAGGGACACCACAGAAAACGGGAGGGGCAGGAGGGAGCAAAAAAGGCTGGAGTGTAAACGTATTCACGAGCCACGACATATCCGAATATACAAGCTAATCAGAGCATGGCACCTTCGACGGAGGACTCCTTGCTATGGAAGCAGGGGAAGTGAGGCGAATAGATCATGTAATGTAGGTAGTTCAACGATCACGTAAATTCCATTATCCCCCCCTTTGCCTCTTCCCTTTTCCGAGAACGCCATGCAATGCAAACCGCATCACTGGGAATATACAGGGCATCTATCCGCCACTATTGGACCCTTCAGCCACGCTGCTTTCGCCGTTCGCTTTTCTCCCTCTCCTGCTTCCGGTTATCGACATCATCATCGTCATCAGTCTCCCAGATCGCAAGAAAAAGCACGCCACTCTACGCAGCGGAGGGCCGATCATCCCGTCGGGAGCTCCTTAAAAACAGCCCCCGTGGATTGCGTGGTCCTAGTCGAATCGTCATATAAAAAACACTCAATTGTGCCTATCAAGAGCCCGTCTATTTCGAGACGGCCGCGTTCAGGACCTGTGTCCTGAAAAAGCCGCCCTTTGTTTTCTCAATGACCTGCTGATAGACGTTGTTGGGAGGGTGGTTCATCACCACGGTGCCGTCCTGGCTGTCGATCTTGGCGTCCAGTCGGGTCTCTCGGATGAGGTTGACGATCCACTTCTCACCGTCGTCAGGGTTCAGACCTAGCTTAGCGCTCAGGTCCCGGATGTTCATGCGGCTGAAGATCTTGCAGTAGCTCTCGCAGATGAGGTGTCGGGCAGCCTCGACAAAGGCATCTGCCGACGAGGCAAGGAAGAAGTCGCTTCGGCAGACCTTCTCGGCCTCGTGGAGAGCCTCGCGGGCGGCTTCGAAGTCGTGGGCGATGTAGAGGGCGTTGACGAACTGGGTGATGGGGTCGGTGTACTCGTAGGCCTCCTGGCGGACGTATCGGATGATGTCCTTCATCTGCTTCTGCTGGAGGGAGCTATTGCGAGCACGGGTGCGGCCGGTGATAACGGCGGCAATCAGATATCGCAGGATCCAGGGGCAGGAGGTCTGGATGGTGTTGATGTAGGCGGCGGAGAAAAACATCTCCAGGATGGGCTCTCGGGCGCCCTCGAAGTTGTAGAGGGGGAAGAGGGCCCAGTGGACGAGCATGGTTCGGTGGTCGAGCTGGGCACGGGGGTTGTTGAACAACTTGGTGTCAATGCCCTCCCTCACGTTCTTAAGCTCGTCGACGGCTGACTCCCAGTTTGTCTGAAGGATCTCGGAGGCGAGCTTGCCCCAGGTGGCGCCCGAGACCTTGTCGTTATCGGTTGACAGCACTCGGAACTGGTAGAGCATGTCGGCGGCAGGCTCATACTGTCCGCATCGGAACTGGAACTGGCCGAAGTCGTAGAGGGCGTTAACCATTTCGATGGTGACCTAGACATTTTGGAAACGCCCCGTCAGTAATCCGGTCCGAGCCTCGATTTGTGGCTTATCCACTTACTCCGTGCTGGTTCTTGAGGAACTCCAAGTTGGCAACCTTGTCGCTTCGGAGCCCGTTGACGACCTCGTCCTGGGTGAGCAGGTCCGAGATCTTAGCCGTGGCCTGCTCGTACTTCTCCAGTTGCGACAGCACGTCCTGCCTCTTCTTGATGTACTCGGCGGGGGGGTCGGCCACGCCGTGGAGGTCACAGTAGAGCGTGGCGACGTAGTCGGTCATGTTAGTGTCCTCGAGCAGCTTGATCTTGCCGGACAGGAGCTGCCTGGCCATCTCGTCGTCGCCCTTCTCCTCCGCCTTCTCGCCCTCGAACTGGATCAGCGGGAAGAGTAGGTGTCGGCTCAGGTGCGGCGCCATCTTAGGCATGATCGACGAGCCGTCGGCCGAGGCGGCGGTGAGAACTTCTTCCATGGTGGGCAGATTTCGGATCGGATCGGGGCGTTTCGAACGGAGACACTGGCGGTAAGAGGGTCGTCAAAGGGCGTCAGAGAGAAAGGGCTCGTCGCGAAGGGTAAAGACGCAGGGCGAAGCGAAGCGAAGCCGTGATTGATGGAGGGGCAGATTTTTGGTGAATTTCGCCAATCCACAAGTGGTGTGGGGTTTTGGCGTGCCGGGGATTTGCCGTCTATCTAAAGGTCAATGTCATGTGATCCCGAGATTTTCCTGAGAGAGCTTCAACTTTGGGGTTTTGGATCGCGACAGGTGAGAGAACGACGGGTTGAGTACGGCCCCAACGTGATCAATTGCGTACTTATTTTCGATTTTTCTCTGCAGCTTTTTTCAAAGAATCCTGCGTATAAACGACGTTCCAATCCCACGACCGCACCGCCCAAAACGACGACACAACACCATCTTTCGCATCCTCGCCGCATCTTCGACATCCTCACAATGCGATTCCTCCTCCCTCGGGCCCTTTCGGCCGGGCGCCAAAACCTCCTCCAAAAGCCCGTCCTATACACATCGCTCGTCCAGCGCTGCTCCTTCATCTCCACTGCTCAGGCCGCCCCAACCTCATTCAAGGCCCACGTCGGATACAAGCCGAACCCGGCCGAGAATCCCGTCAACCCGAACGTCAGGAACAAGATCCACGAGAAGAAGCGCCCGATCAAGCGCCCTTTTGTGCCCCCACCAACCAAGACCGAGGAGCAGCTCATCACCGCCTTCCCGTACATCATTCGACGGACGCCTTACGCCCAGCTCCCTATATACCGAAAGTTCATGTCAGGCGGCAACCGGTGCATCATCATAATCAAGAAGATTGACGGTAACCGAGGGAAACTAGTAGAGGATTTGGCAACGTCGTTAGAGCTCGACCGGAAGGACATCCGATTGAACCCTACGACGCAACAGATAGAAATCAAGGTAAGATATGGGCAGAATTAAAAACGTCTGGCGTCAACTAACAATCTTGATAGGGGAACTACTTCGAAAAGACCTTGGATTGGACGCTGGAGAAGGGATTTTAGAGCGAGAGAAAGATAGCCCGGTGGACCAGTCGGGAAATCGCGAGGACTTGGAACCTCCAAATCACGTTCTAGCTGGAAGAATGTACCATATTAGAGACCCGCCACCAATTTGGGTTACGAGAAATGTACAAGACATGTAATTCAAGACGGACTAGTTATAGTATCGTTCATAGAGGCTTGGTTTGTCCTACATTCCACATCATGTATACACCCACGCACAAGCAGCTTTGTTAACCTTCTCAACTCCAAGACCATCGACTCCAGAATTTAAGTCTAAAGGTGAAGCGCACGCTTCTTCAAATGACCACGCACCGTTCCCAGTTTTTCACAAACACTAACATACAGGCTTCCTAGCTAGGTATCGCTACATTAATCCAGAACAGACCTTGACTAATAGGTTTTTGATAAACTATTTGCCCAGGTTGAAGTAGGTTGTGAGTTGTTGAAAGACATCATCCTTGGCCCACTCCGGCGCAGGCATTGACAACGACTCGAGAAGTGCGTGGGGTGCGGGCACAGCATGCGCGGGTAATGCTGACGTCAAATCATTGGCATCTCTAGACTTTTCTGCCAGTCTCCTCAGCAACGAAACTGCAACCACGACGATGTACACCAACTCTGGATCCTTGCGAGGTGGGGCGCGTGGTCCTCCGTGAGACTGAGGCTGCTCGTACAACTGACTGAGTTCCCGAATCATCTTGTACAAAGTGTGTGCCAGGCCATTGCCACATGTCAACCAGGCCTTCGCGACGCCAGCATCATAACCAGGCGCTATTGAAGCCAGGATCTCGGCGGATAGCAATCCTTGCATGAGGAAAGGTTTTCGGACTTCAACAAGGGAGGGGAAGTTGGCTGATCGGTTCCGCTCCTTAGTCTTGTCTGGCAGAGGTGAAATAGCTAGGGCGAAAGCGCGAGTGAGAAGCTCGTAGGGTTGGTTACTGTTTGAATCCAGTGCGAAGACGGTCTTGTAGTGACTTCGATTCGGCTCGTCGCGAGCGAGAAGTTTGGCCAAAGCGTCAACAGCATGAGGCAAATATGCATGAAGGCTAGGTTCGTAAGAGGTGAAGAAGAGTGTGCCTTCGGAGACAGTCGGGTTGGGAGCCGGGGCAAATGCCAATAGAAATTGCAAAAGACAGAGGGCCTGTTCACGGCCGGGTATTTCCACCGAACCAGCAATATTGGAAAGGAGAACAACAAGATCCTTCATCAAATCCAGGGTATTGTTCTGCGACCGCAGCAACATGTTTCGAGTCCCAAGATATCGGATGAGCACGCAGATAAATTTGATAACCAGCTCGTCTGCAAGAACGCTGTGATTATCATTCTGTTCGCCGGGAAAGGAGACGTTGCGCAGGATAGTAGTGACGCACACCAGTCTGTCAACTGCTCGATCAAGCTCATACTCAGTAGTGCCGAATACTGGAATGTCTTTGACCGCGAAACGCTCAATCCGGCAAGCCCTTACGACATCTTCGTATGAAGCGAGCTGGATATCATCAGAGACCTCCACAGTGTGCTCGGCCAGCATGTCGACCTGATCTTCGGCACATTCGATCAACGCATCAACCAAGTCATCACAATATCTGAGTTGAATAAAATGATGCTGTTGGTTTGGAGAGCAAGATAGAGCGGCCAGAGTGTCAAGAGCAAGGCGAACCTCGCCGTGGATTCCGCACTGCAGGCTTCTAGTGAGGGCACTAATGTCGATGTTACCAAGCTCTTGGATGGGAGGGACATCCGGTTTCCATCGTTCGAGCTCAGCACCAAGTTTACTCAACGCGGATAGATCGACTCCTCCATATGTTGATAGCTCACGAGCACATGGGCTATATTGATCGGACTGGGGCTCAAGACGTGGCATCCGTTGCTCGGTAGCAGCTCCCGTTGTAACAGAACCCTGACGACCGTCGGGTTGGGACATGCTTCCGACGCGACGTGAAGCCGGGGAAGGCATGACGGCGAAATCGTTCCCACTAGACGTATCCACCCCCTGAGACAAATTATTCCGGTTGTGACCTGGTGCAACAGCATTCGCCTGTCGAGCCATCTGAGGCTGAGGTGTGGAAAAGCCATTTACTGGTTGTCCCGGTTGCATTTGCTTCATAGGGGTATGCTGTTGCATCTGTGGCTGTTGACCAGGCTGTACCATTGGTCCTTGATTCATTTGCGATCCAGGCTGCATCTGCTTTTGGAGTGTTCCGTGGGGTCCCATATTGGCATTCTGAAGTGGAGGCGGTGCCTGGTTCTGCTGTGGTTGCTGCTGAGGAGGTTGT
Organism: Neonectria magnoliae; assembly: GCA_037954305.1. Lineage (NCBI taxonomy): Eukaryota > Fungi > Ascomycota > Sordariomycetes > Hypocreales > Nectriaceae > Neonectria > Neonectria magnoliae. The sequence continues at coordinate 76,859 of JAZAVK010000101.1, read as the reverse complement.
TGAGGCTGCTGCTGTTGCTGCTGTTGTTGTTGCTGCTGCTCCCGCTGTTGTTGTTCCCGCTGCTGTTGCTGTTGCTGGTGTTGCTGCTGCTGCTGCTGCTGCTGCTGCTGGTGGTGTTGCTGCTGCTGCTGATGTTGCTGATGTTGCTGCTGCTGCTGATGTTGCTGCTGTTGCTGCTGCTGTTGCTGCTGCTGTTGCTGTTGCATCATCCTTTGCTTCTGCTGAGCCATCCACACTTCCTCGAACTTATAGAGGTTGCGCTCGTAGATCTGCTTCAGCGTCTGGGGGACACTGGGAATTTGAGGAGGTAGTCCGACCATCTGGGCGATGTGAGGCCACGCATTGCCAGTCGTTACAGACTTATAACCTCCTTTCCCTTGGACGGCCTGGAAAAGCATCATCAGGTTCACAGGGCGATCGCCCACCATAGGGTTGGGGTCTAGCGGGAGGCCCTTGGCGTTCATTAATGCGTTCAGATTCTTCATGAATTGCTCCGGGTTCACATTCGCCATAATCCGCTGTTGTGGCCGCATGGCTCCTTGCGGCATCTGGCCATTGGGCATTCCGGGCATCTGCTGCTTAGGCATCATCCCTCGACCCATGTTTTGCGCCTGCATCTGGGCTTGCATTTGCGCACTGCCCTGGAGTTGTTGCTGAAGCCTCATCTGATACGCGGCCATTTTCTGCTGATCGGACAAGCCCTGAGCGCGTTGCTGGGGCGTTCCCTGTTGTTGCGGGTGTTGATTCGGAGTCTGCTGCCCGGGCTGATGTTGAGATTGCTGTGATGATTGTTGCTGGGGCTGCTGTTGGGTTTGTTGCTGCTGCATCTGGTGCGGATACATGTTTTGCATTTGACCCATGTGTTGCGGCATTTGACCCATCTGCTGCGGCATCATCTGGCCGCCAGCCATCGCGTTCGGATTCGGCGACGGACGCGGATTGGACGGCGATGATGCGAAGTTCGAATTGTAGCCTTGAGGCATGTTCTGCATGTATGGATTCGGCTGAGGCGTGCCGTGCTCGGAGGGGATCGGTGATGCTTGAGGTGCGAACTGCTGCGCGCTCGGCGAGAAAGGATGAGGCGACGCGGTCGCGACCCTCTGAGGGACGCTTCCTGGTCGCATTTGATTACCCATGATGGGAGAGGGACTCGCGTTGGCGGAACCGTTCGGTTGGAGATGGGAGAACTGGCCGGGATTCTGCTGGGGGACGGCGCCAGGCTGGAAGCCGGGAAAGTTCTGTTGTTGTGGCGTCTCGGAACGCGACGTCGGCACCATGCCGGGATTCTGTCTCGGTGAACCGGCCAGGCTGTCTTCGCGCGGACGAGGCCGTTTTGATGGAATCACCGAGTTTGTCTGATAGACGGGGTTCTGGAAGGAAGGCGAGGGAATGCGTATAGGACCGGGGCCGTTGGGCATAGCGCCCGCGATCTGCTGCTGATTGTTGAACTGAGCAGGATTGAATTGGGCCGAGTTGGCCATAAAAGCAGAGGGATCCATCATGGCACCTGCGGCGTTGGGGTCGTTCATGTGTGGGAAGCCGTTGCCATTGTGGTTGGAGACGGCGTCGTTCATCCAGGCGCTCATGGCGATGGGCCCAGCAGGCTGTGTGCGCGGCGACGTTAGCGATCAGCAGGCACGCGACCAGCCTCCATGGAGGAGAGCCAGGGAATAGGGATGCGGATGGGGATGGGGACGGGTAGATGAGATGGGCAGTGACACGGTGGTGATGGGCAAGTCGCGTCGCGGCGTGGGTGGTGGAGAGTGGTGTGGGAAAAAAGACAGCAGGCAAGCCGGGCCAGACCAGACAGAGGGAGAGAGCGAAGAGTTTGGGGGGGCTTGTCGCTGCGTAGTTAGGCGGGCGTACTAGGGCGTGGCCGCGGCTGGAAGAGGGTGGTCGGTGCTGAAGACAGTGCAAGTGCAAATTGGTAGGTACTGAACAGATGCAGCAGGCAGCGAGCGCAGCGCAGTGAGGTGCAGTGCAAGGAGAAAGAGACCGCGCGCGCGCCGTGGCAAGTTGAGCTCAGCAACCAGTGGCAGTGCAGGGAAGTGCCGGTAGCGAGGCAGACGATGGAGACAGTGGCCAGCGCCCGGCAAGTCGCGAGTCGCAAGCAGCAAGAGCCTCGTGGCACTGTAGCAGTGGTTTTTTCACGGGGCCTTTGGCCTTGGCTGTTGGGTCCTGTCCTGTCCTGTCCGGCGGGTGGTAGGGAGAGCAGAGCCAGTGAGGGAGAATTTTTCGTGCCGAGTCAGCGGCGGCGAGCAGCAGCGGCGTCCGAGAGCCACATCAACCGACGCGCAGCGCTGAGACCATCCAAGGGCTGGCTGGGGCCGAAGGGGAAGGGAGGTCGACGGGCGTTTGACGAGGCGGCGTCGGCGTCACGAGACGGGGGGGACGGGGGAACAGGAGAAGGAGCGCAAATGGATAACTCTATCCGCGGCCGGGGGGGACGATGGACGGTGCAGGGACAGACAACAGACGGTACGTAGAAGGAGGTGAATGAATGAATAGATGAATGAAAGGTAAAAGGTCTTACCTAAGTCGCGTTGGGCGGTTGACTGCAAGGCGAGTCGAGTCGAGTGCGCGTGGATGCTCGTCTGAATTGGCATTGGTATCAGCGAACCGAACGGTGAAATGCCTTTGCCTGAAAGCTGAGCCTCGCTTTGCCTGTTCCCGGCCTAGCGTCGCTTAGGAATCAGCTAACCGAGCGGGTTGCTGTCCAATCATAGCTGTTCGTTAGCGATGCGTTAGTGGTTCTGGTGATTAGTGTTAGCTAGTGGCGTGTGTTCCCACGCTGTCGCCTAACAGAGACGCGACAGATGCATATCAGCCCTCTATGATTTCCTTCCAGATCCGGATTTCCCGACAAACTGGTGATTCGACCCCGCTGTCCCTGATGTTTTGGAACCCCCCATTGGAATGCTGCTAGACCACATTCCACATTATCAAGATCAAACAGTGGTACCTTCACTTCTCATCAGACTGGGTCGTTTTCGCCTTCGATTCAGCTCGTCCGGTCGCTATCGGAACTGTCGTGATTGGTGCGTGGCCTCGTGGAATGATATGTCAGACACATACCAGATAACATTACTCCCGACCGACGCTCGTCGAGGTTAGGAGTAAAGTATTGTACAAGAGAAAAACAGATGGCCAGCAGAGAAGCATAATCATCTTGTGCGCCGTCTTCAAGATATTGAGTCACTGGAACTCAAGTCAAAAGATACGTCTGCGGGTCGTCCACAGGTCTCGACACCCGGCCAGGTGATGAACCAGCGAATGTGATGGGTCGATCATCACACCTCCACGTCTCGAAATCATCGCCCTCCTTTTCGGACGACCACAAGCCCCTTGTGTCAATCAAAGGCGTCTGGTATCGGTGGAAATCAGTGACAGAAGTCCTCGGCCAATCTCGCCGAGCCGACGACAGGAGCCTGAAGCCCACGGCCGCTCCCCAGGCTCGCCGGTTTTCCCATAGGCATCCAAGACGAATAACACGGCCAGCCAAGCTCGGCGCAGACGCTGGATGGGTGGCACAAAGTGCAACGCCGCAGCACACTCGTGCTGGCTCATCTCAGATTTGGCTGCCACCTGGGCTGGACCAACCCCAAGAGCGTGTGCCCCTGTGCCGTGCGATGCGATGGCGACTCGACCCGTCCAGTTGCCAGGTTCCGCTCCGGGCGGCCCAGCAAAAATGGCGCCTGCAGCGGCCCCGCCAATGGCAGATCCTGGACGATGGAGTTTGGGCGACAACCGTGAATGAGACCCTTGGGACAGGCCCGCTCCTCCCCCATCATCGATGAACAGCGCTCTTTCACAGCAAACATACGTAGTCGTAGCTCGTTCGACGTTTCGCTCTCTTCCAAACCAAAAAATAAAGAAGGGGGGGATCGACCGGCGGATTCTCTCCCAAGCTGCCGATAACACGTAGTTTCGTGCCTCCGTCGGTCGGTGAAGGGGCGAGAAGCGCAGTGCGCAGGGCTGGTTGGGTTTGAATCCGGGGATTGATTGTCTGTTCTGTGGTGGCGCCTGATGCAGGCAGGCTATCCACTGGGGCTTCCCGAGTGGATGCCATCCTGGTCAGGCAGGTCGACATAGCCAAAACAGCACCGTTTTGAGGGCCTCCAGAGAACCGGTCAAGGTGGGCGCCCCTTCGCTGTCGTCGGGAATCCGTCGTCGGTCGATGAAGCGTCGAGAATCGAAATAAATCCGTGGTTTTTCGCCATGTCGTCGCCGGGTTCGCCGCTCCATGGCTGCTTGTCGCCTGTCGGCACTGGTTAACACTCGCCTCAGCGCCCTGGTGCCCCGGTACCCCCTAAACCCCAGCATACGGGCAGCGCGCTCATGTAAGTGGGCAACCAGAGGAGGGAAACGAGGCACGACAGCAACGCACGTTGAAATGAAGACGAGGAAATAGAAGACGAGCGATGGGAAGGGGAGGACAGGCGTCTAGGAGGTGAAAACAGGTGGGAAAATGGGTAGCCAGAAGGGACGGGGGAAGGGGGGTAGTTATGTGAAATGCCTACCTGCCTACCTCCCAGCCTACAGCACCTAACCTGACGGGACGGGACCCTTTTTGTTCTCAGGTAACGAACGAACGAGACGAAAAATTCTCCGCCATTATTACACCTGTTTCTGCCGCTGGTCTGCTGGTCTACTGGAGCTGTTCTGCCGGTGCGACCACTTGCTGCTGGCACTGCTTATTATGGAGGTGAATCGCTGCGTCTTTTGACCACGTTCGCCCATCCATCCAGCCAGCCCTCCATCCATCCGTACACCTCATCAAAAGCATCCATCCACAATAGCTCCGTTCCCACGCACAAGAAGCTTTTTCTTCGTGAGCCACCGCGGTTTGGCACCCTTCTCAATCTGGTTCAGCATTCGAGAAGCTGGTCCCGCGTTTATTCATTTCCCCCTTTGAGTCGACGGGCGATTCATTCATGGGGCTGCGCTGGCTGGCTCGCTGGCTGGCTCATTCATCCACCCCCCGACCGACCGACCGACCGAGATTCACCTCCCACCGCCCGACTGACTTGGCGCACCCTGTTCCCTGCACCACCGTCTTTCTGTCGACGGCCGCTACTCGCCCTCGTCCTTTTCGCTGGACGTGTGTGCTTGTGATGATGATGATGATGATGATGATGATGATGATGATGATGGTGGTGGTGGTGATGGCTTGCCGCCTAGGTCCCCCTCCCTCTCCCTCCTGCCTCAAAACCGACTTGCAAGCGCCCACCACTCGACCCCCGTTTCTCGCCGTGATTCCTTCGTCCGCAATTCCTCATTTCTGCCGTTTCCATTAATTGCCTACCCGTCTTTAGCTTGAACCTATGCCCGTTTCTTTGTCCGGGTGATGGCCCCAACCCCTCCCTCCTCCATTATCCTCGTCCTCCTCCACTTCCACCTCTTCCCACCTCCCACTTCCCCCCCCCCTCTCGCTCTTCACCGCGCCTTTTAACGCTCAACCCGTTCCTTTACCGGCTCACTCACCCCACATGGAGAACCTGTTGGTGGCGAGCCGCAGACGGGTAGACTGCGAGGCTTTTCCCTAGTCACCTCGATGCTGGGGTGCCGCACCTCCTCGCTCGCCAGTTGAGGCCGATGATCCCTGAAACCGATACTGCGCGGGTGCAGATCTGTCTCGTCCGTGGCCGCTCTCGCATGGCGCCGCTTGATCAACTCGACATCACGAGGGAGATCTTCCAAGCCGCAAGAGGAAACGGACATGATCTCGATGGTAGCCGAGCGCAAAAACCAAATCGTCGTTGTCGTTCTATAACCACGGCCACACACCTTCGGCACCTGGTTGGAGAAGGGCGTCCATCCAATCCCTACAATGCCGAATCTCATGGCATCTAGGCCGATTACCGCGCATCCAGGCCTAATTTCTCGTGCTAATATGCTCGGAAGCCATCGTCCACTTCGGAGAAGTTACCAGAGGGGCTTGGCTGTCTCATGATGCTTCCGTGGCTACCTCCAATCGCCCGACCCGACTCCAGGCCTGTGTCAGACGACGTCGACGGCGACGAACCCAAAGCAGCTGTGCTGACAATGGGGGTTTGGAGAAGGCATGGGACTCGCTCCAGGCTACCCCAGTCCGTCCGACGCCCAGTTCCACGACAGCGGACAGCCTGAATCACCCACCCGACCCCAGCACTGAGCAGGCATCTCCCCATCTCCAGATATGTAGCAGCGGCCTCGAGAGATTACACCGACAGGGCCAGTCATCTGTCAACTTTGGCCCGTATTCCTCGCCGCCGAGAGCTGTTGTGTGGTATTCGGGCCAATATCACCTGCCCTCGATGCATGCGTACGTCCAACTGCGTGCTCCCACACCGGCAGTGTTCTTGTTAGGGCAACTTTTGTGCAAAAGGGAACATGGGAAGGGTCGCGCTGTGGCGTGCATGTCACCAGCGTGCGTGTAAGGTCGCCGCCCGTGCATACATGACGCACGGCGGCATGGTGCCATCCCCGGGCTACGCAGAATGTACACACATCCATTTCAAGATTGTGGGCCCATCAACCCTTTGTCTGCTGTAGTTTCAAAAAGCACCTCGCTCTGGATCTGCGTCTACTTATTAATCATGAATTTATGTACACGATAACCTTCACCGTATTTCCAAGATTGCGCTCCTCTCGTCTCGCCGTTCCGTTGAGTCGGTTCTAAGTCTGTAACGCGGCTGATCGCGCCCCACTGCGGCTCTCCCCTTGCTCCAATCCCCAGCCGCCGGGTCTCCCAAAGCTAGCTGGGGCTTGCAACCACCACATGGCTCTCTGGGCCATCCGCGAGGTCACCCCAGCCCAGCCCAATATTATCCACAGCTCCACATCATCGAGGCTTTGCGATATGTTGTCGGGGACGCTTGCATGTCGACATCTCACATTTCGGGTCTCATGCCAACGTGGGCCACCATAAGCTTCAGAGTTCAGGGTTGCCTTGATTGATCCGCATCAGGGAGTCAGTCATCTTGAAAATTCGCTACTCCAGTCCATCATTTTAAATTCTCTAGCCGTATACTCCAAATCGTCAATCACCTATGCATCAATCATTTTCTTCTTGGTATGCTCCAATACTACACGGATACTCTCGTCCAGGGCTTCCAGCTTCAGATACTCGTCAATCCATGCCACAGTCTTCCTCTGCAGCTGAGCCCGGTCCGTCGTGACCTCAAGATATTTACCCAGACGTGCGAGAACCTCTCTCAGGTTCAAGGGGAAGTCGGCAGTAACGGGACTCACGCCAATAACGGGCTGGCGGATGTGAGCGTTGCAGGTAGACGGGTCGTTGGGGTACTCCTGGTCCAGGGCATTCAGAACATGCTGTGATATCCTCGGCCGGACCGAGACCTGGGTGAACGATGCGAACATGACGAAGAAGGTCTCTGCAACTTGGGCGTTGAAGAACTTTTGCTTCTTCGATATATCGAAAATTGCCATTGGAATGGCACCGTCCATGGCAGGGTGGGACTCGAGCTTCTGAGCTGCTTGCTTATCGATGACCTTGGCCTGCACGTTGGATGGTTCTGGAAGCATTGTTCCGTCTTCCTCATCGTCGCTGTCGACGATTCGTAGCTCGTCCGCATCCTCGACTCGATCTGGGCGGAGTGCATCGTCGCCGTTCTTGGTCGCCTTCCTCTTGTCCACCTTCTCCAGCCATTCCATCTCGCATCGGGCATACTCGAGCCACAGGGTACCATCCGTTGTACAGAAGCGGCATCCCCGCATGAAGAACCCTCGGGCGGCGGCCATGTCTCCGTTCCGCGCCGACCGTCGACCGGCCATGACCCAAAGCTCAGGATCGGTAGGCATCATGCGAAGAGCGTTGGTCATGGTACGGCGCCAGCGCTTCGCAGCTTTGACGCTGGCCGCGTACGACAGGTATTCCCTCCAGAGCTCTCCGCTTCCCGGGTGTCGGTTGACACCGCGTTCGAATATGGCAAGAGTCCGGCCCTGGCCGGCGTGGGCGGAGTTGAGATGACGGATCCTGAGGCGCTTGCAGCGTTTGTTGCGGAGAGCCTCGAGAGACTGTTCCCATTGCGCGTAGTTGGACCAGTCGGTGGGCTTGTTCCCCGGGGAGAGGACCTTGTGCTCGAAGTCATTGCGCTTCTGGACAATGGTGCGGATTTCGTCCTGGAGAAATTCTGTCAGTGGCTGCTGGAGAACCCGAACGTGGCAGGAGTGGGAGAGAGGGTAGGGAAACACACCTTGGAGAAAATTTCCTTTTCCTCCCATTCTCGCAGTTGCGGCACCGCGCGTTCCAGATAGAATCTAGCCTTCTCAGCGACGCCTGCCATGTTGATGTTTTTCTGGTGATTTTTCTATCGGTGTGGTGTCGCAAAAAAAAAAAAAAAAAAGTATTGTTGCCCCGCAGAACCAAAGCGTTGTAGGTCGTAGCAGTTTCTCGTGTCGGGGAGTCGGGATGAAGTTTTCTTTGGCTTCGAGCGATGCGCGAGGCTGGCACACACCTTTTTTTTTTTAGCGGGGCCCGTCGTTCAGCCTTGTTACGTGGGTTCAAGGTTAGGTGGTGAGGCACAGTTTTCGTGGAGGCAACATGGGGGCCAGCGATGGCAGGTGCTCCTCCATCCTCCAGCTCCGTAGTCGCCGAAAAAAAGGTTGCGCAAGTGGCACAACTCGCCCACGCCGCACGCGCTAGGACCAAGTTCGAATCCCTGCTGTTGTTGGGTCCCACACTTGGCACAATTACATCGCAAGAGCGTAACGTGAAAGCTCCGAGGCCCGTCTCTCGTTCGAGAATCTCACCACTCCTCCCACTTGTCTCTCTAACCTCTCTTCCTCTGCCTCATTCTTTGCTGCCGGATCTCCCGGACGGGGTTGTAGAGTGTTTGTTCTCTCGTTTTTTCTGTCGAAATGGCGTCTACTTACAAGGACAAAGACACTGGCGTCGTCCTCAGCTTCAACGGCCGCTGGGTCACCCACGCGCACACGACTCTGGGCTACAGTAAGTTGCCGTCAGCTTGGCTGTCGCCTTTTGTCGCATTCCCCCGTTCGCGACGCCCTCGTTGTCGCTGGGGTCTCCGGATCGCAATGGAAGCTGACAGGTCCGATTCTAGCTGCTTTCCTGAGTGCTCTGGTCGTTGGCATCTCACTGCACTACCACAAGATCGTCAAGAACGAGTTCTACGGCTACCCGCAAGAATGGTTCCCCTCAGTCTCCGCCACCATTGGCGACCGATACCCTGAGCGAGCCTTCTTCCAGTTCTTCATTGCCGTGACTTCTGGTGCGACGGCCTCTCTACGCTCCTCCCCGCTTCGTTTCTAACCAAACCAGGTCCTCGGTTCGCGCTCGTCGGGCTCTGGTATCTCATCACGCGCAGAAGCGGCCAGAGGCTCCCCGCATTCGTCGGCGTCATGGGTGCGTTCCGAACCCTGACCTGCGCCGGCTGGACCTTCATTACCTCCACCGACGACCACGATTGGCATGACATCCTTATGATTTCATACCTGGTTGCGACGCTACCCTGGACGACCGGCTGCATTGCCCTCAGCCCGCCCAATCCGCGCGCCATCAAGTATCGTAAATACCTTGCGTCCGCGTTTTTCGGCACCCTGGTCCCATTGATCTATTTCTTTATCCAACACAAAGTCCACCGAGTCGCTGGAGGTAAGACACGCAACACGCCTACGTTTTTCCCACCCCACGCTAACGAGGTGGATCGAATCAGCTTACACGACGTACGCCTTTTTCGAGTGGGCTTTGATTCTGTTCGATGTTGGATTCGACGCGGTGACAGCGCTCGACTTCGACACATTCGAGATTACGGTCCGAGATGTCAAGGGGACGAGCAAGGGGTACGTCCGATGGCTTCCGAAATAGGGTTTTCTTTCTTTATGATGAGACAATCGACGCAAAATATATATGTCATAAAGGAGCCCTGTTCTAAGTCTTCACAGTGAAAATGGATCAACAATTCCAACCACCATTCTCGAAAAAGAGTGAGTGCGCAAGAGAGAATCAGCACTTTACACAGAATCACTAACCCGAGAATCAGAAAGGAAAAGGCAACCGGGGGCATTTATGCCGTTCGCTTCACGTGGGCCCAAGCTCTCGATGTTGCAGCCGATGTGTACCATGGGGTTGGTTTCACCCCTACTAGCTGGTTTCCGTCGTTGCTAACCCTGTCTTAGTTCGTTTTCTGGTCCATCCTCACCAGTCTCGGTGTTGTGGTTTGGTGTAAGTCATTATTATCGCCCTTTGACCGTGGGCTATTTTAACGGTGCAACAGTCTTCCCACTATGGTATATGGGGATTTCTGGCTACGAGGTCTTGATCATGACCACCATTACGCCTTCGCTTTTGGCCATCGGCTCCGTGCGGTCATTGGTGCTCAACAACCTTCGAATCGTACATCTGTTGTCTCTTGTGGGCATTGCGGCATACCTCGTGGAAGAGCCCGTGACTCGCCTCTTCGCTGTGGGCCTGGGCGTGGCCATGGCGTGTCTGGGCTGGGCCGGTACCCTGTACACCGAGTCCGCGCATGACGGACGCCTCGAGACCAAGATTATCGGGTGGATGGTTGGCTTAATACTGTCGTCCGCCGTTAAATACGCCTGGTGGACCAACAACCCTATTTGGCCTGTTATGCATGCTGAAAATGGCGGGTGGAATGGAACGGGACTTATTCTTGGCATCCTTGCTGCTCTCCGGTTCACTCGAAAGGCGCCTCTGACCATCGGTATTTACGGTACTCCGAACAAGGGCGCGTCGATATTGCTGACCTCCATGGGCGTTGGCGGACTGTTCTTCGGCCTCCACTCTCTCCTCTCGGATACCAGCACCATGATTCTCTGGGTCTGGGAGGGCTATCCGATCCGCGGCCCTTTCACCACCACCCATGGTTGGCTTACTGTAGCGGCCATGTCTGTCGGGCTCTTCGGCGGAATCTGGAGCCCAAACGTTGCGAGCAGTTGGATAATGTTCATCGTTGGCAGCATTGGTGCGGCGACCTTGACTTGCTACAGTCATTGGGCTGGGTACTCTGGCGCCCTAGCCATCGCTGCGTATTTGATGGCCTTTTCTGTGCCCATGCTGGCTCACGCAGCGAAGATGAGCCCCGCCAAGACGTTTGGTTTCGGCTTTTTGATCTACAACTTTCTGGTCCTGTTTCACGTGTGGATCGTCGCCTACGCTTTTGTCCCCGGGGGTCAATTGGTGCGAGAGCATACGGATTGGGTCATGATTAGCATGATGGCATTAATTGGCACAGGGGTTTACAGCATCAACACTTCTAACCTTCACCAGCAGGAGTTGCGACGGCCTCCGTCTACCGAGCTGAGGAAGTACTTCGGCGTTTCTACTCTCCTCGTCAACGTCTTCTTCCTCTGCGCGGCGTTCAGGCGCTTCCCGACCAACGACTACAAATCATACCACGCCGAAGACCGGATCCTTACCGCTGGCATCTGGACCATCCACTTTTCTCTCGACAACGACATGTGGTCGTCCGAGTATCGCATACGCGACCTCATCAAGGAGCTCGAGATCGACGTTGTTGGCCTTCTCGAGACGGATAACCAGCGCATCATCATGGGCAACCGTGATACCACCCAATTTCTGGCCGAGGATCTCGGCATGTACGTCGACTATGGCCCGGGCCCCAACAAGCACACCTGGGGTGCCGCTCTCCTCTCCAAGTTTCCCATCGTCAAGTCCGAGCACCATCTCCTGCCTAGCCCTGTCGGCGAGCTTGCCCCTGCGATCCACGCCACGCTAGATGTCTACGGACAACTAGTCGACGTCTTCGTCTTTCACTCGGGACAGGAAGAGGACCCCGAAGACCGACGCCTACAGTCACTCTACATGGCTGATCTCATGGGCTCAACTCCTCGTCCTGCAATCTTGCTGAGCTACTTGGTCACCGATCCTCTCGTGGGCAACTACAACACATACGTGAGCGAGAAGTCGGGCATGCAAGATGTGGATCCATCAGACTGGGACCGCTGGTGCGAGTACATCCTCTACAAGCGCCTGCAGCGCGTGGGCTACGCTCGCGTCAGCCGGGGCTCCATCACCGATACTGAGCTACAAGTCGCCAAGTTCAGGGTCCCCAAGTCGGATGATGAGATTTCAAGGCTAGAGGCCCTACCCGAGAAGAAACGTAATTGGCGTGTCGAGGAAAAGGATATTCCAAAGGGCTGGAGATTCCCAGCTATGTTCTATGGCAAGGGTGTCAGAGATCACCGATACCATGTTTTCAATGAGCCCAGGTATTACAATAGTGATGCTTAGATCCCTTTTCTCTCTGTTATATCATGATCGACTCTGTAACGAAATGCGGGGGGGGGGTTATTAATGCGCGGATGGGTTAATGGGTCTTTACACTAGTCATGTAGAGTTGGGATGTCTCTGAGCGTTATGTTACCATAAACAATACATTCATACGTATTTGGGTATCTACCAGCTTTTGCACCACATGTAGAACGTTTATTTAACAACCCAATCCTTCACTACCTGTCATACTCTAGTTCAATTCGTTAATAACCGGGCCCCCAAAGATGGCCGGTCCCAAGGCATAATGGCAAAGATATGAGCAGAACGCAAAACAACAAAAACCATATAGTTTTTGCTGCCCTCCCCACAGAGAACGATATCAGCACCCCCAGAATCACCACCACCAGGCCCGGCAAAGACGCAGTCGACAAAGGGAGGACAACCAACCCCACCACAAGACCGACGAGGAACGGGATCCACCATCGTTCCCGTTTCAACCAGCCGCAAAGGCCACGCCGAAAGCTGTAAGTGCCCTTGGGGAAACCAACGGGAGACGACACCCAGCCGCCTTCGAGTAGTTTTCGGATCTCTGCGTTGAGCTCGGATTCGGAAAGCACGCTGCTGTCGATGGATGCATCTTCGAGCTGCTTCTCCATGACGATGGCCAGTTGAAGGAGGCATTTCCACCCGTGTGCGGTGCCGGGATGCCCGTTCAGACGCAGGGTGAGGCGAGCCTTGAGCCACATTGCGTAGATGCCAATCGTCCACATAATGAGGAAAATGAGCATGAGCATGACTTGGATGAATGAGAAACCCCATTGGAATTTCTACAGTTGGTTTAGTCAGTGTCTCCATTCCAACTAGGTAACCGCCAGAATAAGAACCCACACACGTACCTGGAGGATAGGCTGGCAGCTACCATGCTCTTGAAGTTCCTTGATATTGTATATCTCTCCGGATATAGAGAATGCTGCATTTTCCCTCTCTCGAAAGGGATAGTGACCATAGCTATCATTCCAATGGTAGCCGTAGAGTGACGAGCTCCACATGGGGAGATAGAAGGCCGTTATGTTGAGTGCTGGGGATTTTAGAGTAGTGCCGTTGAATTTTGTCTCTTTTTTTGTGCGGCCATAGAAGCCGTACTTCAAGACATCTACATGAACAAGATGCGTAAGTCGAAATAAGAGAGATACGGGGAGGCAAGGCGAGACTTACAGTCAGAGACATTGGTTTGCATGGCACAAGACTTCAAAACGGATTGGTCATTTTGATATGCGTAGGAGGTATCGGAGTCGTTGGAACACATCGTTTCAGGAAGATATGTATCCTTATCAATACGTGAACCAGAGTCTGGGAGGATATGTTAGTTAGGGGATACCATCACCGGAGGACCTAGGACCGAAGACCACCTACTCTCAGCGAACGGGACCGCAAAATCATTGTCCAGACCAATTCTGGATCCATCGTGAATCACATAGGCAACCGGCTTCGCTTCTGAGAACTGGAACATGTTGTCGTCGTTCAGCGTCACGTAGGCCTTATCGGCGGTGGTATATCCCGTCATTGAACTAGCGAAAGTAGGCGTTGCCAGCACGAAGGCCATTGTCGCAACCATGAAGTACGTGGCAATCCTGGAGCTAAGGCCCCCGCGGATGAAGATGAAGTCCCGCGTTACGAGATAGATGGACGTGAGGGAGGCTTCCTTTTGGAGAAACACGATGAAGAAGGTCGTGTACGTGGCGGGCTTGGTCGCGATGGACACCGTGAGGTAGTCGGCGAAGACGCGCCATGTGATCCAGGCGAGAACAGTCTGTCCGCCGCGGCCGATTACCTCCCAAATGTCAGAATCGCCGACAGGGCAGTGAAGTCGGTACTCACAATGTCCCAGGTAATGTCAATGACTTTGGCGGCTGCGAAGGTGACCTCGGGAGCGCGGAGAGTAATCTGGAAGAACCCCTGCGGCGCCCACCAGTTGTACGTGTCCGAAAACGGGCTGAAGTCGCCGTCTGGGTGGCACGCATCGGGGTAGGAATTCGAGGCGCGGGTGTGAAGAGACAGAAACGCGATGGCGATAATGAGCCCGGAAAACCAGCAGATGGCCAGGAAGGCAGCGGCCGTGCCTCGCCATCCGGTCGTTTTGATGTCGTTCCAGATTTCCCAGCGAATCTGTCTCAGTTGATGCGATATTGGGAGTGGTTTTCGAGGAATTGGTTCCGGCTTGTCGCGTAAGAAGGGTTTTGAGCGTGCGATGGAGGGGATCAGTGATGTCATCTCCATGATGAGTTGCTGTGTGAGTGTATCGTGGGATTCGTCACCAAAACCAAAAGAAAAAAAAGAGGGAAATCCGACTTGCAAGTACATCATCTAGTCTTATGAATTCCTGCAGAGAGACCATCCTGGTTTAAAGAATTTCCCCGTCTTCCAATCTAGATCGACCAACGAGGCTGTGGATGCACAACGTCACACTCGTTTGTTGCGATCCCAGCAGCCCAACGGGCCAGGCCTGATCCTTCATCCTTCATCGCCCCTGTGGCTCTGTAGCGTTTGTGCGACTCATATACCAGATAGGCTAGGTATAGTTAATCTTCTTCCTACCGTGTACTCACTAAAAATTGTATGACCCGCAAAGACCGGGGTGTTCAAAACGGCCCCCAACAGCTGAAGGACATGGTTTATCTTGAGCCTGGAGGGGGATGTAAGCTGCAGAGCCGCAGGGGGGATGCGAAAAAGGTCCTGGGAATAGACTACTCCGCCACAGCCCTAAAGCGATCTTGTCTGGGTGAGGTCGCCTTGTAGGTCGCCTTGTAGTTGTCGTCAGAGGATTGGTGAAACTCATCGTGGGGCCGGTTTAATCCCGTCGTGGCTGTGCTTATCTGGAGAGCGAACAACTTTTGCTGCGTGCACAACAAACCCACTGGGATAGGGGTCGGGGATGAGTTAGGATTAGCCTATGGATTGCACTTTAAATGCTAAATTGTTCTTGGAGTTCAGTACATTTATGTCTTTGCTGTTATCTCTTGTTCTTGTGTGTAGGACGTTGTGTACCCCGAGCAGACCGCAGTGGTAGGAGCCGCAGTAAATGAAACCGCCGTTGCCTTGAAGGAGGGAAGGGCAGTCTCTTGTGTCACACTACGCGTTGTGCAAGGTGCATAAATGAAAGGCCTAGTATGATTAGAGAGAGTAGTTAAGCTGGCTTGTGAATTGCCGGATTGGCTGGAAGGGAGGTGTAGGGTAAGCGAGTTGACAAGGGTTAGTGGTTGGTATGCTCAAAACTCCATTTCCATGCTTTTCTATCCTTGGTGTGATTATGGTCATTCATAGCGTATTTGAATTCCTTACATGCCAATGTGCATTGCATTAAATCATATTTGTTCATACGAGCGGTACCTATTTAACTGTCAGGGAGAATTCGGTTGGGGAGGGCTACAATACAGTCAGTCAAAGCTGAAAACCGAGAGTGGACAATCGATGACAGCCTTCCCGCTGCTGACCACCACAAACAATCCAGGACAGCGCTGGTTCGCAGAAAGGCCCTGCAGTCAAGTCACATCCTCATCTATTTGCAGACAAACGCTCTCTGAAGTACATAAAAAAAAAAAGCACGGTTCTGCGGGATTCCGGCTTTTGGGAGCCCCACCCCGAACCCGACCCGACTGCTGCCCCACGACAAGCGGCAAGAACCGCACACCGTCGGGAATGACGACAACGGCTAAGTTCGACCATCCACCAGGGGGTGACCATTCCGCGGGGGGCGGGGATACGGCCGCACGGCTGACGCTCGGCCGGGGGGGGGACGTCACAGAGAAATGCGGATGGCTGCGGACTGGTGCGGACGGGTGCGGGCTTGTGCGGACGGACTGCGGAGTGCCCACCAGGGCATCTATATTTACAGGGAGGACGGGTGAGACGAAAAGAGGGAGGAGCAAAGAGAGGAACCGAATGGTAAATAAACGGTCAACAAAAGGATGACGGCTTTCCGAACTGCTATCCTCTTATCTCACTCGGCGTTGGCACATGGTCACTGCCTTTCGTAGCTCCAGGCGTGGACAGGAAGTCAAAACGGGCAGATGACCCATGGCTGAAGCAAGATCCAAACTACTTGATGCAACAAAGAAGTTCGAGGCCACACCACCAGCCCATCTATTTCGTCACCGTGACAATATCTTCTTATTTGATGGTGGTGCAAAGCCGCAGAGCCAACTGAATGTCCGGGTCATAAAGCTCAACCTCATCCTCGTCAAAACCTCACAAGAAATTATACGGCAAACACAAAAAAAAGAACACTAACAGCTTCCAAACCTTCCAATCGCTGTCTCCCGATTTCTCCCCGCCATCTAGCCATCTAATCCCACCTGCTTCTTTCTCCCATCTCCCTCTCGAACTTCCACCGCGTCACAATTCCGCCATTTCCAATCCGAACCTAGCCGCCTCGGCACACGAAGCCGCCAACGCCATAATCGATAAGCTTTCTGCCGCAACAAGCCGGTTGGGAGCCGTCGCGCCCGCTGGCCACCGGCGAGCATCCCAGGGCCGGGGCCGTATAATAGAAATAGGGAAGGCAGGTGCTTACGCTTTCTGGTCGGAGAGAAGTAGGATTTGTTAGGCTTTGTCTTCCCTCCTGGTGTCTTGGTTTTACCCACATCCTGTCCTTGCTTTCCTCCCTCTCCTTTTTCTTGTATATCGAGTGCCCGGATCGACTTATAGGAAAACATGGCGCTCGACCTCGGACACTTGTGGCTTTGGCTGGGGTTGTTGGCTGGAGGAGGGCTGCTCTATGTAAGTCTGACCCGCCCTTTCCGGATTCCGGTTATTGTGCCCTGAAGGAAAACGGGATTGAGGGGCAAGAAAGGGAGAACTGTGCGTTTGAAAGCATCCCAAGAATCCGATCACTGACTCGGAGACTACCAGGCGGTGGGCCTCGTGGTGTATCGGATCTTCTTCCATCCTTTGGCCAAATATCCTGGCCCTCTCATCGCTAAGATTACAGACGCCTATCAGCTCTACCATGCCTACAAGGGAGACCGGCACCTCGAGTTCTGGAGACTGCACCAGAAATATGGTGAGTTCATACACGAACGGGAGACCAATCTAGGTCAGCACTAACAGCTATCCCCTTCAGGCAAGGTTGTCCGCTTCGGCCCCAACTCGCTCGTCTTCAACTCCAACAAGGCCCTGAAGGACATCTACGGCTTCCGCTCCAACGTCCGCAAGGCCGAGTTCTACAATGCCTTTGTGCATCCTGCCGCCAACACCCACAACACCCGGGACAAGGAGCTCCACGCCCGGAAGCGCCGCGTCCTGTCCCACGCCTTCGCCGACGGGGCTATGAAGGAGATGCAGCGTTACATCCTGGGCAATGTCCGCACCTTCTGCGAGCAAATTGGTATCCAGGACGGCGGCGTCGAGGCCAAGGGCTGGTCGCAGCCGCGCAATATGAGCGACTGGTGTAATTACCTAGCTATGGATATCCTCGGCGATCTGAGCTTCGGAAAGGCGTTCCACATGCTGGAGAGCCCCGAGAATCGCTTCGCTCTTGGTCTTGTTGAGGCCGCTACCACCCGTCACCTTATCGTAAGTGAAACTGCGAACGGGGAAACGCATATGGACTGACCAGTGATAGTGTGGAACAATGCCCGTCGTCGATAGGCTCAAGCTCGACAAGGTCCTCTTCCCTGGACTTGCAGCAGGCCGTGCCAGATACATGGCATACAGCAAGGCACAGCTGACGGAGCGAACTAAGCTGGGCGAGGAGACGGACCGTCGAGACTTCTTCTACTACCTGCTCAAGGCCCGCGACCCCGAGACTGGTCAAGGATTCAGCACCCCTGAGCTCTGGGGAGAGTCAAACTTGCTGTGAGCAATCCCTATAACAGTCTGAAAGCGCGATGCTAATGGGATGTGCAATAGTATCATTGCCGGGTCAGACACCACCTCCACTGCCATGGCAGCCACGCTCTTCTACCTTACTCGCAGTGCTCGTGCCTTGAAGCGAGCTACGGAAGAGATCCGGTCCAAGTTCAACAAAGTCGAAGAGATCAGCCACGGACCAGTCTTGGGATCCTGCACCTACCTCCGGGCTTGCATCGATGAAGCTATGCGTCTCTCGCCTTCAGTCGGCGGCATCCTCCCTCGTGAGGTCCTCCCCGGCGGCATTACCATCGACGGCGAAGCCATCCCCGTAGGCACCGTTGTTGGCGCATCGCACTACACCCTCCACCACAATGAAGCCTATTACCCCTCGCCGTACGACTACGTCCCTGAGCGGTGGCTCGTCGGCGCCATGAACCCCCTGACCGGACGCGCGACGACCGAGGACGAGGTCGCGCTGGCTCAGAGCGCCTTCTGTCCCTTCAGCATCGGCCCGCGAGGCTGCATCGGAAAGGGCCTGGCGTACGTGGAGATGACCAACACGCTGGCGCGGACTATGTATCTCTACGACATGCGGAGGGCGATTGGCATCGAGGACCCCGGCGAGGGCAAGCCGGGCAACGAATGGGGCCGACATCGGACGACGGAGTTCCAGCTGTTTGATACCTTTACGAGCGCCAAGGACGGTGCCATGATTGAGTTCCGCAAGGCGGAGATGGCGTAAGGAAGGCAAAGGCAGGCGATATCATGGGTGGAGGGACTCTTGAGGCATAAAGGACTTGACCGGATATTACCGTTTGGGCGACTCTTATTGAGCACTAGGCATATGTAATGAACTACTAAGGTATTTGAATGATGAAATATTTCGGGCGAAACCAGGACGATTGTTTGGATTCTTCTATGGCAGTGAAGAAGAAGAAAGAGGCAAGAGACGTAAGAAAACAAACGGATCTTAGATTAATTCTGTGGTGATGACGTTGTAATTGTGAAACTGATGGTAAAGTGAGATGGGTCCGGGTACATCGATCAGCTTCGCCCCGCCGCCTCAGGACCCAACCATTTTGGCCCCCTAAAATCTTAGCCCATCTATCTAACGAGGCTGGTGGGTAAGGCTGCGTTTCGCGCCTCGTTGCTTCGTTTCTTGCAACTTCGTCATTCTGCAACCACCGATTATCCCACGCGCAATTCTCTCGCACAAACTCCCTCTTCGAGATGAGCTAGTCCCGAATCCGACGACACCAGAATCCCCTTCGTCATCCCCGGGCCGACGGCCGTCCCGCTGCCCGAGATGACGCTCTGTAAATTCTTCCAGCAGGGCAACTGCAGGTTTGGCAGTAGGTAGACCCAAACGATAATAATTTCGCTGTTTTGCCTGGAGCAACGGTGTTGAACAGTTCGAGATGCTGACTTGAAACAGGTAGTTGTCGGTTCGAACATCCCAACGCAGGGAACAGCTACAACAACAATGGCAACCGAAACCAACCAGCGAATCGCTTTGGAGCCCTCAGCGGAGGCGCGCCTGCAGCCCAGACCCCAGCCGGTACGAGTCCCGCATGACGATCCTCGCGCAATCGAGACATTCCGTTGACGCCGTCGCAGAAAAGTATAACATCACCATGGATGCCATCGAACGAGACCTGACGGCCGAGTTGCCCGGTTGGATCCTCTCAGCGTATGCCCCGGGACGAGACGCACCGGAGCAGCTGTTCGGAGGATACCCCCGCGAGCAGAGCTTCGAGGAGCTGCGTCTTCACTTCATGATCGGCAAGGCTGCGGGTAACGAGCAGCAGGCAGTACGTGCTCCGGGATGCGTTCTTTGAAGGAGATGGAGACAGACTGCTAACAACTGATAGCTGAACGAAGCGCAAGAGCTCTACGCCAACGCGCAGCAACAGATGCAGAACGCCCTCCGCAACCCCCGAGAAGCCATCGACTTCCTCACCAGCGCCGAGAACAAACACCCCAACCGACTGGATATCTGCAGAGAAGGGACTCAGGGAGCTCCTTTTGGAGAGTTCCTCGTCGGAAAGAGGCCCAAGTCGATCGTCCCTGAGGCGTCGACTCAAGCCCCCAATCCCTTCGCGACCGGCAACACCGCATCTCCTTTCGGCGGAGGAGCTCCTGCGACGCAGACCAGCGCCTTCGGCAAACCCTCGACTCTTGGCCAGCAAGCCAACCCGTTCGGCACGAATTCTTTTGCCCAGCAGGCGCCTCAACCAACCTCTGGGTTTGGTCAAGCCGCTGCGCAAGGACCGTCTCCATTTGGCCAGCCATCGCAGGCTCCCTCAACGTTCGGACAACCCTCGGCCCTGGGTGCGAAACCCAGCCCATTCGGAGCTCCCTCGCTCGCAGTACCTTCGCAGCCAATCAACCAGGGAAGCGCGTTCGGACAGCCGAGTCAACTTGGGCAGAACGCCAGCCCATTCGCCGCATCCGCAAACCCCAATAACAACCTGAGCCCTTTTGCTTCAGCTGCAAACAATGCCCCTGCGGCCAACCCGTTTGGAGCGCCCTCCGTGCAGAACAACACCCAAGGGGCAAACCCGTTTTCTTCAGACGCCAACACCCAAGCCAATAACAAACCTAACCCGTTTGGCCAACCCTCGCAACCGGCTGCATCTCCCTTCGCGCAGCAAGCGCCCCCTCCAGCCTCGAATCCGTTTGCTACCACCACCCAGGGGGCGTCTGCCGCAAATAACCCTTTTGCGCAGGCCCAGCAACAACCGAATGGATTTGCTTCCCAACAACCCCAGCCCCAGCAGCAGCAGCAACAGCAACAGCAACAACAACCTAGCAACCCCTTCGGCCAGCCGTCCAACCCAGCACCGGTTGCCCAACAACCCCAGCAGCCCGCAGGAACAGCTGGCAACCCTTACCCACCTGGTAGTAGCAAGAAGCATCCGCCGGTGGAAAGCTACAGTTCCAAGGGCATGGACGGCCGTCTGACTATGTTCAAGGGCAAACCCGTCACATACAAGGATGGCTTTCCCGGGATACGGGAGTTCAGCGGCACCTGGCGGAGGATCTGGTTCCCCGACGGACCGCCCGGGTACTCTAGGGACACCGAGCTACCCGAGGAGCAGTACGACAGCAAATCCAAGTCCCAGTGGACGGCATTCGCTCAGACTGGGACTTTCCAGGATGGTCTTATGCCCGAGCTACCACCGCTGAGAGAATGTACCTTGTGGGACTTCTGACCAGGGTATATGTAAAACGAAACAGAAAAGAGGTGGAGGGAGAACGTAGCGGCGGCGTTAATATTGAAACTGTTTCATGGGCTGTATGTATTGGCTGGCGTTGAACACGGTATCATCATATGGAATTTAAGGGACAACACGCGGCTTTGCCATGCTGAAGCATTGGGACAGGAGACCTCGACTGTTATATATAATATACTATCAGTCACCGATGGCATGTGCCTGGTCATGGCAAAATTCATTCTCGAGTTGGCGTGTGATGGATGGTGGGATTGTCAAGCCGTCAATCATTACGACAGTACAGGCATCTTCTCGGCGTCACTTGGCAAATGGCACACATAAATTCCGGTTGGAGACCGTTTCTCATTCTTCGAGTCGTCTACACAAACCGGGTTCTCGCTCACAGCCTGACCATCAGGGGTATCATTCCCGGCCCAGCCATCCACGAAGACCAATCCCTTAAGCGGCAATGGTGACCTCAACCTCGACACCAGCGTCGATGTTGACAATGATCTGCTTGACGACCTCGGTGGGGGCGTTGAGGCTGTTCGACGACTGTTAGTCCAGGATCTCCTGCGGCCAGCCGGGGGAGGCGCGACGTACTCAATCAGGCGCTTGTGGATGCGCAGCTCAAAGGCGTCCCAGGTCTTGGAACCCTCACCACAAGGGGTCTTGCGGGTGGTGATCTTGAGGGTCTTGGTGGGCAGGCGGACGGGGCCCTTGGC
This sequence comes from Neonectria magnoliae, assembly GCA_037954305.1. Taxonomy (NCBI): domain Eukaryota; kingdom Fungi; phylum Ascomycota; class Sordariomycetes; order Hypocreales; family Nectriaceae; genus Neonectria; species Neonectria magnoliae. The sequence goes on along the minus strand of JAZAVK010000101.1, from coordinate 54,849 downwards.
GCGGAGGTCCTTGTTCTTGGCGCGCTCGATGATCTCAGTGCAGACCTTCTCGAGGACCTGGACCTTCTTGGAGGAGAGGGTGATGCGGATCTTGTGGCTCTTCTAAACGGGGGGGATCAGTATTTCGGTTCGAGGGTGTATTTCTTCGTCGGGGAATTTTGCTGGAGAAACGTACGGGGCCATCGCCAAGGTCCTTCTCGGGCTTGTTGTAAGACATGATGGGCAACCTTCAAGACTCGAACGTGTGGAACTGACGTTTCGGCAAAGTGATGAAGGCGGGTTTGAGAGGAGCGAAAAGACGAAAGATGGGTGCAATTGTCGCGAACTTTTTTGGTGGGGGAGCGAGTCGAGGTGTAGGGCTTTGTGTGTGCGTGGCGCTAGTCCAAAAAGGGGATTAGCTTCGAGAGCAAACGACGAGGCGAGAGGCCAGTGAGGCTGAAGCACTGTGGCTGACGGGGCACTGAAGTATCCCACCTGCCTGGACCAGGAGCATCCACTCCTGATGATTCATCCGGCGATGGCCAAATGTGTTTACTTGGTTTTTTTGATGGAGGCCATGACTTATGACTTATGAACTTACAAGACGAGCGAATGCCTTCTGCAATATCCCAGCCTGCTGTTTCCTTCTCCTTTGTTCTCCCGCTCGATTTGAGGGTAAATCGCCATCACCATGCCCAGCTTACCCCCCCTCGCTCCCTTCCCCAAGGCCGCCTGGCGCCAACACCTCTCCGCCGCCGAGTGGGAATCCCTGCTCGCCTCCTGGACCGCCCTCTGCCATGCGCTGCTCGCCCTGCCCGACAAGGCCTTCAAGGCCGCCGTTGCAAAGGACGAGTCCATAGCCGTCTTTCTGGCTTCGTTTGCTGAGGAGACGGCCGAGGCCGGCACTGCGTCGCTGGGCTCGCACTCTGCGCTGCTCATGATTGCCGTGTTCCAACTCGCGAGCCGCATCCTCACCACCGCCTCGCCGCCGCAGCTCGCTGGTTTCCCCTTCCTCGCCGACCTGGCCAAGATCTTCCCCCGGAGAGTTACCGAGCCGCTCATCTCCCAGCTGTTCCGGCAACACGCGGCCCTCCTCGAATCCTCGCTGTCCTCTCTCAAGAAGTTCCTCATCCCTCATCTCGACTCTGGAATCAAGGGCGACCTGAAGCTCGTCGAGGCGCAGCTCACCCGCGTTAACCATCTGCTCCACGTGTCCCCCGATGCCTGTACCCTCTGCCTCGCTGGTGACGACTTCTTCGATGGGCTCGTCACCTGCTTCCGGGTCATGAACCCACCCCTGCGGAAAGTCATTGTCACAACTACCTATCTATGCCTAGTGGGCTTGATAGATGCCGAACCTCCAAAATGGTCCATGTTGAATGACCAACTGTTTTCGTTAAAATCAGCCGCCGATGCCCACAAGGCGGGACCCCTCAATGTCAACGACTCACTCGTCCCGGAGCTCCTCACAAGCACGCCTTTACTTAAGTTGTTGCTAAGAAGGGCAGAGGACTCAGGTGCTGCAACAGAGAGTCTAAAGAACCGTATCACAGCACTGGAAGCTTTCAAGAAGGGAGCTATGGTGCGACCGAAGAGGCTCGTGAGGAGGAAGGTCGACAAGGGTAAGGGTAAGGGAAAGGAAACCCAAGAAGAAGCAGAGGTGGAAATCCACGTACACCGAATGGGCCAAATTACACAAGTCCAAGATCTCTTCCCCGACCTTGGCGCCGGTTTCGTGGCAAAGTGTCTCGAAGAATATGGAGACGACGTTGAGCAAGTGGTTGCAAATCTGCTGAGCGAGACTTTGCCGCCCCATCTCGCCAACGCAGACCGCACAGAACAGTTGTATGCATTCACCTGTCTAGATCCGTTTTCATGCATAAAGTCATTAATTTCTTTCAGATCATTACGTCCTGGACCAAGACGGCACGCGAGTTTGGTGCCTCATCCAACACCGCCACTGCTCCCGACTCGGCACAACATATTTGACGATGATGAGCTCGACCGTCTAGCAGTGGATGCTTCTAAACTAAGCTTTGGAAAGAACCCCTTAAAAACCGCGGATGACATCCTCAGGGACAAGTCGAACGCTCCCAATACGGCCGCCATTTTATCTGCCCTCGCTGCATTTGACTCCGATGATGATGAGCGCGACGACACCTATGACGCCGCCGACGTGGGTGGAACAGTTGATGCCGCAAATAACGAGGCAGATGGCGTCAATGACGGTAACGAGGAAGCTCTATACCGAGCATACCAGACGGATGTAAAGGTGTTTGATCGCGATACCGCTACGAGAAGGGGCGGCCCGCGAGCAAATTTGCGGGAAGAGACTGGCATGACCGATGAAGCCATTGAGGGTTGGGCACTGATGTTAACGAGAAATCCACAACGCAAACGAAGGCTAGAAGCCAAATACGCCTTCAGCGGCCAACAAGCGCAACTGGAGCGGACCTCTTGGAAATCCACCCCAGCTGGCTCCGGCGAGAACGACAGCGAAGCCGACGGCAATTCATCCAGAGGTGGAAGAGGAGGCGGCCCCGGCCGAGGAAGAGGCCGTGGACGCGGCAGGGGAGGCAACGTCGCCGGGCCGACCGGTGAGAAAGAGACAGAGGCGGCCAGGCGGAACAAGGAGTCTCATAAGGGTTCTCGAGCAAACCACAACCGTCGCGATGCTCGTGCCAAGAAAATGGCTCGCGGAGGCTTCGCGGGTTGATATCGCTTAGAGTCTCTGCCTCTTCTGCCTCTCCGTGTTCGGGTTGACCGCAAAAACGGACCCTCTCTTCCGAAAGCCGTCCGGCGCAGCAACGTCTGTGCCATAAAGATCACCAGCGTCTATCTCGAGGGCATATGGGCTCTTGATATCTGCTATGGCTGGGGTTCCGGGACAGAAAGGGCCGTGTAGGTTGAAGGACGAGCCCATCTCCTCGACACCCACACAGCGATGATAGTCCCCCGGCGTAGCTAGCTCCGAGACAGCCTCAATAGAGGTGAGGTCCTGGTCGGCATCGCCCTTGCCCATGATCATGCTCTGCAGTGATATTCGTGAACTCCGTCGGCTATCCAGGTAGGTTCGCAAGTCGTAGCACTGCCTACACGACGGGTATAGTGGGAAGCAGTCTGCCTCGTCGCGGTGCTGTGGAAGCTGGGGGCGTGTCTGCTGTCCACACCTCTCCTGAATGTCATCGAAGATGTCCGAAATTGGGGTAAAGAAGGTATGCCGTGGCCCTGGTCCCCAGTAGCGGTTGCGACCCCAGAGTTGTCCGATGAGCGCGTTGTTGCTGGAGTCAATGACTGCCGCACCGCTGTCACCCTCAATACCGATTCCTCCACGGATCCATCCTTCTTCGTTGTCGCATGGGCACGGCTCTTCTACGAACCACTCTCTTGTGGCCTTCCGGGTTCCGTTTTCTTCGCCACTGACGTATGCTGGAATCTCACAGACCTGACCGCGCTGGTGGCCTGAGGTACGACCACTAGAGGTAACATAGGCGCCGGGGACGATGGCGGTAGTGGATATGATTGGGGTATCCCTTTGAAGAGTCTGGGTATCTGAGGGGAACCGGCGAAGTAAGTTGGCGTGCGAGGTACGGGAGGTAATGAGAGACCAGTCAGTGACGACCAAAGGCTGTTCCTTGTCACACTCCTCCCAGTAGGGATCGTGTGTGATCCGGGTCGTGCTAAGGTCATACCCAGAAGTAACCTCGAGGTTGCCAAGTTTGAAGCTTTGTTCCTGCGCCATAGCATCGTGACCTTCTGCAAGGCAGCGCTCTCGGTCCTGGATAGAGGGATGCTCAACTTCAACTGTTTCCAAGTCTTTCCATGCATGGAGGAAAGGGTGGAAGTTCCCGAGCCAAAAACTGCCACCCCCGACAATAAGACTAGGTCCCAAGGTGGCGGTGCTGTTCTCAAAGGTGCCGTTGCCGCAGATGCCGATACTGTCGCCCATACAGGGGCTCTGAAAGAAGTAGGGATTTCGGGGGACGCAGATATCATCCATGTGATCTTTGCTCAGGCCCCTAGCCCATGCTGCAATGCGATCAACCTCGCCCAAAGTGAAAACAAAAGACACGATACGGCGGAACTTTTCTGGGAGAAGGTCCTGGACGTGGCGCACAATAATCATTTTTCGAGCGCGGGAGATCTTTTGCCTGGTCATGATGCAGATGCGCTTCATCTGTGGCGTCTTGCCTCTCATGACACTGACCACATGATGGGGGCCCGCCCACTTAGGCAAGAACTCAGAGAGAAATGGTAGGATTGCGTGTTCAAATACCAGCGGAAAGCTTGCCGTTTCGATGAGTCTCGAGGCCTTACCTCGGACCAAGTCGGTCGGACTATCCGCAGCCCTTGGCGTACCTTTGACGGTCAGTTTCAGACACATATGGCAGAGTATCCGCAGACTGAGACTCCGCGATACTGCCGCCGTTTCTTGCATTCCTCGGGTGGAGGAGACGTAAGGTGAACCTACTGGCGTTCTTCTTGGATCTCTTCTCCAGCACGCTTCGGAGCTGGTCTTCGCACTTCCTCTTGGCTACGTTGACGGTACAGAGCTCTTGAGTAGGGGCGACATCTGGGTTCTTGGTGGCCTTCCCGGGTTCGAGGACCATTTCCGGTGTTGCATGGGCGCGTTGCATTGAGGCGGCGTTGGTGCTGACGGTCGGTGTAAGTTGCCACTCCTTCATGCCACCCTCGGTCTTGTGGACGATGGCAATGTGCGACTGCAAGAGGCGGATGCTTTGTAGAGAATTTTCTGTACAGCCTGGGAAGGGACAAACGAGAAGGTGCTCTGCCTGAACATGCCAGATCAGGCCGTCACGGGAGGCGAAGCTGGGTTGATCACAGCCAGCCCAGTTGCATGAGAAGGTGTGAACGGACTCGATGTGTGATTTCAAGTCGTCTTCGGTAGTGAATATCTGTTGGCATTGAGGACCGAGGCAAAGTAAGGGCTCTTGGGTGTCGTCAGTGGTGTCGTCAGTGGTGTCGGTCTGTCTGTGTCGAGCCAAGGGACTCGGGCCACGGGACCAGGTGCTCCGGGCCGTCAGCGTGTCACTCCTGTCGGTCTGGACGGGAGAAAGCAGCGACCCGGCGGAGGAGGAGGTCTGTGTCTCGCAGCTGATGATGCTCAGTGCCCTCGTAGGAGCTACACGATAGCCATAATTGGCGGGTGAGTCAGGCTCCAAGTCGTTGAGGGTCAGCTCGGGAGTGGGACTGGGCAAAGCAGAAGCGGTGCAGTAAGGCGGCTCGAAGCTAAAGTCGCAGGCGGTAGGTTGAAAAAACGCATGGCTTGTGCTGTCATACTTGGGCGAGGCGTCCATCCACAACACGGGCACTGGGATCGGTACGGACACGGGTGTTGACGTGGGCGGCGACGGGAGAGGGAACGGCAGCGGCAGCGGCAGCGGCAACGGCGGCGTGCTCCGGGCAGTGGGGCCGTTGCCGTGATGGGGCGCCGAGACGGTGAATCGCCGACGCGGCATTGCTGAATTGAGGACTGAGGATTGAGGAATGAAGAATGTGTACCTAGGAATGAGGGCTGAGGCAGTGAAAAGTGAAAGTTAACGGATGTTAGGTTGGAAAGACAAAGTGATTCTACCAAATCTGACCTATGAAACAGAGTCTGTCTGGCTGGGAAACGACAGGCACGACAAGCAGGACGGGTGAGCACGTTTTGTACCGCAGGCAGGCAGCACCGCTGCACAGTGCGTCTCTGGTGCGGTTGCCTCGCGCTGGGCGGCCTCCGAGAATGCGAACCACTCCACCACCACTTTCAGAGAGTGATGCTAGGCACAAACAAATATGGTTAATGGCACGAATAAAAGACTAGCCCTGGATTGGGGATAAGTTCTTTAATACTAAGAATATTCTCGTTTAGTTTTATTCATGTATTTGCTGGCAAGGATTTATTTATTTCATCAGTCAGTGAGCATGTTTCTTTGTCAATCCTCTGTCACTCCTTTAGACTACGTATAAGTCCCATCTTGGCCCCCAACTCAACCATCCAAGCCGTTATAAGCTTAGACTTGACTTAGAACTAGCTTGTAAAATAAGCCTATAGATCCTGCTGCAGCTTATCAGATAATCAAGTGCCGTATCACGAAGACAGTGACCTTCCGCACAGTGCGCCTTGGCCGTTGTTGCCTAGGATTGATACCTGCCAACTCCAACGGTTCACCCTATGACAACAGCCCTGGCTTATACGTCACCTATATTTGTTCAATATTTACCACCTGCTTCTCCAATGGATTTGAAGAGATAAAATGGCTTAATACTGCAACACTACTTTATAGACATCGGTCAATTGCTGACTCTCCTTCCCAACCGGGGCAGCTGAAGCCTCCAGCCCCGAGCGAACTCCTCCCCGCTACTCACGCTTCACAACGTTTTTGATCTCTACCAACAGCTTTTCACGAAGCCGCATATTAGACGTGGCTGTCTCTCACAGAATAATCTTGAAAGGGAATATTTGATCTCTTCATTCCTCTATACAACTACGCGTCAGAGATATTCATGGCGCCTCTCTTATACAAGCGGCTTCCCGAGGACCGCATCCGCCTGTTCAACCTGCGTCCAGGAGCTTGGGATGATGTCCTCGAGGCCGAGCTCTTCGAAGCGGACCAGTACTTTCACTACATTGCACTGTCCTACACGTGGGGTAGTCCCGCAGCTCGCAAGGAGGTCGTTGTCAACGGAACCGTCAAAGGCATCACTATCAACCTCGATCTAGCCCTGCGCACCATCCGATCGCCAGACGTCCCGCTCACCCTCTGGGTCGACGCTATCTGTATCAACCAGGACGACGTCGATGACAAGAGCCAGCAGGTCAATCTCATGCATCACATCTTCAGCTGGGCAGTGGAGGTTCGCGCCTATGTCGGCGACTCGCTAGACCGGAGCCAGGGCAACTATGAATCTCGTCTCAGGAAACTGGCCGGCACGACTGCCTTTCAATTCCCAGAAGACAATGATAGCGCTTGGGAGCACATCCATGGCGCCCTTTCACTGCTCGAACTCAAAGGCCAGGCACACCTCACACCACACGAGAGATGTCTGTGTTTGTTTGGCCTTCTACGAGCGCTCTCTTCCCAATATCTGAATTCCAAGCTCAAGGAAATGCCGCTGTTCTCGGGCAAAGAACCAGATAGGATGGAACCGAAACTCCGTTTCCTCTTCGAATGGATACGTGCCTTTGTCGTCGCTCCTTGGTGGGATCGAATGTGGATCACGCAAGAGGTTGGAGTCGCTAGCGATCTTCAGCTCACATACGGAAAAGTCACTGTGCCCTTCCAGCTGTTGTCAAAAATTGTCAATGAACTTGCGCAACGGCCATTTAAGCTATCGCCGCATGGAGCCGAGCATACAAAGGTGCTTGACCTCTTAGTGACCAAGGTCAAGAAAGTATCAGAGCTTCGACGGCTTCAACAGTACGAATCCATTGCAAAGATACAAAATCTAGACTATTTCCAACGATCCCTCGGCAGCCCTCTTCTCTGGCTATTGAGAACCTTCCGTCATCGGCAATCCTCAGAGCCTAGGGACAAAATTTACGCCCTCTCCCAGCTTCTAGGGCACCTCGGTACTTCATCTGACAACGCGCTCACTACAAACTACGCTACTTCAGTCGCCAGTCTGTTCTGCAGTGTTGCTACCCGGATGATCCACGAAACTGGCATCTTCTGGATCACGTCTGCGGACCTAGTAGCTAAGTCGCGAGACAATCTCCCTTCATGGGTGCCGAACTGGGCAGATGGCTTCGCTACCCCTGATCCCAACAGCATTGCCTGGAAGATTCGGCTGTGTCACAATGTCTCCAACCTGAGCTTCACGGTCCAGAATTCGGGCTCAAACCCTCAAAAAATTAGCCCTTCCAAATATTACCAGACACTGGCGAACGCCGTTGCCTCCTCGACCTGGAAGAGACTGAAGGGGGCCTCGTACAAGCATGAGATAGAATACCCACATACTCTTAACCCCCCTCATAAGTCTTTTATATACAGCAACTTTATTCACCTTGACTACGAGAACACGGATGCTCGTCGAATATACTACGAATACCATGAGCCTTCAACGCGACATTTCACAAAGGTTGAGAATTGCCTCAAAGTACCTGCCGAGTACCGCACCGATATTCACCACGTTTCCCAGCCCATCGCCTCAGACCTCTCGAACCTTGCCCAAATCATTGACGACCTTAAGGCGGCCAGAAAAAATCTCTTTCCCGATGATTGGGAATACGACGTGCTTGGGAATAACCTAGACAACCTGGGGCGAGCTCTTTGCTTCGGAGTAGTCATGGAACAAAACAGAGACGTTCGCGCACAAGCCCATTGGGATGAACATGACCTGGCCATCCTAATTCACCTTCTTACCTGCGATGACGACCGACTTCGGATCTCATACGACTACAATCGCCGCTACCACGACAAATACACCTGGGAGATCATGGAACACTGCGGTAATTGCTTCGTGTCAGTCTACCGCCCATGCCAGGACTGCGCAGACGCGGTAGCGGCGAAACCCGTACCACTCACGGCCGTGGCGTGGAAGGACGAAAAGATCCAGGATGTTCACCGCACAGCATTGCAAACAGGCCCTGGTAACTGCATTCTTCTTACTAGAGGGGGAACCCTGGCACTCGGCCCACCGCAGACACAAGTCGGTGATAGGATCTATATATTGAGTGGAGGCCTCTGTCCATACGTACTAAGACGTGATGAGAACAGGCACCTGGATCGTCTGGCATTCAAGCTCGTGGGGGATTGTTACCTAAATAACGCCTCTGACTGGGACTCCGACAGGCTGGAGACCATTGCTTTGATATGAACTTGTTATGAGGCAACCCCGTGCTTGATAGAACAGCCCGTCTTTGCGCCTAGAATAGCCTCGGTCTGATCAATTGATTACACACAACAAATCTCACGATCCAGTCACTCCATAGCCAAGAGAAGCATTATATGCAAACACAAATCTATTCCAGGTATACCTTGCTACGTGCCTTTGATGCCAGCTCAAACTCCTTCCATGCTTCCCGGTAACTCCGTTACAAACCCTGATATAAACCCTCCACCACGTCTGCCAACATTCTGAGACCGTAGAACTTGGCCACTCTCTTCATTACGCTCAGCTTCTTGTTCACATCCTTCCTCGACACAACCTCCTTCCACTCTCCACTGCATGTACAGTGCTCCATAAAGTCGTTGAGCCTGAGTGCTCCACACCGTACACATTTCAAGTCTTGCGTGGACCATTCAACCACCCATCCTTCGACCAAGCCTAGCAACCGCTCCTCGATCGCCACACGATCGTACTCGGTCTCACAAAAGCTGCACCGCCAACTCGCCCCGTCGCTAACGAGGTCTTCATCGCGGCATAGATCCAAGTCGCGAGTCATAGTGCAACTGTCACAGGATAGCTGCGGTAAGCGGAGACTCTCCGAGGGGTTCGCGAAAGTGCCGTCCTTGGAGAACTCGCGGACCTCAAAGATGGCTAAAAGTTCTTTCCGGAGAAGGCGAGCCTCAAGTGTGATGTTCTTGTCGAGCGACAGGACTTGCATCAGAGACTTGATGAGTTCAAGAATAGGATTACTCGGGGTAAGGTGTGAGCCGGGGAGACTGGGGAACGAGTAGTCCTCGGCAAACTCGGGGTGGAGGAGCTCGCGCTTCTGTTTGTTGACGAGCCCGAGGATGGCTTTCTTGAGGGGCTTCTCGAAACTCTTGCCGAGAATGATCTGGCCCTCCTGGGTTTCCAAGTTGCGGTTTGGTAGCTGGGTGAGTCTTGGGGTTGAATCAGGATCAGTGTTCTGCGGCCTCTTGAGTTGATGCATCAGCTGGATGAACTCTATGACCCAGTCCTGAAACGTCGGTTGTAGTTGTGTAGGGAGGAACGTCGCCATTTGCCAGTGCATGACTGTTTCGAGATTCTGCTCCTCAGCCTCGATGACCTCCTGACACGCCTTTCCTCCGTAGTTGAATTCGTCATACCAGACCAAGTAGTCCCAGTACTCTTTGATCTCCAGGTCAATAAAGTGGAATAGCGGCTTGCTCTTGATTGACTTGATAATGTACTGGCTGTACGCGTACGCGTTGCTAACCTCGGCCTTGGTGGTCTGCAAGATGAGGCGATTGGCATTTGCAAAGACAACCTGAGAGCCCACGCGACGGAAGTCCGCCATCAGTTGCTGGAAAGCCTTGCGGGACATCATCTGCACGTAGTAATGCAATGCTCGATCGTACATGAACGAGTCAGGATTTTCTACCCATCGGACCAGGTGCTGCACTAGCACATCTGCCATGGTACTTCCTCGGCACGCTTCAGCCCACCATGCCTTGACCATCTCTCGCAGGACGAGTACACCAGCATTGGCAAATGCGTTTTCTGACGCCAGGGTTTCAGAGTCATCTGCGGACGGGTTGAACGAGACAGAGTCGGCACCCTCTAGCTCGTTGATGAGGGACGATGTTAGGATGGTATTGATGGCTAGGTTTCGGACGTCTATGTCTATGCAGACCGACGAGAAGGTGCCTGGGTTATTGACGCTCGGCATCTTTACCGTATCGAGAGGTCCAAGAATATCATCTCTTTCATAGCCTGCGTGATCCGGGCGGGGTCCAGGAGACCACCAGAGGACCACACCATTTGCTTGCAGGCGGCGAGCGTAGGCAATGTCGATCAAGAACCGGGGATCGTCACGTTCAAGATTGCAGAGGGGGACATCGCCATATCGTGCCAAGGCAGTGAGATGAAGAATCCACGATCCAAGGCCAAGGTAGTGTCCAACAAGGCGACGAGCAATCACAGACTGCCAGCCCAGAGGTGGCAGAGAGCTGTCTGAAGCATCGTATTTGAGCGGCAGGATGGGGAAGTCGCCAAGAATAGGGACGTCGTGGACAAGAAGCTTGCGCTGAGATGATTGAATAACCAACATTTGTGGTCGATGCTCATCCTTGCGCATCTTCTTAACAACGTCTCCAATCTCCAGGTGGGCCTTTCGTCGCGTCGTCACCTGCGTGATTCGGATATTGATCTTCTCCTGGTAGCTGAAACAATCCTGCCAGTTTGTCCCAGCAGCCTCCTTGGATCGCTTGGAAAGCATGTCGGCGTACATCCTGGTCATGTTCGGCAGGTCCTGTCCAGCATCCTTGTTCTTCTGGAAGATGACGACGTGTGCTTGGTCGCTCGTCGTGGAGAAGATTCCAAAGATCTGACGCTCGCCCGCGGTGATGTGAGAGATGTAGATGTAGGCTAGAGGAGACGTGTCGAGATATGTTCGTGGCTTGGCCGGTCGCTTCAGACCAGAGAGATCGAACCCTTGCTCCAGTCCCTTTCCGAGTACTGCATGTTGCTTCTCGTCGATGGTACACTGGTTTCCGAGGCGAAGAACAGCTCGAATATTTAGCGGCACCTGTTTCTCGTAGACTCCTTCCACGCTGGGGTGGTTGAAGAGCAGTGAGAATTTCTCACTCTCGTTGAAATAGGTATCTTCTTGAACAGTAAGCTTGAAGAGATGGCTCGACGGATGGCCATTGGGCAGCGTGTAGTTGACTTGCTCGACTTCGCAGCCATCCACTTCGACATCAGGCAAATCTTTGCCCTTGAGGTTGAGGAAGACTTGACGAGGCACACTGATCTTCAGCGTATGTATCTTGGCGTCGATTAAGACGTGTGCCGTGACAATACCCGGTGTGTCGGTCGTCTTCAGGTGCAGAACCTGCCAGGTGTTCATGTAAGTGACATGCGCCTGCTTCATGAACGTCTGTTGGATGTTGTTGCCTGCGTGGCCTCGCCGATCACCGAAAAGCTGCCGTCTTCGAATGCGTGCCTGTTTCTGGATTTTCCACTTCTGTTTTTGATACTCCAGGAACGCTGGGTAATCATCTGAGGGGCTCGGCATAATCTTCGGTAACGCAGCCAGAGGGTCTCGATTCTCAGCAGGCTCTGGAGACTTTCGCTTCTGGACTGTTGGGGTAGGTTGAGAGGCGGCGATGGCCGAGGCGACAAGCTTAGGTTTCAAGAGCTTGCTACCGAAGTCCTCCACATCGTCCATGCGCGAACCATTGATATTCGTAATATCCTCAAGCGGGCCTTTGCTGCTGAAGAGATCGGAGATCTTCTTCTGCTTCATCTTGTCATCCTTGATGTTGATTCTCCTTTGCAGCCAGTCGGGATGAGGAACTCGTGGGACAGGGTTGCGAACTTTCTGGAGAGCAGCAGGGATGGTAATGAGCTTCTGGATGACGGAGCCTAGACGTTCAAGGTAGTAGTCCCAGTCGAGGAGTGCGCGCGGATCAGTATCAGCAGGCTCCTCCTTGAGCCATTTCTTGAGATAGGTTCGCTTGACGCTCTCTTCTGCCGAGAAGATTGCCACAGGGACGGCTCGCTCCGTAACAGGCGCGTTCTTGGGACGAGCGCAGATGATGAACTTGCAGTTAAGTCCTTTGTCTTTGACCATCTGCTCACCCAGGAAATCTGCCAAACGCTTGGCAGTAGTGATACTTGTCGACTTTTGCGAGCCGTACTCCTCGAGGGTCTTGGACATGCTTCGGTTCTCAGAAATGAGCTCCATCAGCTCTTGGTCTGCCAGCGTTGAGCCCTTGCTGTGCAGCACGTCCAGCCACTGGTTGGCCACCTTGGCTACAGAAGTGTAGCACTCTGCCAATGTGGTGCCCTCAAGGAAGAACTTGAAGATTTGCTGTTGGAAGATCTTGATGAGCTTTAGCTCACCACGACGCTTGATCTCAAAGCCCTTCAACTCAGCCAGGCTTCCGTCGTCGTTGAAAACAGCATATCTCTTCTTCAAGTTTTTGTCCTCCTCCTTTGACGTAGGGAGAACCATGGCCTTGTAAGGGCCATCGACTTCGAAAAAGATGGAGTTGTCGCTGTGCGTCTCATATTTTAATGTCTTCTTGTCAGTTAGGGTCTGATATTGGTGGTTGGTGAACTTGGCGTGAACGAGATGATTCAGCATAACGCAAGGGTACGAGATATTGAGCTTCTTTCCATTCTTCATCTTGAATGAGAAGTTTTCGGGGAATGTGGCCGGGAGCATGCACCAAATACCGTCGGTATCCAGTTCCAGAGGTCGGCCGAGACGTTCGACCAGCTGCCTGGCCATCTGAATGATGTGGGCTCCAGTCAAGCAGGTGACGCCAGCCATTTCCAACGAGTACCAGCGCGAGCCCTTTCTCATAACGTAACCATAGAAAGAGTTCAGAATAACCTTGTGAGCGAGCTGGAGCGAGTCGTACAAAACGATCATCTTTCCGGCGGCATCAACTTCGTTAGACGCTGCCCCAGAAGATTTGAGAGCCTGTGTCTTCCCCTTCCACTCCTTGGCCTTGCCCTTATAGTCGTATCGACGGTCGCGGAAGTCTCGGACGGTATTGATATAAAAGGGGTTCTCTCGTTGGCAGATGATGGCTTCTCGGACAATGGTGGTAGAGTCGTGGATCTTGTGGTAGACCTTCTGAGAGTAGAGTTGAAGACGTTTCCTGATGAGACTCGCCTGCTCATCTGCACTCAATTCTTGGAATGGACGCATCGGCTGGTTCGGGTACTTTCCGGGGAACTTTTCATTTTCCAATGCGTGTCGGATCATGTTGTACTCATCTCGTTTCGCCGGGATATACTCTCCTCTCCATGACCAAGGCATTCTCCTATCACAAGTCTTCCCGGGCCGGTTGAAATCGCAAGCAGCGCAGTCTGATTCGTTGACCATTGAGTCGGGTTGCAGTCGATTGGTGGTCATGATATTGGGGTACATAGAAGCAACATCGAGATGGTAGATTAGAGGTGTCTCGTTGCGGTTTGGAGTCTGCTTCAATTTCATGAGTCTGCTCGCGATTTGCGCCTTGACCTCTTCGTAATTTTCCACATCGTCGAAGGACTTCTGTTCCTCAACAGTGATGACAAACTTCAAAGCGGCATCCAGGTCTCTGAGTAGGTCATCGATAGCGGAGGGGTCAACGGCGAAGTCGACCGGGATGTCGGCTCGGAAAACACCAGCCTCGATACTTTCGACGTGACCACCAACATACGTCTCTGAATCAAGGAGATGACCATCCCAGAATGCCTCTTTTGGAGTGATGTACTTGTTTGGCAGCACAATCTCCCGCTGGTATGCTTGCACCATCAGCAACATCTCGCACAGGGTACCCGTTCCTTTTCTTAGAACGTCGTCGCCTCCCAAAGGAAGAATGGTGCAGAGAGAGAAGATGAAAGGATGCACATATTTCATGTACAGGTAATAGGTGGCGACGGCATCTGAAACGGAGTACTCTGCAAGAGTCTGGGGTCTCTCAATTGCGTAGGGTGTCATCAGCTCGGGGTCGAGCTCGTCGGGGTCGTATCCAAGCTTTGCGACTGTGACAGCTTTCAAACCTCGAGAACCCTGCGGTAGATACGAGTCTCGATTGACCCAGTGGAAGCAATCCATGTGCACACTGTAGTTGCACTTGTACTGGTCCTCGCTGTCCTTCTTCCAACCAATCTCCTGGTACATGTCGATACCGTTGACGCTTGCTCTTGCTTCCACGAACGGCCAATCGAAGAAGTCGCCGTTGTAGGTCGCGATGACTGTAGGGCGAGCTTCCTTGATGTGGAGGAAGAATCTCTCAATGAGGGCCTTCTCGTCCGGCTCGTTGAAAATCATGAAGGGGCCAGGGTATTCGGGCTTTGGGGTGTATTCAAAGTCACCAATGTCTTCTGAGATGATTTGGCGGTTGGTGATTAAAAAACCTTGGCCGTCAATCATATACGAAATCATCATGATTTGATCGGTGGCGGCGTCGGGAAATTTTAGAGGTAGCTTGCTTGTCTCGATATCGTATGCCATGACCACAGGGTCCGCTGGAAGTGACCTCTCCTCGCTGAGGTAGATCTTTGTGACGCCGTGCTTGGCTTCGACGAAATACCATTTTCCAGCTCGTATATCTGGGGCTCCTGTTAGTGTCCAACCCGATTGATGCTGGCAGGGAGTGCTCACCCAAGTCTATCATTACTCTTACATGGTACGGGACATCGTACTCCCGTATATCGACAACAAAGTCGCTGGCATCCATAATCGAATTGTTCATGTGTCGGTCATCATCTCGTAAATCATCAAATAGGTCGAAAGTACCATTGTTGGCCCTGTGGATGCATGTTAGACCCTGCAAGTTTGAGGTATGGGCAAGCGACTTACGTTGCAACCTCGGCATACGCATCCATTGCGTTCATGTTCTTCTTGTTCTTCTCCGCGATGGGCATGATGTCCCTCCTCGCGGCCAGCAGATCGCTGACGTTGGCGAACCGGAGCTCAAGGAAGGTCCGGCGGTATCCGAGAAGGTGGTTTGGCATCTTCAGGTCGTCCTTCTCTACTCGACGAATCGTCTTGATGACACCACCTCCAGGAACCCTCTTAACCCATTCCTCCACTTCGGACTCGTGGCCCTTCTTCACGGCAATCAAGAAGTAGGGGTCGTATTCTACCGTCGCTTTGAATGTCGAGCCGTCTTCTTCGATGAAGTAGCAGTCGAGCGCAGCCCGGCCGTTGGGTATCCTTTCGTCCTCGATCGATGTGGGCTGGACGTTGACGAGCCAGCCTTCCTTCTTCTTGCCGCTGTCGTACCGGGCGAAGCCCATGTTCTCGTCGATGGTGTGCGCTAACCGATTGCGCTCCCATTTTTCGTCTGCCGATGTGGCCTCTGTCCGGGAGGAGGCGGCGAATGTGCGAGTTCGATTGCCATGGTAGGCGGATTTGCCTCCACGGCGGAAGCCCTTTTGCGGGCGGCGGAGGCTTGTGTTGGACATCGTGGGGGGCATCTCTCCTGCGACGGGAGGCGGACGAAATGGGAGAATTACAAGATCGTAGCGGGTGTCGAGTTATTGTGCCCGGGACACTCGAAAGAACGCTGCAGCCGTCATGAGAAGAACAAAACACAACACAATGAGTTCCCAGACTGAAGGTAAAGACCGCCGTCGAATTGAGCAAGGATGAAGGTCAACAACGGATTTCGCGTGGCAGCGGAGTCTGCGAAGGCGACGCCAGTAAGAAAGGGCCCGGCCTCAAAAGCCTTGGCCCAGATTGGTAGATTGGGAAGACGCGTTGAGACGCGTCTGAGTCAAGCGCGACACGCTCGCCTATGCCCCCACTATTAGTTTAATGGATTTCGGCGACTGTCGGTGCACGGACTACTCGGGGCCGAGCCTGGCCGGCGCCATTTTCAGTGTAATCATCATCGGTCGGCCGATATTCGAGCTGGGTCTGCAACAACCGTGGCCGCCTTTCATGACACCAATTGCGACGCACAGGTAGCCAGAAATGGCCCCAACACAGAATGATGGACAGCCGCAACCGCAGCTGCAGCCGGGCGACAAGACCTTGCACGTCTGGTCCAAACCCATCGAACAGAGCGAAGCCGCGACCGAGGACGGAGCCACGAAGCCCAATGGCCGGCCGACAATCTCAGAAGCCGTAGGCATGATCAAGAAGGACGACTTCACGAATCTGCCGAACACGCCCTGCGCCCGCCAGGGCTTCCTCATGGGAATTGCCTCCGGCGCCGGTCTGGGAGGATTGAAGTTTGTGGTCCAAGGTGAGAGAGGCGCCAGCAGCCAGGTCCGGTCCTGCCCCGCGGTCAGGCACACTGACGACTCCCAGGAAACGCCGCCAAGGCCGCAAACTGGGCTGTCGGATTCTTCGTCCTCGGAAGCATGGCATCCTACGAATACTGCCAGTACCTACGACGGGTCGAGCGCCGACTGATGAAGCGACAGATCGAGGTGGTGTCGGAGAACCGGAGAGAACAGGCGAAGAAGCTGATGGACGCCAAGAGGGAGCACCTGCGATTAGAAGCCGAGCGCAAGGCTGCGGAGAAGCCCTGGTACAAGTTCTGGTGAGCCAGGGTCCATCTTGTAACGCCGTGTATGAGTACGTATGACCTCCATCGGGCCACGGCCGTGGAAACGAGCAGACTCGCCTGTACAGTAAGGTGGGATTCACAAGATAGACAGAGGTATGGAGCTTTGTGGGTAAAAGACGTTAAATTCCATTGAAAAAAGAGGCGAGGGCCAATAGTTCTTTCAAGAATCGGGTATAAAGGGCAGTGAAGAATCACGAGTCAAACAACGTCTGTAGTTTCCGTCCAAGTAACACCAACAATCCGTAAAGCGTTCCGACCAAGAGTACCCAGATACAAGCCAATGCGGCTGATGTCATAAAGAAAGAAGCACAATGGGAATGAATGAAATAAACGCCAAAAACCGAGCCCGCCCAACCTCAGTCCCCATCATGCACCATGTAGTCCCAAGGGGTCGATTGAAATCTCCCATTTGGTATCATCCTGTCGTAATAGCAATATTCTGGGCTTCGGCATCCGTGAACCTGACCTTCCTTGACGGGGATTGCTCGCCCGGTCGGTGGGTGACTTCTGGTGCGGCACGCCGTCGTTGGCTGCGCTTGGTTCTGGCGTCGCTCTCCTCCCGCTTGCGATATTCGGCCATTTGCTGCCTTCTTTTCATGGCCCTAGCCTGAGCGAGGGCAGGGGTCGGCTTGAACCCGATGCCATTGATGCCGGTGCCGTCGTCGTCTTCGTCTTCGGGGTCGTACATGGTGATTTCGTCCTCGTGCCAGGTCAGGGCGGCTCTTACCGGGTCGACAATGTCGGGCTCGGCGGCGTCTCTCTCCTCGTCGGGCCGTCTGGACATCCTTTTCAAGCGCAGCGGAGGCGAGCCGGTCCTCTTCTTGACTCGCGACTTGGAGTCTGCTAAGCGATTGATGGACGGGTATGCGCGGTTGAGGCTGGCGCCGGGGTTCAGCAGCCCGGACGGCTTGACGGGGTCATCGGGGGCCTTGTGCGAGAGCGAGAGCGAGAGCGAGAGCGGCAGCGGGAGGACGGGCTTGATATCCGAGTCGGGAGCATCTTCGGGGCCATCTTCGGGGACATCGTCGGACTGCGGAGCATCTAGCTGCGGAACATCGAGCATCACGCCGTCCGGTCTCGGGCGCTTCCTGAGAGACTCGATAGCATCACTGTCGTCGCTGGCTGCCCCGCCCCCACTTTCCAGGGCGAGGCCGCGGAACTTGCGGGCGACGGACGATCGCGGGCTGCTGCTGCCGTCGTCGTCGTCGGTCTCGGCGGTCGGGGGCACGAAGGAGAACTGGATGGGCGATAGCCACAGCTCCTCGCCGCGCTTGCGCTTTGGAGTGATCTTGGGCGACGCGGCGGCCATCATGATCCTTGCGAGTTGAAGCCGTGAAAGGCGGGAGTGAAACCAGCCTTGTTCGGCGTGGGAGCGCTAATATTCGCTAATACTGGGGGCCTGGTTGGGTCAGTTGTCGCCCACCGTCACCCATCCAGGTCACCTAATTACTGCGGCGGCTCGCGCCCTGTGCACATGCTCCAGCAAGGTGTCTATTTTGTTTGATGTTACCTCCGCAATTAATTCATTATTTTAAGTGCCAGGTCTTGATCGCAACCTCTTAGTCGGCTCGGTTTAAACCCAACAAGGCATCAATCAGTGCTTGAGAAACAATCCTTTAGTCTGAGTATTTACATTTTAATCAGAAACTGGTGCCATGGACACCACCATGATGCATCAGGTGGCCCGCTATCTCTAGCATTGATACTCAGCTTGGGAAGTGGGTCGCCTTCCCACCAGGGTAAGTTGTATTTTAAATGTATACTCTTAGTAGAAAACAAAAGAGTCATCCATGAACCGGCTAAAAATACCAACCAGGTAACAGCTCCACGACAACTTCATGACAGCCATCCTACGTCATGTCTCGGACATTTAATATTCAGCTGCCCTCTGCAAGGTACCCACGTCCCCGGATAGGGAACAACATCCAGCCTTGTCGGCGTAGATCCCGCCGTAGTTCCTGATGGGGAGTAGCTCCGAGTCTCCGCCAACCCAAAGCCCTTCAATTACCAAAACCACACCATGATCGTGTTATGCTTTCACCTCCCCCAGCAGCGATTTTTCCAAACGTCCCATCCTGCTTGTAGGGGCCAGGCAACTAACCCTGAGCCCCTCAGATCCAGTTACGCCCGCTAGTTGAAAGGGAGACGCCTGCGCCGTCCTGCTCGAGGCGAGCAGATGCATGTAATTGTGACTCCCGTTTTTCGTCATTCGTCGTTTTTGTTAACTTTGTGCTGCCGATGGGTGTTCAACAGTTGTGGATGGCCTGCGGAAAGGTTAGATACACTGCGGCATCACGATTCCAACGCTTCTTCGTATCGGACGCAGTACGAATACTCACTCGAAGAAGCTTTCCTCGGGCACCAACTGTGTCCACGCCGAGCTCCTGCAGCTCTTCATCGCTCAGCCGCGAAACCTGCGCTGGCGACAATCCCATTAGACACTTCTCGTACTTGTGCAGCCTCAGTGCCCTCAGCCATTTGACCACCCACTTCGGATCCTGAGAGTTGTGGGGAAAGACGGGCATGACCCATTTCATCTTGTTGGCCGGCATGATTACGAGGTCCTCTTGTCGTCGCCACAGATCCCGCTTGCGCTCCTTCAGCGTCTGGATCATGGGCTCTATTTCCCGGAGACATGGCAGTTCCGCGATGGAGGACAGCGCTGCTGTCCGCTCCGAGTCACTCAGAACCGAGAACCAGGTCTTGACAATATCCAGCTCACGCTCCATCTTATCGCCGTCGATATCGGCATGATGGAAGAGCAGAGGCGAGCTTGAGGTGGATGAATACGAGACCGAGCTCGAGCACGAACTTGAGTAAGACGACATGGTGAATATGTGTATGGAGAAGAAGATGATGACGATGAAGACGAAGAAGAAGATGACAATGATGATGCGCCAAGAGGGAAGCGAGATTTTTAGAGAAAAAGAACGAAGCAACACGGAAAAATGTTAGACTCTCTTTCAGCTCGGTTCTGAGAGGGTCATGACACTGAAAGGTGATCCTGGCCCGATGCTCGCGCGATCCTGGCGGCGCTCGGTTGATAGATGGCGTGGCCGCGCTGATGATAGCGAGGACAGCCTTGAAACAACCACCTCACCTCATAAGGGGTGTTAGAGCGTAATTGAGCATGTTGTTGTTGGGTTGGGTTTTGGTTAATGCAGGCGAACGACGTAGTCCCACGTTTGGACTAGAACACGTTATTCCACAGAAATCAACGCCAGATACGGCCCTGGTAACCTGGAGATGCTATCCATCGTGCGCCCCTTAAGCAAAGTAATCTGCCACGTTGACTCTCCTGAAGTCGCTTGCATTTTCAAATCGAATTTGTTGTTCTCTATTTACGATATTCAGAGGATGAGGGCGTGAGAGCGAGTATGAGCAAGTTTGTCATGCAGCCTACTCCGCCGCCACTCTATGTACTTACTGCACTTCTCACCAACGCTTCCTTGGCGTATGAGTTCGCACCAGCTCTCCAATCAAATCATTCTTCATTTGAGAACCTGACATGTTCCGTTCCGGGTCCGAATCCTGGGCCTGGGCCTGGGCCAAGATCTAAGATCGGACCCGAGCTGCACTAAGCTGGTTTGCGCTGTGGGGGAGGTTCGGAGAGTAGCCTTTGAAAACATGAACTAGCGGATGCGCATCAGGGTTCCGATTGTATTAATAACGCCGCGAGCTATAGTAGATGATTTTCACGGGGACGCGTGGCATTGAGTCTGTTGTGCATCTGCGAGTTTTCATGTCTTCCCCACCGGTGCTTTTGGACGATGGAGAAAATCTAGGGGTCCTGAGAAAAGTAACATTTGGAGCGAGCCAAGTGACGTAGGACATTCGTGATGATGTTGATTTTGACGAATTCAACACAATTCAGGCCTTGTTGCTCATTTTATGCCCTGTTAAATCCGCTTCCTTATGCTCGCTATTCCTTTCTAACTCCTCAAGACCACCATTTCATATCTCTATCTCAAGGGATCAACGATGTCTCTCTTCTCCCAGGTGGAGGCCGTCTCAGAGCGTTCTTCGCTCAAGGGTATCGCCAAAACAAAGATCCAACAAAAACAGGGCGCAACTATCAGTATTCCGTCGTTAAGTAGGAAAACATAAATATGCCATTATAATAGGCTGTTCAACCGCAGCAAACAGTCGTCTCCTCAATCCCCCTAGACTTGCCATGCCCCCCGTCGTCAAGCCCCTCGAGATCAATCCGCACCACCAGCCAGTCGCACAGAAACTTGCCCAGGCCGCTGCCGATGAAGATGGAAATAATGACGTAGCCGTTGAAGTACATAGCGAGCAGCATGATGATGTACGCGCCGCCGAACGTCAACGCGTGGAGAACAGCCCGGACCAGCTGCTGCAGAGGCGTCGCGCGGAAGGTGATGGTCTGGCGCGTGGGGATGACGGCACCGGTGCAGCCCTGGGCGGCGAGGGCGACGCTGTGGGTGGTGGCCTGGCGCTCGAACTGGCGATGCAGCAGGTTGTCGTATTCTTTGCCCATGCGTCGGAAGAACTCGACGAGGACGACGAGCAGCATGACGCCGATGCAGGTGGCGGCCATCATGCCCTGGTTCTGGATCTGCCATGAGGTGCTGAGGAAGCAGGCGTCGATGGTGTACCAGTTCCAGAGCATCTACATTGGGTTAGCAATTGAAGTGTCGAAGGCATTTGCCTGGGGAGACATACGGTGACTTTGCAGTCAGCGGTGCTGTGGCTGCTCATATCCATCTTGGCGGCGTGACGAGTTTGTCGGAATGTCGTGTAGGTGTTGAGAAGGTGGCAGATCAAGCTCGAGTTGAGATCCCTAGAGAAACAGCGCAAGCCAGCTCGGTACCCTTATGAAGCCGTACGCAATCGTCTAGAACCCACACCACTTGCCGGATGGTTCAAGGCGATGTGGGTGAGCGGGTTTATAGGTCCTGAGCAAGTTGTCGGTCTTTGTCCTTATTAAGGTAGGCAGAGCGGGGGCCAGCAACGGAATCGTGGGATCGTCGCGGAGGATCCACCGAGAGCTAGAACTATTGGGAGGGCCAAGACGGACGGGTTTGAGGTAGTTATGAAGGGTAATATAGTGAGAGGGATAGAGTTGTTTCCATCGGGAATTAGCACTCCAGGGGAGGTGACAGGGGAGTAAAAGCAAAGGGATGAGGATGAGGCGGCCGCCACGGAGTTTAATGTGACCACAGAGCTGATAATCGAGCCCTCCGCGTTGGTTTTTACATGATAAGATTCTACTCGCGGGGAACCAGAGAACCCGGCCGAGTCGTCGCATCGTCGCAGCGCCGAGAGTTGGCGAGCGGAGCCGGTGGATCTCAAAGTCGACGGCCCCACCGACGGACCCCGGGAAAACGTGCTCATTCCTGCTCAACCGGGGTTCGGGATCGAGGTGTAGAACTGGGAACACTTCACCATTTGTCGGGTCCTCGTCTCATCAGTGTCGCCTCGTTACGACGTCGCGAGGTCCAGACGTGGAGACGGTGAGCAAGTATTTGCAGGAAACTCGTCCCCGATCCGGCCTGGTTCCCGTCCCAAGCCGCCGGCGCCGGAGGGTTGACGGGCAGCAGTGGCGGCATCTCGTCAATGGGTAGTGGGGGAGACCCCTTGCGGGCTTCTTATTTCTATGGCATCGCGTCCGTTGGTGAGAGCATGGGTTTGTTCATCATTGCTTCTCCTGCATCTCTGGTCTGGTGCATATGTGCGGTTGCGTGTAAGTGCGAGGGTGACAACCAATCTACGGCGACCACTCTTCATTCTCGCTCGCTTGTCTTCAACACCACCACATCACAGTTCACTCATCCCTCATCCCTCTCGCCATGGCGTCTCTTCACGAGCTGGGTGCTCGCCACATCCAGAACATGAGCGAGGCCACCACCCTCGAGCCGCACTGGGGCTACGCAGACCGCGCTCTGCCCTGCACCAACGACAAGGGCTCGTGCGAATACCTCGACCTCGTCTACTACGCCCACGACCTCGGCATGCTCTACTCGGGCATCCTCTGGGCCACGCTCCTCGCCATCTTCTTCCTCTGGGCTGTGTCCCGGCACGTCGGCCGGCCGTCGTCTCCGGCCGTCTCCCCCGAGCTCAGCCCCAAGGCCGGCCTCACCAAAGTCCGCCGCACCATCAGCGCCGCCTCTCGCCAGTACTTCCTCCCCGACTCCGTCCGCGCCATCTTTGGACGCACCACTCGCTTCCAGGTCGCCATTCTCGTCTCGCTGGTGGCCTACTTGACTATCTGGAGCTTTGTTGGACTTACATACCGCAAATGGGTCACGCCTGTCAAGGCCATGCCTGGGGTATACAACACTCGTTCTACCCTCGGCCCTTGGTCTGACCGTATTGGCGTGCTGGCGTATGCCCTGACGCCCTTGTCTGTCATGCTATCTAGCCGAGAGTCTATCCTCTCCCTCATCACCGGCGTCCCGTACCAGAGCTTCAACTTCCTCCATCGGTGGCTGGGCTATGTGATCTTCGTCCAAAGCAGTCTTCACACCATTGCCTGGTGCGTTGTCGAGATTAAGTTGTACCAGCCCCAGCCCGTTGTCTCCGTTGAGTGGATCAAACAAACCTACATGGTCTGGGGAATCGTGGCCATGCTCCTGTTGACGATTCTGGTCATACTCAGCACGCCTTGGGCTATTCGAAAGACCGGCTACGAATTCTTCCGCAAGGCCCATTATGTCCTGGCCATGGTCTACATCGGCGCCTGCTGGGGTCACTGGAAGCAGCTCAAGTGTTTCCTTCTACCCTCTCTGCTGTTCTGGTTTGTCGACCGTGGTTTCCGCTTCCTCAGAACCGCTTACCTCCACTACCACCACTTACCGTCCGGTAACATGGGATTCCGAGCGGCCCATGCTATCATCACTCGATTCCCCGATCCGGAACACGGAGATGTCATCCGTCTCGACCTCGAAAACAACCAGGACCCTTGGGCAATCGGCCAGCACTACTATCTCTGCTTCACCGAGAGCAGCATCTGGCAATCCCACCCCTTTACCCCCTTGAACGTGCCAATTGTGGAAAAGGGCGTTGTGAAGCACTCGTACATCTTGCGAGCAAAGAACGGCGAGACCAAGAAGATGACTGAGCTAGCGGCGAATAAGGCCAAGACCTCGGGGGGAGACACGACCACCTCTGTTATTCTCACGGGTGCATACGGTGAGAGCATCATGGACAACGTCAACCTGGATACCAACATTATCTGCGTGGCTGGAGGCACTGGTATCACCTACGTTCTCCCCGTTCTCTTGAAGCTTGCTCGATCGCCCGTCTCTCGAGACCGCAAGATCGAGCTCATTTGGGCCATCCGCCACGCCGACAACGTCGAATGGGTCCGGGAAGAGATGGAACTCTTGCGTATGGCCCAAAAGGCCCTGAACCTGAAGATCCGCATCTACGCCACTCGAGACGCCGGCAACAACACCCCTCTACTGCTCGAGAAGGATGAGACTGCCGCGGACACAAAGCAGGTCGCCTCGTCATCATCGGACTCGGAGGCCGGATGCGAGTGCGGCACAGAAGTGCCCGTCGCCAAAATCGGCGACGGAGAGGCCGACGAGGACCGACATCCCAACTTGGCCAAGCTCGTCAACGGGTTTGTTGCCGGCACGGTCCGGGGCCCGACGACGGTATTTGCCAGTGGCCCCGGGGGCATGATTAGCGACTTGAGGACTATTATC
This sequence comes from Neonectria magnoliae, assembly GCA_037954305.1. NCBI lineage: Eukaryota > Fungi > Ascomycota > Sordariomycetes > Hypocreales > Nectriaceae > Neonectria > Neonectria magnoliae. The sequence continues at coordinate 30,296 of JAZAVK010000101.1, read as the reverse complement.
GCAGGATGCAACTCCGCAAGTAAGGTGTGGAAGGGCGAGGAGCGCTTCGACGTTAAGCTCGTCTCTGATGACCGACTGGAATGGTAATCTCTTCAAGAGCAAAAAAGAAAGCGAAGAACATTGGGTTTGGATTTTTGATTAGTTAAGATACCACTGTGTTACTGTACTAGAATTGAATGCGTATGCATCCACATCGGCAATTCTTTTCAATTGTCTGCAGAAGTCGATGTTGAACTATAGTGGTCACCCCCTTTCCCATTCCTGGCGTTACCCATCAACGGAACTAAGTGTGGAAGGTGTACGTGTGATGAGCAATAACTTGACGAACTCATAAGTAACAAATCAGCATACAAACGAACCCAGAGAAGATCCGCAGCGGGTGAGAGAATAGGGGCTCTATATAGCAGTCTCCTACCCGTGCAGATTTAAGGCCGCCACGGCAGTGCTAGGTGATCTGATCGTGGAGGAACTCGCTATAAAGCTCCTCTTGGAAAGTAAAGAGGTTATTCTGGGTGAAATTTCACGGCAAGGTCGGTCATGATGAATGATTCTTGAAGCTTTGGAATGTCATGGTGGTCGTGATGCACCTATGGAGAAGGAGGCATTTTGTCTTTATTTCTTTGAGTTATGCCTGGAAGCTGCACTCTAATCATTCGGTTTTAATTGATGATAACACTAATTTGTTATTTTAGCATCATCCTAGACTTTAATAAGAGCATGTCATTATTCCATGACATAGTGCTTATCCAAGTACTTCCTCCATGTGGTTCCCAGGAAGTCGCTATCTACAGCAGTAATGGGCTGAATTCAGCAAGAATAAAGAGCCATTGTGGGCTAATGAATATAAAATCCTACAGTTTGCAATGATATTCAACCTACCGTTGTTATTAACTTGCGAATACCTATGATTCGCTATTAGTTTTTAGATGCCCTTAGATGGACAATTCTGGGCAGAGAATCCTTGACATCCAAAAATACTGGTAGTTTATTTATATTCCTTGCGATTCTAGAATGAAGTACTGCAGAACTTTGTAAGGGCAAAGGAACGGTCTATTGATCAACCAGCTCCATATTTAATGCCTGCTGGACGAGGGATTGTGCTCTATACACCGTTATTGTTCCAGGCGAAAGTCACCGTGAGATCGCTCTCTTCTCCAAGTGAGATCTGTGTTTTAAACGGAACGTAGACCAGCGACCGTCTGGACTGGGCTCTAAATCAAGATTGAGCCGTCTTGTGAGCATGTGAACATGGTGCCCGACGAATCTACCTGGCGGTCGACGCATCTGCGACTGCAAAGCCCCCAGCAGGAAGCGCCAAAAGGGTGCAATCACTGGCCCAACTGGTATGAGTACAAGACCCTAAGTCGGTTTCCCTATCTCCTCGTACGACATCGTCATCGAAGCCAACACGTAGACACCAGAAAGGTGTTATGGTATCAGAGAACTCGAGGATGGTATATTAAAGCCGTCAGTATATATGGTTCACTTCACGAACAGCGCAGCAAATACGTTCGACATGGCCGCAACTGTTTGTTCTTGGCTTCGACAAGACAGACAAGCTCATGAAGTAATGTTTTCGAAACAGACCGTCAGACTTCTGGACTCACTCATCGTCGGTTGTTGAGGGTGGTCCCAGTCTGGATTTAACCCCTCTGGCCCGACAAAGCGGTGTCGCGTTGCTCCTCAGACTTATTGTCTTTCTTATTCTTCTCGTTGGTGCTGGATTCACCATCCATCAATTGCCATTCGACGTCGGTATTTTCAAAGGTATGTTCGATGAGCGGGGTGCCATCCTTGGGTCTTGTGAACAGACCTAAAACAGCGTCGATTTCCGAGGCCGACTCATGTGGAAGTCTCCCGGGTTTGGCTCGGTGATGATGACATGTCTAAGATTGTAAGTACGTGCATTTAGAATAGTGAGTTTGCGCTAACAAGAATTGAAGAAATCTTCAAAGGAGACTATGTTTTTCAACAGTCACAGCGACCCATTCACAGCACGGTACGAGACCCGGTGCAGGTGAAGTGTATCCGCATTGGCATTATCCGGCTCTAACGCTCTCAGTCCTGTCGACACCGCTGTTGCCGTGTTTCGACTCAAGGCACTCGATAGCGTCTTGCATCAATCTAAGACAAGTTCTGCCCTGAGGCTAGGCATGTCCAGTGGATCTTCCCCCCTATTACAGAGCTTGTGTTAATAGGGATAATAGATCTTAGGGCTTAGGATTAGTACCAGGATAATATGATCAATAGGGGTTAAGGGCTTTGGATTGATGGTGTATATTGGAAGTTAGCTTATGAGAAATTCAAGATCACTATCAAGCTTGCTTTTCAGATGACCTATGTTCCTTCAAGCTGAAATATCCAGTAACCTATCGAATACACTATAGTTAACAATCCTTCCTTGCCCTTTGCTTAACGATTTTGGTATTGGTAGCGTCCATTTTCCCGGCGGGTGGAGACTGGTCCCATCCGCTGGGGGATATTTTTCCCCGTTTGGACACAATCCCAACTCGGTTCATGCGGTAGTCAAAGCTCTGGGTAAAATCCCTCGATAATTTCCGTCTGGATCCCTTACAGTACTACTTTGTAACTTATTCAATTCTCGCTATTTGGTGTTAGCTCCGCTACGCAGTCGGTATCCGGTGTCCGGCAATCGACCCGCGATGCCGTCCAAGATGGATCATCCCTGTACGCCATCTAGATTCTACAACCGCACCAGTAACGCCATGCCAATCCGCCATGATGCTAAAAGCCGTCATGACTGAATGGCTGCACAACAGCCCCGCCAGCGACGACCCCGCAGCGGTTGTCGTCACTCTGCGCGTCGAGCCGTGGTGTCAGACATGGTGCTACAGTGCCAAACAGCTCATGCCATGTGTGGGATTTCTGTGGACTTTTTTGGACTGATTTTCCCACCCGAATTAGCCTGAAGTCGTGATGGATCCAGCAGCTCCGTCATGGGGACTGGAAACACCCCGCTGTTAAAGATGCATTGGACAGCCAAACCGACAAGTGGCTAAAACCTCACCGCGTCTCCGACCATCGGGATAGTATTTGGTGGGTTAGTTTGGTTTCTGTTCAGCTATCTATCTATTTATTTATTTCCATGTCCCTCTTCGTCTGTCGGTTGAATTCTAGGTGAGCTTGACACTGACGACGGGATAGACATCCAACAAATAACATACCTCACCACCACCACCACCAAAAGTCAGCTCACAGCCTCATTATGGCCGACGCCCCCATTGCCTTCCTGCCCCTGGGCGCAATCATCCAGTCCTTCGTCGTCAACGGCACCAATATCGTCCAGGGCTTCCCCACCGCCGACGACTACGTCAAGCACAACACGCCCTTCTTCGGCGAGACCATCGGCCGCTGGGCCAACCGCATTAAGAACGCCCAGATCGACAGCCTCAACGGCGGCAAGGCCTACCCGCTCGTCGTCAACAACGCCCCCAATCACCTCCACGGCGGCACCGTCGGCTGGGGCAAGCGGGTCTGGGACGGCCCCACTCCGGTCGGCCTGCGCGACGTCCCCGGCGTCGACGGCCTCCAGGGCGGCGAGAGCGTCGCCTTCAAGCTCGTCAGTGAGGACGGCGACGAGGGATACCCCGGCACCGTCGAGGCCACCATCGTCTACACCACCGGCACCCAGCAGGTCGACGGCAAGCAGGCCATCGTCCTCGCCTTGGACTACGAGGCCAAGCTCGTGGGCGGCGCCGACGAGACCGTCATCAACCTGACCAACCACTCGTACTTCAACCTGAGCGGCGAGCCCACCATCGAGGGCACCGTCGTGACCCTGCCCACCAACCAGAACCTCCCCTTCGACGACGGCAGCATCCCCCTCGGCGGCGTGGAGCCGTACGCTGGCATCGACGCCAACGTGCCCTTCACCCTCGGCGCCGAGGCGCCAGACGTCGACAACTGCTTCATCGTCAACACGGACCCAGCCTCTGTCCCCATCGACACCCGCAACGAGCCCCTGAAGCTCAACCTGGCCGCCCACCACCCCAAGACGGGCATCCACCTGGAGGTCCTCAGCACTGAGCCTGCCTTCCAGTTCTACACGGGCAGGTACATCGACGTCCCCGCCGTCGAGGGCCAGCCTGCCCGCGGCGCCCGGAGCGGCTTCTGCTGCGAGCCCGGCCGCTATGTGAATGCTTGCAACGTGCCCGAGTGGAAGAACATGGTCGTGGTGAAGAAGGGCGAGTCGTTCGGAGCGAGGTTTGTGTACAAGGCGTGGGCGGATTAAATGCTGGACATGTATGTATCCATACGGACCTAGTCTAAGATCTCAAATCAATAGCCTCAAGTCGTTATATTCGTCAAGAGTAGTACTGTACAAAAGCCACCGTGAGACACGCCACAAGCAGTTCAACCGCCAAGTTGACCAGGTGCACCACGCCGATCCAAACAAAAAAAAAAAAAACCAGGAGCATGAACGCCGTACCTTAATCCGAGTCACTGTCATCTCCCAAAAAGGCCAGCTCGGCCTGTGCCCTCCTCCTCCTGGCAGCATAGGTGACGGGCTCTTCCTCCTCATCGTCGTCGTCATCCGCACCATCGCCGCCTTTTCCGTCATCTCCATTACCCTTGGCCTCCGCTTCACTGGCCTCACTCTCATCCTCCTTCGTAGTTTTGGCTTTGCTCCGCATCGCGCGCCCACGGCCACCCATCCCCCACAGACGATTCATCTCCTGCGCGGCCTCAGCCTCGGCCATTAACTCCCTTGTTTCTTTGATCTCGCGCGCTTTCGCCTCCGAAAAGCGACCATCCATACCGGCATCGGAGAGCATTTTCTTCAAATGACGGATCTTGGCCCGTGAATCGTCTCCGTACTCCTTCAGTTCGTTATGCCACAGTTTCCTGATGCCACACTTTATGAGGTGGGACTGCAGCTTCTTGATCTCAGCTTCTTGTGGGTCGTCAGGTACTGATACCTTCTTGCTGGTAGACTTGACTGGTTTGCTCGAGTGCTGCTTTTTGCCCTTCTCTTTTTTCTCTTTTTTCTCCTTCGTCTTGCGTTCAGGCTTAGGATGCTCGTCGATGACATCGGAGTATTCGTCCTCCTCAACAGCTGGTTGGGAATCTTCGACCTTGGCTCCGTTCTCTTCCAAGTCGTCCTCGACTTCATTCTTAAGCTCAGGGCCGGGAGACGCTTGCTTGGACTGGACAGCGTGGTCCTCATCATCCGAGTTCGCCGCTTTTGACTTGCGGCCAGCTGCGGCCTTTGCCTTCTTCTTGGGTTGGGACTTTTCCTCTTCACTCAAGTCACTCAGCTCACTGAGTTCGCTTAGGTCGGATTCCGATTTCTTGGTTGGCTTCTTTGGTTTTGTCGTCTTCTTGGGCTGAGGCTTTTCTTCTTCACTCAAGTCATCCAGCTCACTGAGTTCACTCAGGTCAGATTCTACTTTCTTGGCCGGCTTTCTGGCTGCCTTCTTTGGCGTGGGCTTTGCTTTTTGCTTTGGGCCACGCTTCTGGCGCTTAGATTTGGAAGATGCAGTTTCAGAGGAGCGACGCTTTGTGCCTGCGTTGGTGTCGGCTTCATCCTTGGCATCCGGGGTCCATCCATCCAGTAACTGGTCCTAAGTTGGGTGTTAGTAAGGAAGAAGTTGAGTGATGCAGAGATGAACATACCACGCGCCCCTTGATGACAACTTTGCTCTTCATCTTCCAATCGCTCCCGGACAAGAAGCCATCTTCCAGGCCGAGCTTCTTCTCGACGTGACCTCGGACTTTGTTCACCGTGGTATCATCTGGTGTGGTGCTGTACACCTCGGATGTGCCGTCAAGAAGCGCTTGCTCAATCTCCTCGGGCGACGGTGTCATGTTTGGAGCGAAACAGATCACTCCGGAGAGAGACCAAGTTGCAAAATATTACGTGTAATAAATCAGGCGAAAGGAAAGAAGGTCGCTTATGCAGAGTTTCCGGTCCGGGAGGTGAATGTGACGAAAGAATTCTGGTCACTTGGTGGATGTCGCGTGTAGACGCGACTGAGCTCGAGCCCGGTTGGAGGCTTGCGCAGGTCCCTACACACAGCGGGGAAGGAGCTTCGACCAATTACACGTGCATCCGCCACAGCCAATGAAACGGGAAGACGGGTATTTCTCCGAACGAAGACCCCGACAAAACGTTCACCAGTTCGATTTGTTGACATTCATATAAATCAAACAAAATCAATTAGGAAGTCTCTTTGCGATCATTGCCTATCTCGAGGGTCTAGATCTTAGTCAGCCCCACGCGCTGTTCAGCTCAGTTGTCAGATTTAGGTAGTGGAGTGACGCGGCCTTGGCGGCTTGCCTTCCCTGGAGTCTTGTTGGAGTCGCCGAACGCTAGAATTCTCATAGCTTACAACTACATCATCGACACCATGTCAGCCTCTCTCGCCCCAGAATGCAACGAGGTCAAGGAGTATGTCACAAGCGATTGCTCTCGTGCAAAATCGACCCAACTAACGTGTCTAGGCGCTACGATACGTGCTTCTTGAAGTGGTACAGTGAGAGTAAGGTCTTCCGGCTTTAATCGCACTCGGACACTTCGCGCTGACAGTTGATAGAGTATCTTAGAGGGCAGGAAAAGAATAACGATGAATGCGCCCCCTTGTTCAAGGATTATCAAAAATGTCTTCATGTAAGGCTCGGTAAGACTTTTCTGATTTGCAGCGACTGACGGCTCGGTACAGGCGGCACTCAAGGAACGCGGCATCGACAAGCTACTGGAAGATGCCCGCGAGGACAACAAAGAAAATGATTTAAAGCATATGGGGAACAAAAGTAAGCTTTTCCATACCTGTACATTTTTGACACGTCTCTAACAACACTCTCAGGATAGATGACAACCTCCATTGAGCGAGTACGGCGTTCTGGGTCAACCCGGGAAATGGGGCTTTCATGTGTAGAGAGCTGGACACTTGGGATACGATTGAGTCTTTTCATTTATCTATTTCTCATGCCCCCAACCTCGAAAATTATTTCCCCTCACAACCCATAAATAAAACATCATGACAATCTGGCCCAGACTTCAGTGGTGGCAACTTGAAGACATCCGCAACTGCCACGTGATTCCAAACCAAGTCCCGATGGATGGCCCACTTTTCGCGGCCAACGCTGGAGCTCGCATTAGGGTTGGTGATTGGGCCGATGATCCACGCAAGCTCAGATGCAGGGGTAAAGTAATCCTGCATCCATTGACATTGATGGCAAACGCCTCGACCGACATTCTTCGCTCCGACACCGACGTCGACACCGACTCCAACTCCGGCTCCGACGCCGACTCCGACTCCGGATCTCTCAACGGCCGACCTTGTCCCACCCCCTGCGACTCCTCCGCCTCAGTGTCTCGTCTCCCGCGCCCCTCTCCATCCTCGCACAACGTCCTCCGATCTGCGGCCAAGGCCATATCCCTCCTCTGTTCCGCCGGCAGCCCACCTCCCGACGGCTTGGCATGTCCATGTCCTGCCACGAGAATAGCGCTCTATGCACCCCTTCTCCGTCCTCACGCTCGCCATCTTTGTAGCTGGCTACATCACTGCGCGCTGGGATCTCGTTACTCGCCTCTATGAACTTGCCATCTTCGCCTGGGAAAACGGAGTTGTTGTGAGTTATCTGACTGGTTGCGATGCGATCGCATTGGCGCTCAAGACTGACATTGCGATTCTTCTTGATATAGGCGCGCGCGGCAAAAGCTTTTGCTGGCCTAACCATTCTTTTTCTCGCCATCTTTACTCCGACCGTGTTGATAAGCCGAAAGGAAACAAACTTGGTACGCTCGCGCCAATATTTGGCTAGGGATGTCCGTGTGGTCATGACACGAAGCTGATTAGTATAGCACCCACGAACACCTGGTATAAGCGTCTCCGCGAGAGAGCAGTTGCGACGGCGGGGTTCATTCTGAGCGCACTGCATTCAACGATACCGTCGCTTGTCATGATAGAGCATGATGGGCTGATGAGAGTGTTCTGGCCGACGGACATTCGAAAGTCTGATCGTCCCGGAGTCGTGGTGGGGTGGCGGAATTCGACCCTCGACGTCTTCGTCGTAGCCATCTTAGAAGATGTCGATGTCAGTCAAGGACCCCCTACCCTGCCAAGCTTCTGCTGACCTTCGCTAGCCTCGCAATGCCGAATTCCACCTCAGGTCCGGTACCTTCTTCCGGAGCGAGCCTCACCCTCCCAACCGAATATACGAAATGTGCGGCCACTCCTCGATGCATGTTTTAGGCCTGTCCAACCCATCCGACCCAAGCGCCGCAGATCCATCTTGGTTCTGCGCAACAACCGGCCCGAACCAACGAGCCCCAAGAATTACATGCGCCAAGGCAGCCAGCGTTCAGCTCATCCTCTATGATCGCCCTCGTCCACAGGGAATGCAATACATTTCCCTAAATCCTATCGCCCTTGCTCTGGGACACGATGGTTCATTGCAGGGCGGCGAGAGAGCCCCAGAGGTAGAGGAAGAGATTCATGAGAAACAGCTGAGGGAAGAAAACCACAAACTGGTCGAGAAGCTGAAGCAGCATTCCATCTTCAAGCGAATACCGTCTGCCCGCGATAGAGCACTGCCGAAGATCGTCAACCAAGTCAACTGGTCTTGGGAGTTGGAGCAGACGCTGCAGAAGAATGTTGGGAGGATTGGATCAAGACCGCGACGAAGTCTTAGTGTGTCCGAGAGAGTTGTGGAATCCGCCACAACTATGAGGAACTACATCATCTTGCAACTGTGGACGTGGTTTACGGTGTATCTCTTCCCGATCCTACGCAAGGCCTTCATTCTGTTACTTATGGGCCATCGTATGATGGCGGAGATGCTACTATTCTTCCTCGAGTTACGACTCAAACCTGGCTATGCGGCCTTGAAAGACATATCGGCGACAGCGCAGCAAATTGAAATTCGCCTGCAACAATTCTGCTACTGGCCTATGCAGTACCTAACGTTGCGACAACGCAAGAGTAACTGGGCCAGTGTCACAACAAGCCACCCTGACTATATTCGGTTCTACAACAGTCTGTGGCTCGTTGCTAACGACGTCATCATCGGTATCGCCCTCGGCTCTTACATCATCGAGAATGCGGATTGGGCAGCAGAACGGATCAGTGACCTGCTTCGCACTTATACCGTCGAAGCGTTGCAGAGCAGCATCTCATGGCTGATGGGCTGGCCAGCTGGTCTCAAGCTCAATGGCGAGCTGGCGGCTTTTCTGGGTGACCTGTTCCTCTGGGTCATTGACTACTGGTCAAGTAAGCCTTGAATCACGTTGGATGCAGAAGAATGAGCTAACAATGTTACCAGGCTGTATACAAACCCTGACCCCTGCCCTACCGCAAATGGTGTGGTTTATCGGCTTCTCATCCTTCGCAGGGGCAAGTATGCCCATCGCCATGTTCTCCGATATGCTGTCGGCATTGACAATCCACATCTACTCATTCTATCTTGCATCGGGGCGCATCTATCATTGGCAGCTCACAATCCTGCAATCTCTCTTCCATCTCTTCCGCGGAAAGAAGCACAACATCCTTCGTAACCGTATCGATTCCTGCGACTACGACCTGGACCAGCTTCTGGTCGGCACCATCCTGTTCACCCTCCTCTTCTTTCTTCTACCGACCGTTGCTGTCTTTTATCTCAACTTTGCCGTGGCGAGAATGGTCATCATCTCATTGAAGGCCGGGTTTGATACCCTATTGTCTTGCTTGAATCACTTCCCGTTGTTCGCACTCATGCTGAGGATCAAGGACCCTCGAAGACTGCCCGGTAAGACTCCCGAGCCCTGATGCCCACAGGCAAGAAGCTAACAGAGACAGGCGGCATCCGATTTGAACTTCGAGATACCACGGTTCATAAACAAAGCAGCCCTAATACTTCTAATCAACCGCCGACCTCAGTCATCTATCTCCAGGTTAGTTGATCTAGTGTCTAGGATGCGCATTTGGCCATGCTAACCCAATTGCCTTTAGTCGATTCCATTGACATTTCGGGTCATGTTCCATCAGTACTTCCAGATGGCCAATCGCATCCGCAAGCACTACTTGTCGCCGCGGGTGCTTTTTTGCTTGTTGACTGGCAAGTTTGTGCCACCAATCAATCGAAAGAACCTGTATAGCTTGCAGTACAGTATGCTGCCAGCGAGAAGGGCAACCATCTTTGAGATGTGGAGGGCGTTGAATGCGGAGCCACGGGCGACCAAACGGCTTCCAATGCCCTATATCCCGCCGCTGCCAAATGGAGGAAGACGAGCGGCTGCTAATATGGGTAGGTCGCGATGAATGAATAGAATTGGGTAATCAGTCTAATGAATAATCCTTGTACATTTGTGAATCATAATCGTTCGTTGAAAACCCAGCTACTGAGTTGTGCCTGAATCACTGCGGTCTAGCTACACAGTCATTGTCTTCGATAGGGTGGATTATCTGCGTGGATGGAAGGTACCAAAGCTGATCCAACGAGGATTTCCATTCGAATAGGAGTCAAACACTGCGTTGTAGAAACGCATCCCGATTTGGCCTTGGGCTGTTCCCGATTGAGTTGTTGAGACTCGTTGATCCTCACACTGAGTCGAAGGTGAGAAAACGAAAACCCTAGGGATGGCTCCTCATATATGAATACACCGACAGCTCATCAAGCAGGCTTCTTGACTTCCTTACAACCATCACACTACAAGCAACAACTTCCAACGCTTCTATCTCCGTTGTTACAAAGCGAAGCACACAACCCCAAACTCCAACAACAATCCTGCCCACTACTCCATCATCCTCAACTCGACAAGATGGGTGCAACTCGTGCAAGAGGCATCGCGCGCAAGGCAGCCGAAGCAAGAAAGAACAAGATCGCCACCAAGACAAACCTCGATCTGGTGCACCGCATCCACCGAGCCTGGGAGTTTGCCCGCAAAGTCACCACCAACGCCAGAAAGGTCCGCGTCGTCAAGCAACTTGAACTCATGGCCAATCCCTGGGGCAAAGCGCCATTCCGGGCCATCGCGGGCTCCCTCACGAAGCTCCGTTTCCCTCCCCGAACCCTGAAGCCCGCCGCCACTGTCACACCAAAGCGCGAGGACGCCGCCAATGCGCCCCGTACGCCGTTGCCCAACGCCCGACCCGGCGTACCAAGCATCATCCTCACGGCGCCCAACGGCGAGGTGACGATCCCCGACGTCGACACCGTCTGGACGAAGTCGCAGGTTTCCGTCGAAACCCAGATGACGTACCGCAAGTGGAAGTCTAGCAACTTCCTCAGCCCCGTGTACCCCGTCGACGCAGCCAAAGAGCGACGGGTCAACAGAAAGCTGGCCCGGGTCCGCGCGGCTAAGGAGAAGCAGCTCCAGGCCTGTATGGAGAAGAAGAAGCGGGCGGTTTTGCGCAGGGATTTGCGCCGTTGGGGACGACGATGGAGTCCCCTCGTCGGTTGAGAGACATGCGAGCGAGGATGAAAGTACTTGTGGCGAGGTGCATTGTGTCTGGTTATCGTTATTGATGTCGCTGGTTGATGTCGCTGGTTGATGTCGAGGGTTTGGGATTCATGGTTTTCAAAAGCAAGCAAGCAAGGTTAGGAATTATCGATAGGAAGGCGCGGATAGCCACATATCAAATATCGAACAAAATGCATTCACTACTGGTTGTCTGTCAGGTTGAGAATGTGTTCTGCGTTCGGACTAAGAGCTACGAGAAGGCCGTGTGCGAGCGAAGTATAGACACCTCGGTGACGGAGTGGCACTGGAGATGCCATTACCGGTTGAGAAATGGGTGCACTACTTCGCGTGACTGCGGTTCCCGTGCTTCTCGTGGTTGTAGAATATGAAGAGCAAAGTAAAGTAGGCATTTAGAGAGTAATCATCCCACTGCCTCCATAGCTACAAGTAGACCAGGGTCATGGATCATGGATGCGCGCATCGATGGCGCGCTCAGGGATGTTCGTGAACAGCCCGTGGTAAGTATCGAGTCACGTTGACAGCCAAACTTGGCCATGCCCAACATCAGCTTGACTCGCCCTCCCGCATTCCGCATTTCCCCATGACAGGTCGAGTGACGCAAAATAAATAAAGGGAAAAAGCCCACACACACCTTTCTCCCCAGACTTCCCTTCGTCTCCCCGCGATGCAGGGCGTCCCATCACGCCGTCACCACGCGCAGAACAGACGGCACGCCGGCCTGACGCCACGGGCTAGTCGATCCCGTCGCTTAAGTTACAGGACGCTCACCGATGGCTGTTTGGCATCGTCCAAGCTTCAATCGACCCATGAGAAGAGGAAACCCCGGCCGGGTCCATTCCCAGCCCCATCTCTTCCCTTGTCCATCCTCGACGAAGCAGGTATCAGCGGCAAGCTGTTCGGAACGGGACAAGGCGGGACATGGATGATGATGATGATGATGATGATGATGATGGCTACAGACAGCCACGAGAGAAGAGTCCAGACTCACCTACTTAAGTAACTTACACAGCTAGTCTCACTCAGCTAAGCCGCCCTGCCCTGCACGAGCACGCCCGTCGATCGAAGTCTAGGCTTCCGCTTCTGGAATGACGAGGGCGGGTGGTGCCATTCATTGTGCCTCGACAACACCACGTCTGCAGCCGCCGCCCCTTTCTCACCACTTGACCAGAGCATCCAGTCCGTCGTTTGATAGTCCAGGTAGGTAAATAGTTGGCCCACAGTCGCATCCCCGCGGTTTCTCCTGGCCCAAGTACACCTCGCACCGCGGCAAGTGGGAAGATACAGTGGATACGCACACCTCCTCCGCCCCTTCCCCGCCGCTTGGCCACGAATGCCACCATCCCATCTGACGTCCCATCCCATTTTCCCATCCATCCACCATTCATCTCATCCATGATCCGTCCACCCTTTCCACTCCTCACTGCCACCGATCATCTCTCAAACTACAACCACAGCTTTGCCCCGGAACCTTCGACGACAAATCAAATTCATAGCGCCGCTGCCCTGGCTTTTTCGCCTCTTCCGGACTGTAACTGCGCTCGCGCCCTAGCCGACTTTCTCCTCTCTCCTTTCACTCACCGGCCACCCATCAGGTGGCATTGACGTCACTGGGCTTTTGCTCGAGCCACCGGCGCTGCGTGCATTTCGTCTGTTTTCCCCTTGTCGCCAGCCGAAACGACGAGGAGTTGCACGCGAGTGAGTGAGGAAACTGCTGCTGCCACTACTGCAACCATTGCCGCCTCTGGCTCCTTTCCCGGTCGATCAGATGTGAGTCGAGGCTGTGTTTATGATCCTATCCTATCCGCCTGTACATCACCACTTCCCTCCCCCTTCTTCTCCTCTTCTTCCTCTTCCTCTTCCACTTTCTCTTTCTCTTTCTCTTTCTCTCCCTCTCCCACTTCTTACTATCCCTACTGCTTCTACCTCCTCCGCATCCTACTCTGCTTTCTTATGCCGCCCATCAATCCTCATATCCCTCCATTGTGCATCTTGTACCTGCCCTTCTAGTTTGCTCTAGTCCTCGTGACACCATTTACTGTTGCTGCATATTACTATTACCACTGCCATTGCCATTGTGTATCCTACTAAACCACCTGTTCACACTTGTCTCACTCCCCTCTCGTCCTCTTACTCAACGTTGCTATCCGTTATTTCAACTACCCTCTATAAACCTGGGCGAGAGGCAAAGCCTAAATAGAGAGACTTCAATATTGACTATGTCCACCATGGAAGCTCCAATACAGACTCACGCCCAGTGGGCCGCCGCTCATCCATTCCTTTTCCGCCGAACAAGCACCATGGATCCCAAGCAGCGCTTCCACAACCATTTTGTCGACAGTGTGACTAGTGAGTGACCGTGCCAAGCACCCAACACATCCCAATTTTATCTGTGGTTGAATCTCAGTCTTATTCATACTTTGCTCTTTCATCCAGGCCTACAGGAACTTGTCGATGAGCTCCCCTCCATTGCCAATGTCGCTGGTGAGCGTCAAGAGGCCATAGACCACATTCTCGCAGGTATCTCCAAGGTCCAGAACGAGGCGTCCGACGCCGCCGACTTTACTCCATCATATGACCGCAAACAGTACTCAGAGGTACGAATTCCCTCTGTCTCAAGGCATTCGATTTCTTTACCGATGTTCCTCGTCACTAACGCTCTCCACGTCCAGGCCATCAAGGCCCTGCAGGAGAAGCTCAATGAGACCATCGTCAGAATCACCCCAAAGTCGCGCTTCCAGTTCCGTCGCACCGACACCAATCATGTCGATATGGGTGCTCCCGAGAACGACCCCCGCCTAAACCCAGGCAGTCTCGCCCGCAAGAACACGATGCCCACCGCCGATAGCATCCCCAACGAAGCCCTCAAGGAAGATACTCTCGGCGAGTTACCTTCCAAGCTCAAGAACTACAACGAGGAGATGGCTAGACCTAGCAACTCGCCTCTCCGTAAGCCCAGCTTCTCGGCCGCCAGAAACATTGGCATCTCGAACCAGTCAGGCCTCCACATCATCCTTCCGTCATCCGCGGCCCGAGCCACGTCCTCGGGAAGCCTGACCGACCTGAGCGCGTGCATTGTCGACATGTCCATCCCAACCGTCACTGGTGCCCCGTTCCCCGGGCTTGCCATTAAGAACATCGCCAATAGTCTGATTGTTGCCGGCCGCGTCAGTGGCCCCGTGCACATCACGGGCGTAAAAGACAGTATCCTAGTCATCATCTCGAGACAGGTTCGGATCCATGAATGCAGTAACGTTGACATATATCTGCACTGTGGCAGCCACCCCATCATCGAAGATTGCTCAGGCATGCGCTTTGCGCCGCTACCTGCTGCATATGTGAGTGTTTCCTTGATGGTCTGTATGATTATTCATGTGTGCCTGCTAACAAGAGTGTTAGGAGACCGAGGCGGACAAGACGAGCGAGAACCAGTGGGATCAAGTCGACGATTTCAAATGGCTCAAGGCCGACCATAGCCCCAACTGGGCGATCCTACCGGAAGACGAAAGGTTGATCGACGAACTGTGGAGGAAGGTGGTGCCAGGACAGCCGGGCGTCAGCGTTGAAGAGACCCTCAAGAAACTCGGCATCCCGCGCCGGTGACGTGCGTCAACACGACGAGATGCATTGTTGTGTCAATGATACTGGGAATATGCTCGGGGTAGCAATGTGTTAATAGCAAAGCGCGATAACATGACAACCAACCCCTCTTATTTTTTTTCTTTCTTGTTCAAAGAATGCCCCAAAACGCCGTTGAAGTGAAGTGAAGTGATGCGCTTTTCCTTGCTGCCAGGAATACCCATGCCTCAGAATGCCCACGGACGCCAACGCCATTTCCAATGTTGTGCCACTTCCTTATGACTCCATCTTATCCCCTGCACCCTCCTCCCTCCCCTCCCTTGCTGCGGCCTCATCCCTCAGCCGCTGCAACAGTGCCCGTTGCATCTCGATACGCGACTCGAGATCCTTGATCTCCTCTGACTGCTCGGCAATGGTGCGGTCCATGTCCGGCAGCGCGCGCACCTGCGCCCGAGCACGCTGCAGCTTGTGCTTCAAGCCGTCGGTGGCATTGGGCACCTCCTTGAAGGACAGGGTCGGGCCGGCGCCGGGTGCAGGCTCGGTGGTGATGCCCGAGGACGACTGGATGCCGGCGCGGACCTTGGCGAGGACGACGGAGAGCTCGGTGAGGGCGTCGAGGGTGTCCGGGGAGAAAGTTGGCGGCAGGGCCAGCGGGTGCGGGCCAGAGGAGGATGCCATCGTTGGTATGTCGGTGAGTCTCGGTCGCTCTCGGCGCCTTTCCTTTTTTTTTTTCCTTTCCTAATTCTCGCGCGAGGGTTGAGAGCCCGAAGTCGGGGGTGGAAGGCCGCAAAAGATGGGGTTTTTATTGGAGTTGGGAATGCAAGGCAGCTTTGTTCGTCCGTCCGCAACACGCGTGGTAGGTAGGCACACCGTAGTTCCCGTCACGTCAGGCCAGATTTCGCTGCAGAGAATCGAGCGGCCGGGGAGAACAGCCGGGTGGAGGGGTCCTTCGGGCTTCTGCAGCCTTGCATGCGTGCGTCTCCGTAATGTTATCGAAGATGGGCGGGAGAATTGGTCGAGATCGATTGGGCCGATGGGCCGTTGTCGGGTGGAACGGGGAACTCGGTGAAGCGCCTGACGTTTGCTGTCGCACTATATATGCACTGTGGCAACTATCCCCGCCGCCTGCGAGCACGGGTGCGCGGCTGCCCCGCGGCACAGTGCAGGGACCGAAATGCCAAACCTCCTGATGGCAACGGCTATCAGACGATGACATAACCCCCCACCACATCTAACGTGTTTCCATGTCAAATCGTCCGTCTTGTCTGGCCCCATCAAATCACGCATTGTTTCGCTTCACTAACACCCTCAAGTTATCCTGTGTCTCTCACTTTTTTTTTTCTTCTCTTTCTTCACTTCTCCTCTATCCCCCTCTCATTCACCGAGAAAACACGAATTTCACCATGTCCAAGACCGAGCAGAAAGCCTGCCTCAGTACGTCGTCCGTCCCTTGCCCCGCCCCCTCCAACACCAACGCCAACTCGTCCTCCCCCACTATCACCACTTCTTCCCAAATCTTGCCCTGCGATGCCCTCGGTCTGAAGCGCTGGCCCTCACCGCAGCGACCTCGCATGGCGCCGCCGGTTCCCCAGGCCCCGCCGACGTCCCCGCGACCCGACCACGTCGTCGTCATCTGCTTCGTACTTGTCAATCTCGAGCTGGCGTGGCTAATCATGGTGCTCTTGCACTCCAACAGTCGTCATTGATGGCTGGGGTATTCCCTCCGAGGACAGCCCCAAGAACGGCGATGCCATTGCCGCCGGCAACACCCCCGTCATGGACGAGCTCTCCAAGGACGCCAACGGCTTCACCGAGCTGGATGCCTCGTCGCTGGCGGTGGGGCTTCCCGAGGGCCTCATGGGCAACTCGGAGGTCGGACACTTGAACATCGGCGCCGGTCGTGTCGTCTGGCAGGACGTCGTCCGCATTGATCTGACCATCAAGAATGACGAGCTGAACGACAACGAGGTCATCAAGAAGACCTTCCAGGATGCTGCCGCTGGCAATGGCCGATTGCACCTGTGCGGTCTCGTCTCGCACGGCGGTGTCGTGAGTGCCCCTATCACCACCTCTGTACAGACATATCACTTACACTGCCAAAAATAGCACGCCAAGCAAACCCACCTCTACGCCCTCGTCAAGGCCGCCAAGGCCTACGGCGTCCCCAAGGTCTTCATCCACTTCTTCGGCGATGGCCGTGATACCGACCCCAAGTCCGGTGCTGGCTACATGCAGGAGCTCGTCGAGACCCTCGAGGAGATTGGCCTCGGCCAGATCGCCACCGTCGTTGGTCGATACTACGCCATGGACCGCGATAAGCGCTGGGAGCGAGTCGAGCTCGCCTTGAAGGGTATGGTTCTGGGCGAGGGCGAGGCCAGCGAGGACCCCGTTGCCACTGTCAAGGCTCGTTATGAGCTCGGCGGTTCCAAAGACAAGGACGAGTTCCTGACCCCCATCATCGTTGGTGGCGACGAAGGACGCATCAAGGGTAAGCTCCGTCTAGGTTGAATCCGTGCTCGGGGGTATTCTAACCATTGTCTACAGACGACGATACCGTCTTCTTCTTCAACTACCGATCGGACCGCGTTCGCCAGATCACTCAGGTTCTTGGCGATGTCGACCGATCAGTCCTCCCCGACTTCCCCTACCCTAAGATCAACAACCTAGTCACTATGACCTCATATAAGGGCGACTACCCCTTCCCCGTTGCCTTTGCGCCTCAGCACATGGGCAACGTCCTAGCCGAGTGGTTGGGCAAGCAGAACGTCGAGCAGGTCCACATTGCCGAGACTGAAAAGTACGCTCACGTCACCTTCTTCTTCAACGGCGGTGTCGAGAAGGTCTTCCCTCTTGAGACCCGAGACCAGAGCCAGGATCTCGTCCCATCCAACAAGTCTGTCGCAACTTACGACTTGGCCCCTGAGATGTCCGCCGATGGCGTCGCCACCCAGGTCTGCAAGCGTCTCGCTGAGCAGAAGTTTCCCTTCGTCATGAACAACTTTGCTCCCCCCGACATGGTCGGCCACACCGGCGTGTACGAGGCGGCCATTGTTGGCTGTGAGACCACCGATAAGGCCATTGGCAAGATCCTCGAGGCTTGCAAGGCGGAAGGCTACATTCTCTTCATCACTTCCGACCACGGCAACGCCGAGGAGATGAAGTTCCCTGACGGCAAGCCCAAGACCAGCCACACCACCAACAAGGTGCCCTTCATCATGGCCAACGCCCCCGAGGGCTGGAGCCTCCAGAAGAAGGATGGTGTCCTCGGTGACGTCGCCCCCACGATTCTAGCTGCCATGGGCCTGCCCCAGCCCGAGGAGATGACTGGCAAGTCTCTTCTCAAGCGCGCAGCGTAAAGTAGTTCTTTTTAATCGCGGATGTAGTTGTACGGGTGGTAGATGGACGTTGTCGTAGTCTGGGCTTTGGTCGCTTGTTGACTTTGGGAGCGGGTTGAGCGTTGTGCGTCGTGATGTTGTGAGTTGACAGGCGACTTTGGAGTTGGTTATGAATAGACGAGACATGCTCGACTGAGGGATAGACCTAGAGACGAAACAAAAGGAAGTAAAGCTCTACGAATTAAAAGATGACAAACCGATTCCCTTGTTACCCTTTTACTCTCATGTGTTGGCTCTGCTCACGGATTCGCCTGTAAGCGATTAAGCTACCTACATTAGCTCCTGTGAAATGTTTGGGGAACAGGAAACTTGGTACAATTTTCTATCTCATTGAGCTATGTATTCATGCGTTGAGCTATGTACTCATGCCACATGTATTCGTGTGTCCACGCAACAGGACTATCTGATCTACTATAAACACCAGCCACAACCACATCGCCAAATATTACTCCTAACACACAACAGCTAATCTGGACTACTCTGCTATAGAAAATCTTACAATCAACATAAATACTCGTTATCGGTCGTTAAGGCGTTCGGAATTAAGTCAATTTTTATTTCAAGCGCAATGCATAAAACGCTACACAACTCTTAGGCAGTGCGACTAAGCGCCAGAGCAGGTCGTTCATACAGACCCACGTACTTCAGCTGGTTGACTGCAAAGATTCCCCTGTCGTGCACTAATCAAACGGTCAACAGGGGCTTCTGCATGCAAAGAAGCAATGAAAGCCTCAGTCTATTCGTAGACGTCCGAAGCAACGGTTTTGACCCAGGAACCAGGAGGGGGGTCAGGAACTTGTGCCCCAGGCCTCCAAGCCACGGTCAGGATTCTAGAACCCAGCCAACAATCGCCTCGGCAACGATTGTCGTTGACAGAAGGTAACAGTGTACAATGAATAGCTTACCAGGCGGAAACCCCGGCGGTGGGGGTCGAAATAGGCACTAAATATGGCGCGGGAGCTAGAAGGCCAGTGGCGACTTTTGAGGGCGGGGTGTAAGCAGACCTAAACACTGGCGATGCGAGGACTAAGCACCTCATCCTTCGTACACGAGTCGTGCCGTATCGTTACAGGGTGGTACAGCTGAGCTGATAGCTGTTGGAAGAGTTGCGAGAGATTGGACCGCCAATATTAACCATGAAGTGGCTTGGCATCTAGCCAACCGGCCGAAACTAGATCGAGGATAAACCTCCAGATTAGTTCCCACTTCGTCACTGGGGAGAAGTGGCGGAGGACACTCGCCGGCGTAATATTGACCATCTGTTGCTGTTCACCATCAGTCCAGGCCCAAGTTCGGCTTGGAAATAAGTCCAGAAGCTTCGGTACCTCTCTTCCGAAGAAGTGGAGGGCTTAGACCAGTCCCAACTCCCAGGGTAACAGCTTGGCAGCAGCAGCTTGCCACGCCTTCAAGCTGACAAGGGTCCAGAGCTTCGGGCTCTCAGCTGGGTAAGGTAAGGCAAAGTCGGGAGCCATCTGATCTTCCACAACCTAGCTTCCCGGCCTCGGGACGATCGGCGGCTTGCAGGGAAAGGGAAGCAAGGAAGGCGATGCGCGTAGGGCAGCAAGGCAGGCCATTGCAAACAATGGAAACCTCCTTGCTAGAGCCCTGGCCGCTGCATGATGGTGGTTGGTCTAACGTCGCTCAGATACCCGCTGCACGAAGGGTCCTTTCCCCATGAGGAGCGCGATGCGAGCTACCGCTGCGGCTCGTTAAGATCGGGGAATAGTCTAATTGACTTGGCTAGGAGATGGCCCAATGGAAGAGCCTGAAGTGAGAGAGTCCGGCTTGGATCTCAGCAAGATCTGGCCGTCGAGAACAGATCGTCTCTACCTTGTAGAGTGAGCGACCTTTAACAGTTAAAATCCGGTGGCTGGTTGCAGCAAGTTGTTTCTGATCCCGAAGCTAACCAGAGACTGTGGCGCTCTACTGGAAGCAGTGAAGTCTGAAGTGTTCAGCTGGAGCTCTTGTGGGTCTCACGACAACAAGAACATGGCCCTTGCGCGAGATACCACCAGAGACTCCCTTGGTGGTGCCAATGTTCTAGACAATCGTCCGTGCAGTTCATTTCGTCATTGCTCTCGAAAAAGGCCTTAAAACAACGTCGACAAATCGTATAATCGTTCAGGTGTTTCTCTGTGCAGCTCCAAGTGGGGGCTGACATGGGCTTTCTTGCTGCGTGGAAGGTGATGGAACCCAAGGTCGGATGAATGGCCAAATGGGTCCAGACCCTGAGAAAAACCCCCGCGAAACGACGTCATTTCAGCGTCGCAACGGAAGGGATCGACCACTCGCAGAGCCTCGGTCGGGCAACAACTCAAGGGCCTCGTGGTTGTTGGGGGCTCCATGATGTTACCGTACCCACTTGAGCAGCGACGACACTTGGTGAACTGGTCGGGAAGATTCCAGCAGAGTGCCGAATGACTTCAGACTGACGATGGGTCTCCCACAAGTCTGCAGGATGCGGACAGGGCTGCAAAGCTGTCAACCGAGGACGGCTCACATGCCCATGTCCAAGTATCCATGATTGGCCCGAGAGAGCCGAGACCAGGCCGCGTCAGATGGAAACGGAAGAGCATGGCATCAGGGGAGGAAGACGGGAGGGAGGCGGGAGGGAGGCGGGCGGGAGATGGGGAGAGTGTGTAAACTTTCTCAATGCCCTGACTGACCTCAGGGGGTCGACCTGTCAACTCGTGTTTTGTGTTGTGTGTTGTGTGTTGTGTGTTGTGTGCGCGAGTGCGTTGAGTGTGTGAGGTGTGTGAGTGTCTGCGTGTGATGGATGCGCATGTGTGTACTTAGTAGTCACAGACGGCGAATCCACCACTGCTGATTGACAGGCAGCATTTGGACAAGCCACTGCCAGGGGTCAGTTGTCATTCTGCAATGCCTGCAGTGCCTGCACAAGGGACACATGCCAATGTCTCCATGTCTCCTGCTGCTGCTTGACGTAAGAATCGGATCATTGGGGCTCAGCCCAGCACACACACACAGCCGAATCCCAACGGGGTTGCGGGGGTCGAAAAAGGGTTGCCGCTGGTGATGACAGAAAGGGGCCATCGAGATGGTGGATGAGACTTTATCGCAAACAAAGGGGGGATTTTGCTTTCTTCTCGACCTTTTAAAAGTGACATGGCACAGAAGACACAAACACACACAAGAGCGACACGAAAAATTCCCGATCCCTCGCGATCGAGGAGGATGCAAGGCCCCAGGCCCCACGGAAGCCGGGAGAAGCTCCTCTAAGAATGTAGGATAACATCGTTGGTGATGGTGCCGTGTGGACGGTTTGGCTCGATGATGGGCCAAAAGCCAGATCGGCGTGGCCCTGCACTGCACGGCTCCTGCCACCAGGGAACGCAGAGCTGCCACTGAAGGCCCGGTACGACGTCGTAGCCTGGACGGAGTAACAAGGGGCCGGGACCCTGAGGCCTGAACCCTCAAACACCCCCTGCGATGGGCGGTGGGTGGACGTTCTAGGTCCTGCAAAAAAAAGAAAAGGTTAGCGCGAACCCAGGGGGAGAACTTCAAGAGTGGTGGATCTAATGGGTCCCGGGTCGTTTCCTGGCCTCTGGCTGGCTGGGGCAGTGTCACTCTTGCGTCAGACCCCACATTTACTCACAGCGTCGATGGGATCGAGGGCAGCATGGCGTGGACGCAGGACCGAGCGGTGTGGCTATAGGCCAGGGCAAGACCACTCTGACGGCTGCTGTAGCAAAACCCCCCAAGCTCATCAACTCGCATCGGCACCCATCGACGATGGCCCCCGAAGATGCAAGATTCGGAACCACAGCACCTGCACCCTCCCGGCGTGCACGCAGCAGAGCCACCAGCTGCTCCGATGGGCTCTGATCGCATGGGAAAGCTGAGCGGTCGAGCAATCGGGGCATTGAGCGTTGGATCGGGGTTTGCTCGCCTCCATCCCTTGTCCGCGCCTCCATCCACGACCCTCTTCGCGATGCCGCCCGCCGCGAGGCTGCTCTTGGCCCTCTCGCGCTCTGGCGTTCTCTTTGGCGGCACCCTGCGAAATGCTGGAAAATTAATATTCTCGTGGGCTCTTCGCTCTTCCCGCCCCTGGATCGCCGAATACCTCCATTTTGCTCTCTGTCCCTGTCTCGGATCCATCCATCATCGCTGCAGCTCCTCCTCTTCCCAATTCCCCTCTCCTAATCATCTTCCTGGTGCCTCGTCCAGCCCATCTTTCCAATTTCAACTGCCACCCACTGCCACTACTCCTTCAGCACCTACTACCTGCTAGTAGGTAGTCTGTTTACTTTACCTAGTGCATCCATCATACCCCCGTAAGGAACACAAGCCTCTGCCGTACCTACTACATCTCCATCGGCCGGTAGCTTGTCTTTGTCTACATCCACATCCGCCTCTGTCTCCGTCTCCGACAGATCCCGCGTCGTCCAGCGCCACTTGGTACCACACCACTCACCAGACACCAGACTCACGAAGCCGCATCTCATTTCCCTCGTCTCCCTCGTCTTCTCATACCGCGTCTCTTATACCGTCGCCTTGTCACCATTCAATACCGTCTTCTCGACCTGGTCCCATCTCACTGCCGTTTCTACTGCTCTTACGCAGCCGGCTCAAATCTGTACTTCACGCTCAGCCCGCCTCGCCATCGCCATCGTCATCGTCAACCTCTTCTCGCACGCCACGCGACCTCGAACCGACGTCCTAGGCTCGCTTCACTTTCTCTTGGTCACCGATTCCTCGCTCAGTCGACGTGCCTGGCTCTGGATTTCTTGCCACTGACACCAGCGACTTCTCCGCGGCCAACTCTCAACCGCGTGTCTCGCGAACCTCTGAAGCTTCCGCACTCGGTGCCCGCGTGAAGGCGAACGTCGACGCAATCCACACCTTGTCGCCTTCTCGTAGCCATCAGTTCAAGGATTCTGCTGCGAAGAACGCCACCTCCTTTGAATATTCGGGCAAACGCCCGTCCCTACCTGGGCCCTGGTGCTATTGTGTGTTGTGAGTCCTCTTATTGTCCCCCAGTCACTCCTCATAGAACCCTGCGTTTCATCATATGACAATTGGATACCTCGATCGATCGATCGATGAGTTCCCTTTGGCCAATCACATCCCCTCTCGGAATCCGAGGGCAAATTTCATCTTCCATATCTCTACGCGTTTGCATCTTCGTCTTCATCTTGCTCCCATGCTAATACCTTCTCTTCTTATTTCACAGGACGTATCAATCTCCTCTCATCAGAGAGGATCTAACTACGTCACTGCCTGAAGACCGTCAAGTTTGTATCACTACCAAGACTAGTCTTCCATCGCCTTTAACAAACTCCCCTAGCAGTATCGCTTGATAATGACATTGGCCGTATCATCTTCAAACTCACTTCTATGTTGAGACGATGAACTCGACCGAGGGAAAATCACACGGAAACCAACCCCCAACTGGTCCAAATGGCCATCCTCTCCCACGACGAGCCTCGCCATCAACGTCGGTGACACTGCGTCACCACGCTTTGGCTCGCGATGCCTCGAATCGGAACATGCCGGGCTCTATTCTACGAAAGGAAACGACCATCCCTTCTATCTCTCGACGAACCTCTTCCAACGAAAGTCACAAAACAGGACAGAGCGATGCCAAGAATTGGTTTGATCAGTCAAACGAAAACCCAACAGCAGATTTTGGCAACACTATTATGGATGGTAAATGCCCACTGGCACAGGTCGCTTTATAGAGGCATGGTAGCTAACCTGGCCCTAGTTGATCCTCCTTTCTTCCAAAAGGAGTCCGACTCTTCCACCGAAGACAAACCATTCGCCTATAACCATCAGCTAGCCCCGGCGAAGCTTACGACAGCGCCCCAAAGCAGCAGTGCCGACGACTTTCGTAGCGTCATCGATGACTTGACGATTGAGATCCAGAATTTGAAGGAGGAGTTGAAGCGATATAAGCAGACGGGTCCGGACATGCTCAGAAAAGAGAAACTCTTCGAAATCAAGGTCCATGGGTTACCGAATAAGAAGAAGAGAGAGCTGGAAGCAACATTGAGAGATTTCGCTGCCGGCCTCGAAAGCTCGCCCGACGCCTCGTCTTCCCAGAGGAACAAAAAGTCTTCGTCATCCCGCCACGCAAACCGAGATCGAATGTATTCTGCATCAGGATCCATGTCCAAGCATGCGTCTTCATCGTCCGGCTCAAACTTCCCACCCGCGGATTCCGCCTACGCCTCAATGTCAGTTGGTGCCAAGTCCTCTGGCCCATCTATGGCTCGCCCGATGAAGGGTTCCAAAGACGCAAACCAGAAAAAAGTCCAGAATTATTTGAACGACATCCCAGAAGGTCTTTACCCGCAACACATCATCATGACGGATAGGGAAAGAAAGAAGCTCGTTGTCCGTCGACTTGAACAGCTCTTTACGGGAAAGATCGGTGGTCGTCATGCACAGAAGAAACCAACCATCCCACAGGAAGCCAAAACTACCGATGCCTCTATTACGGTGGATCCCCAACCACGAGTACTAACCGCACTGCACGAGCCTCCCAGCCTGATGACAATGCCGGAACTAGCTCGTGAAGCCAAAATCCATCCCTCAGAGCAGCAGTCTGGAAATTTCGGGAAGAACAGCCGATCCAGGGGTGAAGGGTCTGCGTTCACCTCTCACGGTGACCAGACAGATCCCGGCGGTAACAGCAATAGTACTGGCTCCGGTGCACCCAACCCATCTTCACCCTCGCGGCCTGCAGCGCCAGAGCAGCGACCCACTCGACCCCGAGATTTAGATCCGAACCGGACCCAGATTCCCTCGGAAAACATGGATTACATCCGGCATCTTGGCTTAGCGCCCCCGAAGCTGTTGCCGGAGCAGCAAAAGCCACCCGAAGATGTTCACCCCGACGCGGATGGATGGGTCTACCTGAACCTCCTCTGCAGCCTGGCTCAGCTGCATATCATCAACGTCACCCCGGATTTTGTTCGATTAGCAGTCTCGGAATTCAGCTCTAAATTCCAGTTATCCTCCGACGGTCGCAAGATTCGATGGCGAGGTGGGTCACAGGGTACCAAATTCAGCAGCGACAGCTCCGGATACAACTCGCAACAGAGCCCGTCCCCGACTGATACAGATGACTCGAAGAAGAAGTCACGAAAGCGCCAGAAGACGAGTCGTGGAGTCGGAGTGGAAGAGCCCGAAGCCTCAGACAAGAAATCTTCCAAGTTCGGCGCACCAGTTCTAACTTCCTCCGAGAGTTTCCATTACAAACCCATCCTTGTCCAACGCGATTCTTCAAACGGTCGCACATCCATGGATGAGACCATCTCATCCTTTGGACCCCACGATGATAGCAATGGCGACGAATCACGGTGGGGTAACAGTGGCTCCACATCAAACCAGAAGAAACGTCGCCATGACGGTGCCATCATCTATTACAGTGGTGCACCTTTCTGCACAGATCTGTCAGGTGATCCAGGGGATTTATCGCCGCCGTCAAACATGCTGTCGACCAGCCAAACTACTCCAGATCGACATCCACAGCCACGTTACAATCGTTCTCATCGGAGAACATCTTTCGGGTCATCGATCAACTACGGGCCGCTGATCGAGAGGACACCGTTCCAACGATCAAGTTCTGAAATGGACATTGACGGTGCTGAACGCGTACCGAGTTTGACTGCCGACGATACTGCAAATTCTAGCGATGTCGATCTGGACCTCGCCTGGTCAGATGAGAGCCAGTACATGGAGCTTCATCCACTGGAGCCCTGTGGTCTTGGTGGTGTCCTGCCTGACGACCACTTTGTGGTAGTTGTGACAACCAAACGATCAAAGGATGAAGCCCTCCCGCAGAATCTGCCGCATCACAGACCAGAGTCGGATGCAACTGCCGACGGCATCATCCGTCGTTTATCTACGTTGTCAACATTTTCACCCAACCCCCTTCCCTTACGAACTGAAATCAACAATCAACTCCCACTCAAGATCGAATACATATCTGGCGGTATCAAGCGTCTTGCACCCGTCTCGTTACCACCCCCAGCGATGTTCGTTCCACCGTTCAGTGCCGACGACTCCACGACAGAGGACTTAAATGGTTCAGATGACATTGATACTGATTCGTCTGTTGGGGTGATGAGCCAACGGGTGAACCCACACCGTTCCAACGACTATCCGGACGGGGTCGATCTCACCAGCGGTGACGAGGACGGTGAGGATCCGGATGATTCTCCTGGCGAGCACAACATGTACGCCGTCACAGGAGACATTAGAGCGCAAGTACTGCCAACTCGCAGCAGATCCAGCCTGCGCCGAGGATCCAGCAGCGTTGCAGCAGCAGTAGGAACAGCACGCGGAGGAAGTAAGAGTACGACTGCAGAAAGAATGGTACCCACCGACGGTGCCTCAGCTGTTATCACAGAGGGCACCTCGAGTGGGTACAGCAGTAGCAGCGAAGAGGAGAGCTCTTAAATTACCGCATCTTCATGATACATTTTCGCATACCCGAGAGACATGCAATTTTCTCGAAGAGCATGACGAGTCTTTCTTTTTCTATTTTCTCGTTTTCGCGTTTCACTTACAAACGGAGTTTGGTGATACCAGTAGCGCAGGAAAAGCCTTTTTTTTGCGTTTGGCGTTTCTCGGGGCAAGAAGGATAATGATTTTCCGGGCTGGTCTGTGATGTCCACGCACTGCCTCGTACCTGTCTTTTCTTTCAGGCACTCATTTCCGGAGTATCAATGGAACTAAACAGGGAAAATCCGACAGCATTTACCTGTTGATAGAATTATGAGAAATGACAAATTTAGCATTGAACAAGGATATAGCGAATGTGATCATTACTGCAGTGCTCGCTCGAACTCATTTCTATTTCATAGGTAAGCTAAGACCAATTTCAATACTTGGCTCTATCATGTCAATCTGGCGGCACCTACAAAAAGCCGTACAGACAACCAAATGACGTTTCAACCCCCTTCAAGGAAACCGTGAACGGTGGACATGCGAGGCGTGCCCCTATGAGCCCTGAATAATCGCATCAACAACGCCCAATAAAACCAGGATGAGGCATGTCGCGCTATCACGTGATGCATTGTACGTCACCCCATCCGGCCTCCCGCCCGCGTCACCCTCCAAGCGCTATCAGCCAGTCCGACGACGAGACAGCTTTGTCCTCATTTACGACTCACTCTTTTGAGTCTCGAATTTGATCTAAGCCTCTTCCCGCTTTCGTTGCAAAATGCACCATTTCTGGAGGACCTGTGCAGCTCTCCTGGCCACTGTTGCCAGCGCTCCGGCCAATGGAGCTAGCGAGGTCAAGAATGTTGCCATCATTGGTAGGTGCCGTGAACTTTGGAGTGTGTTTTGATGGAGTGCCGTATTTCCATGGTATTTGTGTGCACTCTTTCCAATACAGGATCAGCTCGAATTAGAGACATGAAAGCTGGTTTGACTACACTGTCTCAATGCCTGTTACTTGGCCAGTGATGCTAATATGATACTCCAGGTGCCGGTGCAGCGGGTTCCTCGGCAGCCTACCATCTTCAGCAATACGCTGAAGATGAGGGATTGTCCATCAACATCACCATTTTCGAAAAGACCGAGCGTATCGGTGGCCGCACTCTCACTCTCCAAGCCTTCGACGATCCGTCTCAGCCCATTGAGCTGGGAGCCTCCATCTTCGTCGAGATCAACCAGATCCTGTTCAATGCGAGCCAGGAATTCAACCTGCCCACAGGCGACCCTCACGAGCAAGAGACAGGCGCAGTTACTGCCATCTGGAACGGCAAGAAGTTCGTCTTTGAGACGTCTGAGGGCTCCTCGTGGTGGTGGGATGTCGCTCAGATGTTTTGGAAGTACGGCCTGGCACCTTACAAGGCGGTCAAGCTCGTGAAGAGCGTCGTCGGAAAGTTCTTGCTGATGTACGATGCGCCACATTTCCCTTTCCAGTCTCTGACTGAGAAGGCATTTGAACTTGGGCTATTGGATATTACTGGGGTGACGGGAGAGCAATTCCTCGCGCAGAACAATGTTTGTGCTTTCAACGGGGTATTTACAAGGCTCACCCAGCTAATCTCGTGCAGATCGATCCTCGCTTCGGTCGTGATATTCTCCAAGCTGCGACAAGAGTCAACTATGCCTCCAACCTGGCCTTCATCCACGGCCTGGAGACCATGGTAAGTAGATCGGCTCTTGGGACGAGGCCATGCTAATTCCTGCCAGGTATCATTCGCTACCGACGGCGCCATAGCGGTCCAAGGTGGAAACTGGCAGATATTCGACAAGATGGTGAGTGCCAGCGGAGCCTTACTATATCGTAACACATCAGTCGCCTCTATCTCTGCGGTGCAGAAGAAGACGGAGACATCTTCGCCCAAGTATGTCATCGCCACAAGGGACGGTCTGGTTGAATCAAGCTCGCACGAGGAATATGGCATTGCCTTTGACAACGTCATTGTGGCATCTCCCTGGCAGTTCAGTCACATCAGCGCTGGCGAAGGAGTGCTCCAGCACGCCATTGATGAAATCCCATACACGAAGCTCCATGTGACGCTGTTCGCCTCACCGCTGAAACTCAGTGCCAGGTTCTTCGGCCTCTTTCCTGGAAGCAAAGCGCCCAGCAGCGTTTACACGACTCTGGCTGAGGGTGACGAGCCTAAGCTGGGAGCTGATGGCGTTGGCAGCACTGGGTTCTACGCCGTCAGCACGCTGGGGACTGTGGTCAACCCAAGGACCGGGAAACGGGAGTATGCATACAAGATCTTTTCTGCCGAACCCGTCACCTCTGGGTTCCTGTCGAAGCTCCTTGGCACGGATATCCCTGCCAGCTTTATCTCTACTAAGACTGAGGAAGGCGGTGAGGCTGCGGTCGAGCCCATCTCGTGGTACCGACCACACTGGTTTTACTCTTACCCGATGCTACTTCCTCGCGTCACGTTCCAGGACCCCATCATCGGCGATGGCCTCTACTACACGTCTGGGATTGAGAGCTTCATCTCCACAATGGAGACGAGCGCGTTGATGGGTAAGAATGTCGCTAGGCTGATTGCAGATGACTTTGCTGGCATCTCGCGGACCGACACAAAGGAGGCTTCTGATGAGGAGGGTATCCGTGAGCAAGGTCCCGGGGAGCTCTGATTGGATGGATAGTTTCGATACATAACGCTAGCTTCAGTAGGATAAGATTTACAAACAGCACGAGATTTTGCGACATGTGAGGGATGATGCGTGCATGTTACACGTTGGAAAGGATGGCAGACTGAGACAAGGCAGACTTTGGGGGTTATCGAACTGAAGCTATCGACCATAGTGGAAAGCAATCTTTGGATCCAGTGCTTCGAATGGACACACATGAGACGAAGAAAGTACTGAGTTGGGGGATCTAATTTGGGCGGCACGGCAATCTGTTCCATGACAGTTCTTGTAAGTGACAGAAAGATGGAGGTGGGAGATGGACAGGCAAACAGGGTCCTGGGTGTGGCGCATGACCATGTCGGTCTAGGGCGGCGCCACCGTCATTTGTGGCGAAAACGACCCCTCCTTCTCCTTCACCCCTCCAACCGTGGAGGCCTGGACTGAGGAAAAGTACACAAAAAGGCAACGGCAGGTTTGTTATGACGCACCGTGTCTCGCCCACCTGCTGGCCTAACGTGCTAAACCCAACCTAACTTCCCTCCTAACTCTGCGCAATCCTGGTTCTGTGATCATCTGGCCGCCACCCAACCAAACCAACACACCCGCATCCTGCCTGCTTTTGCTTGCTTTGCTTGCTTGTCTGTCTGTCTGCGCTTGCTTGCCGCTTGCCTGCTTGCCCCAGGTATTTTTTGGCGATGAGGTACGGCGGGCAGGTCAGCACCAGGGTGATGGTGGTGTTGAAGCCCAGCGTCTTGACGATGGTCGGGAAGAAGTTCTTGAAGCCGTTGGTGGCGAGGTGCATGTGCTGG